>CP137668.1:24141226-24490635 GCA_037976565.1 Mesocentrotus franciscanus
AGACTATAAACCAGACTGAATTATTAACTCCTACACTTTCCATGACAACTCGTTCCCCGACAAACGCATTACCAAACCCGCAATGACCAAGTGGGTACTCTGTCGCCATGACGCACGCCGAGGCTTTGAGGTAAAAAGGAAGATGGCAGATAGGTGCTCTCACCGGAGGAACGACCTTTAACCTCTGAAGACTTCTTGTCAAGTTTAAATCAATACATCTAACGTAGACTGCTCAATCTCTACAACGTCAAGAGCCTATGTATCACGTAGAACACAAAGCTAGACTTGTATTAGTGAAAAAATAAAATAGGTACCATGGGTGATTTATATGTACCCCTAAAATCTTGAAGAAGATTTTCCTTCTCAAATGTGAAACGAACTTTAGTCCAACACCTTTAAATCTGTGAAATATCCTCCCAAACCCCATGGAAAATCACCTCTTGGTAACTGAATTACCAAATTACAGCATGGGTTTTACCTTTCTATTTGTATGCTGTAGGGTTCATGCTACACAGTGTTTCTATAACCGTGTACAACAGTGCTGACTCAAACACTTTGTTTGTCTAAATTTTGTGAATAAATAAATTAACGTGGAATTGCTTTACTTCTTCGATCATGACGCCATCATATTCCAAATCTTGCCTGTGGCAAATTTGATTTTCCCAACCAAATGGAATTTTTTTTGTATCAACTTTCCAGTGCTGAAAAGTGAGTACTTTTGAAGAAAGAAAAAGACTTGTTTGCTGTTTTGGTATCGAATGTATGGCTAACATACTACTACAACTACTACTACTACTAGTATTAGTTATGGTCGCATTTGTATATTGCTTAAAGACACTATGTCCCTTTTGCAGCTAACATCAAATTCTGTAGAACTTTGCAGGAATTATGAATATGTCATGTATGTCATATCTGTGAAATTTAAACTTTAGCAGTGTCCTAATATTCAAATTATGCAAGGAAACCTGTTTACTTGCTAGACTTCACTGTCAGACACTATTGAGTGACTGACTGTTTTTCATCTTTGGTAATAACATACATAAAATGAGCTGTAAAGGGTACATGAGCATTTGTCTACATCAATAACCCACTTCTTGTAATGGCCAAAATTAAACTGATTGAATCTTTGTGCAGCATAATATGTACGACCATTCGGTACAAGGGTCTGAAAAATCAAACTATTACTTACTGGCTCTATAGCTCCTAAGTCGATTCGACAACTAATAGTCGTTATTTTCCATCTTAAAGACATTTTCAAGCCCCCCTTTTTTAAGGGAAGTTCCAACTTCCTATTGTCTTTCAAATGCCGTTGGAATTTAACCTTTTCATTTTTTTTGGCCTGCAAATGGGACATAGTACCTTTAATACTACTAAGCGCTTTACATGTAATTATTATTACCCTGGTCATTGGATTCAAATAAGGTGATGTTTATTTACACATTGCTTCACTAGGAGATCTGTATGTGGCATTGAATGCATATCAATGTTTAGAGTCTGAAAAGGTGTATTCTCAATATCTAAGAAATATAAGTTGCTGAAGACACCCAGAAGGCCATTAAATCTTTGTAATTGTAAAGCATAAGAACTAACGACCGTCTGGCTTTCAACAGAATATAATGTACTGAAAGCATTTTGGAATAAAATTGCATATTATTTACAGGATCTTTTCCCGTTTGACTTTAAACAGTAAGAAAAGGAGAAACAGAATGTAAAGGGCAAAGAAAAAACTCCTTGTCATTTATTAAATAAATCCTTTGCTTGAAATTAAATGAATAGAATGTTTTGATATCATAAGAAATAACATTAAATGTCCTTCTCTGTTCTGCGCATTATAATGTCATACAAGCTGTAGTTAAAGTGATGCAGGTGTTTCAGAAGTAATCCTCATTCCCCTTCAGGTAAAATCTTGGCACAAGGAAACTAGTAAACCTCCTGCCACAGCAAGGGATTATCTGTAATTCTCAACAACCCAAAATTATGTAGAAATATGAAAATGCTACAAAAAGAAAAATTTAGTGGAAAAGCACAGTAAAAGAAAGACTGCATAGTCTTTTCTTTCATCCATTATTTTGTTTCTCTCTGTTTAATGATAAGAAGGCTGTTCCCTGGGGTTTCTCAAATTGTTTATTGGCACTTTGCTAGCAAGAACTGCCATAAATATTCTATGAGATGTAATTTTATGTCTCTGCTCTCAAAATAACTCATGCATCTGCTCAGCAATCGTGGCTTTCATAAATTATACGGTGTAATGTTGTGAGTGGTTACATGGTAGCTAAGCTCGGCTTAAAGTGCAGGTTCAAAGAAAATCACAAATATGGCAAATAACATATTACTAGAAACTGGTAAGCTAACAGATGGCCATCGACAAGTTTTAGGTCAATTACATATCGGGTGATTTATAAAAATACAAATAAAAACACCTCCATAGCATCTGGGATATGCGAGAGATTCGCCAGAAAAATAACAATGTTTAATGCTGTCACAATATGAACGAATCCTGCGCAAGCAGACGACATCCCATAAAGAATGAACATAATTTCAATGCTATTATTTCTCAAATTATAATGAGTTTAGTGTATATAAATGTGATGGAATTTTACACCATTCAAAAAGGGATATGACACCGATTCTGTTAACTAAATTTTTTGTTTGTAAATACACAGAATAGGGGCTAATGAACGATCAAAGAAACCACACTTTCAAATTCAAAACCCCCTGGAATGATAGCATGGACGCATTTGTTCCCTCTTGAAACGCCGAACATACCGCCGTGTATGCAGCTGAAAATACAATGGCATCTTATTTTGTTTACAAGCGACGGATTCCTTAATTTTGTTATTGCTGCATTTTTCATCAAAATAATACCATGCACGGGGTTTAGAGTGAGGCAATACATTAAACATTTAGCCTGACAGTAGTGAAGTAAGAGAAATAACTGAAGAAAAGATGACGAAACAGGCACTGAAAATGTGTGAGATGTCATGGGACATCGTCTGCTTGTGCAAATCATGTTCAACATGTGACGTCACACATCTCAAAAGCGATTGGAGAGCATTTCAGGTGCTATGCCGGGGCTGTATTTAAGCGTTTTGTAATTCATAATAATCATTACTTCGAATGTTTCCGGGCATTGAATTTTGACAACCTTGTCAAATCAAAGTGTCACCTTTGCAATAATGACAATAAAGATAGTTTTTAAAATCAATGAACCTTATCTTTAAGGTTGTCTTATTTTCACCATGCTTGTGGCTAAAGTAATTGCTTTCTACCATTGTGTGTTTGGCCTAGAGAAAATGGTTGCATATTGTTGCCTTGTTCTTAGCAAAATCTTGTGTTATTGTTACAATATCCATCATTTTATAATGAAATTAGTGAAAATATTTGTATTTGTATTTGTATTTGTACTTCTATTTGTATTTTTATTTGCATTAAAGAAAATAACAGTTATGGACTAGGTCAAGTTGTATTCATGTATGCCATCATAATACATTATAGCTCACTATTGTGACTTACTGCTCACTACAAATTGAATACGAAGTAAAAATAAGGCTAAACGACCTAGTTCTTTAATTACAATCAATTGTAACTCAGAGGCACACAAGAGGTTTATAATCATAAAAGTATTTATGGCTGTCAGTACATCTTGCCTCGTATGGTGTTTTATGAAGAAGAAATATCTGTGTTACCATGCAATTATCTATTGCATTTGTCCTCGGTTATCTAATGGAGATATCGGGAGAGGCAGACACAGAAATAAATGGCTCTGTGCGACATCTATTCTGAGTCCTCTATTTGGGTGAATTATAAATGATAAGGTGGTGAATATGTTTATCTAAATTTTATATTCAGCCAAGTCATGTTGTTTTTGTGCTATCAAGTTAGATCTGTTGAACTTGGCCTGGCATACTGATTGAGATTAGGATACAACTACCGAATACAAATGTGAAAAATTAAGATGTGTTTTGTTGTTGTTGTTTACTTTATTATCTTTGGAGCCAAAAGGCATTAACTTGTGTACTTTAACTCCAACAGTTAACATCCTTCTGGCTCCAAACAGACGAATTATAGTTCTCTTTCCTCATATTTTAGTGCCTTGCTTGGTGAATAGAACTGGTCTCATCATACTGTTTTGGTAATGTAATCAAATTTAATGCATACGTCTATATGTGAAGTGCCTCGATACAAATTATTTTATTCAACTGTTACTAATAATAGTATCTCAATAGTCAGAATACGAATTGCATACATTAGTTGTTGTTAGGTAGGACAAACATTATGACTTGCCCTACCTAACAACGTGTAATATATGCAATTTGCATTCTGACTATTGAAATACAATCATTCGTGACAGGTGAATGGATCATTCATGACGGGTGAATGGATCATTCGTATTGAGGCACTTTACAAAGATGTATGCATTAAATGCAGGTACATTACAAAAATGGCTTATTTATTCATATGCGTTAGTCTTCAGCAATCGCTATTTTTATGAATACAGCTCAATGCTTTGTATGTAGTAGAGAAGTAGAGTTGTTATTATGATTGTTTAAATAATGTTTGGTTAGAGTGAAGATCCAGATGTGGACAGACCTTCACATCTACCGTGAGGTTTCTCTAATTATGATGCCATACCGTTTTTATTTAATGTGCCATTTTCGTAATCAAATCAGATATACTGCATACGTCTTTGTGCATCGAAACAAATTATTTCATTCACCTCTTACGAATAATCGTATTTCAATAGTCAGAATACAATTTGCATATAGTACGTGTTGACAGGTAGGGCAAGTCATAATTTTTGTCCTACCTAGCAACAACTAATGCATGCAAATCACATCCGGACTTTTGAGATACATTCTTTACAGGTGAATGAAATGAAAATTAAGAAAAAGGAAGAAATGGAATAATTTATCGAGGCACATCACAAAAGACATATGCATTAAATTTGGTTACATGACAAAAATGGCCTATATGATTTGAGAGACCACTGTTTGATTTTCTTTATCCTTTCAAATAATGATATATATGTTTGGCATTGCAAATAAATCTAAATAAGTTATTACTTTGTAGCATTTATCTGCTTTGGAATGCTGTCAAGCAAAACTTGAAATTGTAAACCTGTTCTCCAATTTTACATTTTAGAGTACCACCCCTTCTCATAAAACAATAAATTGCTGCGATAAAAGCCCACTTTCCTCACAATAACACAACACTTACTCTCTGTTCAGAGGGCCCACTTAAACGTTACTAGTATACTTCAAACAACAAAGATATAATGCGCTTGCAAGAGCTTTTGCTTTAAATCTGAGATCAGATAAATGCCACCTCTCATTGCTATACATTTACACCTGTTTAATGCTTTACATTTTTGAGATGTAATTCATCCCCCTCCTCCTCCCCAAAAAAAAAAAATAATAAAAAAATTGATAAATAAATAAATAATTAAAAATATAGTAAAAGATCAAAAATCATTGTTGGTCCATAATTAAGGATGTTGAGTTAATTGGTTCTGTATGTGAAATTTTCTGAATAATTTTTCTCTGTATGTATTTTTACTCCAAATTCCTAAGTGTTTCCATGAAGCATGTGGCTAGACAAACAACAATTTGATGTCTGAAGTGTCTTCTAATGGGACGCAGAGTGACGCAGATTTATTTGAAGTTGATGGTAGGAACAAAAAGTGGGTAAAAGAATGACGTCAGATAAAGATCGTCTCCTCTCACTCTGTGGAGGATGCAAGAGAAAGGATATCAGGTGAATTAAGGAAGGACAAACTAAATTACATGTGATCTCAATGTGCGCGTCACCAAAGACTTCTATACCTGACATCAACTGCATTTCAAGTCCACAAGTTTCTTTAAACAATACAAAATGCTATTAACAAGTATTCATTTAAGAAGACGTTACGTATTTGGTTACCCTTTTATTTGGGTTAGAAGATTGCTAAACTTCTCATATTCAAATTATAGCTGACATTTCCAGGGTCCAAAATTCACAAGAAGCAGTGATATTTGTTCACCTGGGCCAGAAAGGCAGGAATTATAGTTTGGTCAACAATCCTTTATGAGGTCAATGACATTCAAGCAATCATTAGTTTGGAGTCCTTAGTATTTCATCTACAAGGGCTTGATTTTGTGTTTCATGGACTTAAAGGGATTGGGTATCCTCTTATGGAGAAGCATATCTTCTTTAATAATTTACAACCTGAAGCACTGATATGCAGACGTCAGGTATTTTGATTTTTCCTAAATGAATTTCTGGTCGAGTCTGCAATTTTGAGATGTAAAGTTGCCTAAACTGCCTGAAATATCAGTGGAAACATGTTGCAATATTTCTCTTTGATGTACATGTTAAGGACTTTGAAGCCTGTCTGCACTAGTTTGGCCAGGAGGGATTGGACCTCCCAGCGTGGTCACTGACAATTGGTTATCTCATCAACTCAGCTCTCAATTAACATAAGAAAAAGGGGATCATGGGGGACTAACGGGTACCGCTTAGGTATTGTTTGCTATTTAGAGGGAGCAAGTAGCTACAAGTAGTGCAGTGGGGCTTTAAGACTCCCACAGGTAGTTGTTGAATAGTTGTTTGACAAATGATTTGCATGATGTAATGTCAATATTTATCATGGAATGATCCACACTCTTGGGTCCTTTTTTCAAAGGCAAACATTAGTTCATCTCATTACCAAGCTTTAAGTGTAATTTCTTTTTTTCAACTCCTTAATCCTTCTAGTCTCAAAAGTAGCAAAACTATGAATATTTTATCCCACTTAGATTTGATCTTGAATTAACAACGCTTACTCCAATTAATTTTTGTATAATGATTTTTTCTGGTTTGTATGGGGAGACAGGTTGTAGCTTCAATATTGAGTTATACTGATAAAGCTCAGACCTGATGGAGTTTGTTCAAATATATTTCAAAAGGCAGTGGGGACAACAAAGCTGAATGATAAAGGCAGGAAATTTATTGATCTTGGATGAATATATCTCCTCTATTTAATGAACGGAGCACCTCCATACTGATGTCAATGTAGTATTATAATTTATATGTCATTGTCAGTCCAATTGCATGGGAAATAATTCAAACATGATCGCGAGTAGATGATTTCTTGCATAAATGGATGAGAAACAGTCACCCCATCCCCACGCATTCAAAAAGCCGTCGGTCTTTCAATCCATCATGAACCCACCGTCTCCTGTACGATGACGAACCCATGGTTGAATATTATGCACATTTGATAAGTGTGCCCATTGTGGGCTTGAGGTCGGCCAAGAAAGGTCAGAGATAGAGTATCGTGGTGCTGTTTTTCATCTTGTCATGAGCCTTTGTGAGTGCGTGAGGGTAGGATGTCTGCCCTATTGTTCAAAATATATGTCTCCTAGCCTTGGTGCTCTGAAGCAATATAGCTTGCCTTTTCTTTATATTCACGATCTCATACCAGAGGCAGAAATGAGTAATGTTGGTGTTTGGGTGGGCGGATGGATGGATGGATAGATAGATAGAATACAGAAATGCCATTTAACTTTTGGAAATACATATTAAAAATCAGGTCAAAATCATTTGAAGGAAAATGATGTCAGTAATGACAATGGTATGAAAATTCATTTGAAAGTTTTCTATATCTGATGGTATCCATGATTGTAGTACTCTTTATACTGTCTCGGTAGTCGAATATATGTTCTTTTCTCATCATAAGTTTCCCAACATACCAAATATTAATTGGTTTTCCTAAAGCTTTCAGTATTTTCTTCTTCCTGCAAGCATACTGATTTGAAGGGTTTAAAGTATGCTTATTATTCAAAATATGCAATTGAGTCCAGGAACCATTTAGACAGGTTTATTAATGAGAATTTGCTTTAAAAATGCATACATCTTTGGAGTAATATTCTGAATGCGCTCATGGATCAGCCAGCTCTTATTCTTTTTGTTGTTGTTGTTGTTGTTGGTTATATAGTTGAAAAGACCATATGTATTTGTCAGAAATTTATGTCTGTTTGTTTTCATGAAAAGAATACTTTACCCTATTGAAGGACCTATTTTTCATACAAGCCATTTCAGCGTGATTAGAGCTAAGACGTATAATCTGTATAGACCTGCTTCGGAATGTTTTTTTCTTATTCAAGGGAAAACGAAATGCTTGAATTGTGCATGATAAATGCATAATGAAATGCATATGTAAGTTTCATTTGATATCATAATAATTGAAGATAATAGGGGTATTTATGATACATTTCCCCAAGGATACAAATTGCTGAAAAGGATGAATAATAGTTTGAGCCTTTAATATCATGCCACATAATTTACAAACTTGTATAATATGATTGCAAGACCCCTAGGGAGGACAGTATTAATATGGATGAGGCTACCCTGGATAAACAAGACATAAAGTGTCTTAGTCAAGTGGTTGAAGCACTTGACTTGAAATTCAAAGGTCGTGGGTTCGATCCCCGACACAGCACTAATGTCCTTTGGCAAGGCATTAATCTACATTTGCCACTCAATACCGAAGAGAGAAATGGGGACCCGGTAGGATGACGAAAGAATTTGTGTTAGTAATTGCCTATGCCCTCACGCTGACCATATGGTAGGAATACTCTCCAGGGAGTGGAGATGGTGCACACTGTGCGTGAATGAATTTGATGACCGGGGTAATAATATCTGTAAAGCGCTTCGAGACGGTATTTCGTATTAAGCGCTATTTAAATCCAGATTATTATTATTTTTATATTATTATCATTATCATTTTTATTACCATAGACATTTACATTTTTTCTTTTTCCTTCATACTCATGCAAAACAGTGCTCTGGCACAATTTAATATTTTAGTAGATAGACATGCTTTTTGATATTCTAAAAGCATCAGATATAATATTCAAAACGTTGGTCATTCGTTAGGTCATATACTGTAACACATACAAGTGCCCTCAATTTTGTCCTCTTGTGTTTACTCACATGCCATTCTTCTGATGTACATCTTGTTGCCATTGGGTAAAAATTTCAGGAAGTTTCTTGATTTGAGCAGCCTTGTTTGGAGACGTATCTAGGCTAATCATTGTACCCTTAGGGTTTTATGAAGGTATATATGATACTAGCCAGGAAATAATCTTCATCTCTTAGCCAACTGATCTAGAATGATTCCATTGCCTGTGTTTATTAATCTATATTTCTCATCCATCTTTCAACCTGATTAAAAAGGAGATGTGATATTAGGGATAGACATGTTTCATTAGAAATTGGAATAGGTTTTCCTGTAGTAGCCTTATTTATAGCTTATTGTCTGTGAGGACATCATTTTGTATTGGAATACTACTTCTCAGCAAAAACAGTAAAAGAGCAGGAAATGAAATTTATCAGTTTTGAAAACATTAATCTTGAATTCATCATAACTTCATTAATGCTCAAAACTAGATCATGTATTCAGGTTTGGTGCGTTTGGATGGTCTGACTTTTAACATGACTGTGGTCTATTTTACGTATTGAGTTTGAGTGGCATTTTGAGCAGATCAAAGTTATTGTGGCATTGTGTTTTCATACACCTCATCCCCTGCTCCTCATGAAAAGATGAAGACTGGATTTTTACTTGTTTTATGAAAAATATATCTTTGACATCCTCTGGTGTCACAACAGAGTTATTGAAATCTCCATTCTGTACCAACTGTTAGATCATCTGGATTTGTCTTGAACATGGGCTTTTAAAAGCTACAGGATGCTCGTCTTTATCGCTCTCCGGTTTAGCGTTGTTCTGCCCGTCTCTATCGCTCTCCGGTTTAGCGTTGTTCTGCCCGTCTATATCGCTCCGGTTTAGTGTTGTTTTGCATCTTAATCGTCCTTTAGCGTTGTTTTGCCCGCTTTATCGCTCCCGTTTTAGCGTTGTTTTGCCCGTCTTTATGGCTCTCTGGTTTAGCGTTGTTTTGCCCGTCTTTATCACTCCGCTTTAGCTTTGTTTTGCCCGTCTTTATCGCCTCCGGTATAGCGTTGTTTTGCCCGTCTTTATGGCTCTCTGGTTTAGCGTTGTTTTGCCCATCAACTTGCTGAAATCTAAATAACAGAGAAGACAGGGGCTGCTGGAGAATATTGCCAGGAGCAATAAGTCAATAAAGGATCAGAGGAAATGAGTTGAGGTAGGGCCCCCTCTCATGAGGAACCAAATCTCATTAATGTTTCTCCTATCCCACTCCTGACGCACACTTACCCACCGGGCTTCAAGCCGCCACGGTGTAATGAGATGTAATAGGCTAGAGCAATTATAAAGGTAATCTACTTCTGACGTTCACACTGCATTTCCATTTCTAACCGTGTGTTCAATAACAGATGGTTCTACATCTCTGTACTCGTAAAGTAATTGGTTAGGGATTATAGTGTGTTTACTTGGTGAATAATTTACATTTTGTCAACGTACAGTGACATCTACAAGTGTGATTTGTGTAATGGGATAAGTTTAACAAGATGTGTATTAAAAGGTGATTCTACATCTCTATGTTCATGTGGTAATTGGTTAGGGCTAATGGTGTGTTTACAGGAGTCTTGGTGGATGAATTGTACTTCTGCATCCTATTGTGACATTTGCAAGTGTGATATCTTTAATGAAATATGTATAAAAAGATGTGTATTAAAAGATCTGTGGAGAAGAAAGGTGTTTTATATTGATTTGAGAACGCATCATCTGACTAAAACTGATTATGAAAGAGTAAAACCACATCCGTATGACATTCAAAACCTGTACTTTATGTAATAGTGGCTAGCCCCCAAAGCCAACTTGCCCAATTTGCCAAATCTCTCTGATGACCGGTAGCTTTCTTTTGATTGAAGTATTTCTTGGAAAGCCTTTAAGTGGTTTATTTTGTTGGTACAATGGAGTAATAAGCAAGAGGTCATATAAAATATGTCGCTTACTGAAAAAATTGAACTTTTGGCATGCATGACGCCTAAGTTACAGATTTTGCAAATGGACATGAAGTTTCATGCTACAAAATGTTTTCATCAGAACAATGAATGTATGCAATTTGTGAAAGTATCTTACCAGGAAAACGACTGTGAATTACTCATGAAAGTTCCATCCTGCTATTTTTTATTTTACAGTAGTTAATTTAAAGAAGCCTTTTAACAGTTTACTCATCAAAAAGAGCTTGATCATAGATCTAAAACAGCATCTTGCTCTAGATCTTTGTAATTTACTATATGTAGGCGGTCAAGAAATGGCTGTCCAAACCAATAAAATATTCATAGTTTTGTGGTTTTCCTGATGACAAAATTACAGAAATCCTGCTGCAAGATCTCTCTTTAGCTATAAATAATCAAGTGATGTCTTGATTTATTGCAGGCTTTGCCCTACTTTGCATGTATTATAATTTATTCTCCCTCATGTCTAAGTATTAGTTATGTAGAAAGTATCTTTTATCAAAGGATTTAGAGTTATGGTAATGATATGAAGGAACCTAATGAATATTGAAAGTGTGCCATCATCACAGGTTTGCAGCCCATGATACAATACATGACCAATAGAGACAGTTGGCATTAATAGAGAGGTGGCCACTAATAATAATAATAATAATAATAATCTGGATTTATATAGCGCCAAGAGTGTCAAATCTGACAGACATGAGCGCTATACAAGAACCCACTATTATTATTATTATTATTATTAATAGGGAATACCATCTCTAAGCGCTTTACATATAATATTACCCGGTCATGGATTCATTCACGCACAATGTGCACCATCTCCACTCCCTGGGGAGTATTCCTACCAAAAGGTCACTGTGACGGCATAGGCAATTACTGACACAAATGCTTTCGTCATTCTACGGGATCCCCATTTCTCTCTTGGGTATTGAGTGGCAAATGTAGATTAATGCCTTGCCAAAGCACATTAGTGCCATGTCGGGATCGAACCACGACCTTTGAATTTCAAGTCAAGTGCTTAAACCACTCGACTACGACAACTTCTACTAAAGACAGGTTTGACTGTATATATATGTAAATGATAAAAGTATATGAGCAAAGAAAGGTAAGATAATTGAGCCAGTGTTTCCAACATCGTGCCAGACAGAAGAACACATGGTTTTCAGTTCTTGTGATTCCAGAAACATTTTATCAATGTATTAAAATTTAGAAATATTCTAAGCCAGCTCTCTAAGAATGCATTTTGATCACCGAAATTCAAGCTTTTAATATAACAAAGTAAAATATGAACATCCAGCTTTTATATGGACACATCTTCACTTTGCTAGTGGTATCTGCTCAGCTTAAACTCGTAATAATACACATCTTTTATTCCCTGGTGCATAGTGAAATTGGTCTGACAGCCGATGAATTACACTGTGTTCATACTGCCAGAATTCATTGTAGAACTATACGATAAGTAATTACTATTTTCCCCAGTCTGAACGTCAAATGAAATATGTTGTATAACAAAATGTTGTATAACTTAATGTTGTATAGCAAAAACGTGAGTTTGAGCATCATTTTTAACAAAACTTGATAGAGAAACAAGGTCTCATTCAAGTCTGATTATCGTATCGTTCACAAATCATATAACTGGGCGGGGCTCATCGAGTTTGCACAGTGGTGATTGGCCAGCTGTCATGTTACTTCACCATTTCAAATCTCTTTTCTTTATACGATGTTGTTTTCTAGTCTGAATGCTCTTTTCACCACTGTAGGACGTTTCTTTATATGACTTTCTTATAAATTTCCTAAAGTCTGTCATATTAATTTACCATTTCAAATCTCTTTTCTTTATACAATGTTGTTTTCTAGTCTGAATGCTCTTTTCACCACTTCAAGCGCTTTAAACGTCTTTCCTGTAGTCTGAACATGTTATTGCACAGATGAGCTTCAGTGATGGATGTTCCCATTCGATAGCAACTTCGGTTGAGCAACTCTGCAAATGCCTTAACCATTAAAATGATCAAGTCCCATTTAAGCACCGTGCAATGAAGAGTTTGTTAAAGGTGCTAGTCAGCGTTTCATCGGCTGAGAGCCAGAAGGGTGCATACTCCGATACCTTAACAGGGTTACTGACCTTCTAGCTCTCAATGAAGGAGGCAGATGTAACCGGGAGGAGGAGGAGGAGGAGGGGGAGGGGAGGGGAGGAGGAGAAGAAGAAGAAGAAGAAGAAGGAAGAAGAAGAGGAAGAGGAGGAGGAGGAGAGGAGGAGGGGGAGGAGGAGGAGGAGGAGGTGAGGAGGAGGAGGAGGAGGAGGAGAGAGGAGGAGGGGGAAGAAGAAGAAGAAGGAGGAGGAGGAGGAGGAGGAGGAGGAGGAGGAGGAGGAGGAGAGGAGGAGGAGGAGGAGGAGGAGGAAGGAGGAGGAGGAGGAGGAGGAGGAGGAGGAGGAGGAGGAGGAGGAGGAGGAGGAGGAGGAGGAGGAGGAGGAGGAGGAGGAGGAGGAGGAGGAGGAGGAGGAGGAGGAGGAGGAGGAGGAGGAGGAGGAGGAGAGGCAGCAGGACAGAATATGAGTAAAAAAAAAAGGCCTAGTGCTTTGTGACATTGACATGTGTGTAGCATTGAGAGTTTTGCAGTAGGCCTATTGGAAGATTTCATTCAATTTTTTCAATTTCTATGATTTATATTAAATGAAAGGATTTAAGGGAAGATGTGTAGAAGTTCAAACCTATTGCAATTCTAGATTTAAACAATAAAGGATGGAAAATGTGTTCACAGATAATGACATGTATCATAGATGTTTACAAATCTGAGTAGATAATGAAATTTAAAGCCCCACTGCACTACTTGTAGCTACTTGCTCCCTCTATATAGAAAACAATGCCTAAGCGGTGCCCGTTGGTCCCCCATGATCCTCTTTTTCTTATGATAATTGAGAGCTGAGTTGATGAGATAACCACCTGTCAGTGACCATGCTGGGAGGTCTAATCCCTCCTGGCCAAACTAGTGTAGACAGGCTTTAAATTTAATTATCTGTATACTGCCAGTAGATATGCATTTCAAAATTATAACTTTAAAAATGTATATTTCTAGAAATCTGCTGGTCTTTCATCTGTATGTGCCCTTCCACATAGCACTCAATTATATATTTAAGATGGCTTATTTTTTCTTTAATACTCTACTTTGCTATCCTCATAAGATAGCAGATCCTAATACCTTGACAAAAGCTCCAGCTAATACAGATTAAAGCTTCTCTCTGATTTTCTATGACGTAGATTGCTGTCCTAAATAGTTTTGTTTGCACGATGTGCTTTTAAAAGCAATCTCTTTGAAATTTATGTAAATCTGCAAGCTAATGAGGGTTTGGTTGTTTGTATGGTGTAGAACCAGGGGTAATGACATGTATAACGGTGTCTAAGGTCTTACATAATCTGGGGGGTGTTTCACAAAGACTAAGATCAACTTAAAGTTAGACTTAACTATGGCAGGCCGTTCATGCCACTGTTTGCTCTCACCATTTACTAGCATTGGTTTCTCAAGGGACGTCATGGTCACAAATCTACAGAATTTACATTTTTTGATAATACATTATTGAAGGAAAAAATAGTATCTAAAGATCATAATGGTGAGAGCAAACAGTGGCATGAACAGCCTGCCATATTTAAGTCCAACTTAAAGTCGATCTTAGTCTTTGTGAAACACCCCATGGATCATCAGCTTGTTTCTGTACATTATTGTAAAGAAGGTTTCACGGATAAAGTTGGTCATTGTATGAAGTAGTTAGCTCTGTAAAGTGGTCAAATTGAATTATATATTATATGCTAAGGAGTTAAAAATGTTGCATCATTATATTTGAATGAGAGTAGCCTTTCCTCTATCTTTCTGAATCTGAAACTAGTTGATGCAATGTTGAGGTCATCATTCCCTTTAAAGATATGTTATGGGGGAAAAAAATAAAATTAAGAAATTTAATATTTTACTCCTGAAACATAGATTTATTGTAGTATTTGTCAGTCTATTAAAAAAACGCAGTAAACACTATAGCAACAGTACATAATTCATGCACAAACCTGGCAGATATAATCAACTTGAAATATTAACGAATAGCATTGTTACAAAATGCAAGGATTGGGAAGGCTTGATTACAATTCATCCTCTTCATCAAAACATATATCCAGAGCTTTGAATATCATAATTGTGAGACTATCACAATGCATTATAGTTGAGCTAATTTATGCACCGTCACTCGACTTGTATTCAATAAAAATAATTATGAGCTCCGTTCTTGTAATAGACGTCTTTGGAGGTATCGTACACTTCAGGATTTGCGAAAAGAGTAAATAGTCCGCGTATTCTTTGCCACGTCTCTCGATGCCTTGCAATCGATTCGCCTCGAGCACCCGTTGGTCGCACAAGAATACCCGGGAGAAAGATAAAACTTGTTAAATATTCGTCTATATGTCAATCAATAGATGGGGGTATGCATGGCTTGGGACAGTTAAAGAGGATCTCTCCTCTGTATTTTTTAAAGTTATCCTTTCATGTGGAAGGACCTTCCCCATACAAGCTGCAATAATAGGATTACTCTCCAATAATTTTGTTGTTGGTAGCTGAACTCATGAAATATTTATTGTAATGGCTATTAGTTGTAAATCTTAGTCCCATGGGTGCATACCTGTGTTTGTGTACTTTCTAGTGTTTGTGCAGTCCATCAATATTTGTAATGTTGTTGTGATACTTGATGGGCCAAACAGCTTTTAATACTACATGAACATAGATATTCTCAATTAGTGCACTAGATTCTAGGACAAATCCCGGATTACTATTCTGTCTCCAGACAATTATGAGCCAGTCATTTGATCCACTCAAGAAAAGTGCCCCCCCCCCCAAAAAAAATAAAAAATTATCACCCACATGACTCATCCCTAATTCCTAGGAAAATTTCTACCCAGACAACTATCACTGGACAACTACCACTTCGGCAACTTCTACATGTACATAGACATCTACCCCACCCCATTTGAACCCCTCATCCTATAAAAAAAAATTAAAATGACCAATCAGATAAATACCACAAGGACAATCACCTCCTATGCCTTGATGTTAATATTTAAGTGTATTTTTTTCTTACCTTTTGTGTGCCACCAAGTTGAATCCTACACTATGTTTACCATCATACTTATGAAAATAAATTAGGAGGAACTAAATTGTAAATTTTGTCTGACTTATTCATTCTTTAATGGATTCTTACATCTTAGAGGTGTTGTGGTCTAGTGGATACAGTGTACGTCACCAGACTGTGGATCACATGGTAAGTTATTCGAGTCCTGCGGTGGCAATAATGCCCTCTGGCAAGACATTAATCTACATTTGCCACTCTCCGTCCAAGTGTAGTAAATAGGTACCTGGTAGTAAATAGGTACCTGGTAGTAAATAGGTACCTGGTAGTAAATAGGTACCTGGTAGTAATTCATTCCCTAAATGCTTTTAGCACCTCGGGGCAGTTGGGCTAAAGCCAGGGTAATAATACCATTTTGTAAGTGCCTTGAGCGTCAACTGGGATGGATATGTGCACAATATAAATGTAGCTATTATTATTATTGATAATGACTGCCCTGCATGGAGCAGTAATCTGGTCACCCTGGGATTTAAAAAAAAAGGCTATTCTCCTTCAATGTAAACAGAACTGTAATACTAATGTCAAAACATGATTTCTGTATACATTATTGTTCAGTTATTGATAACATGATGTAAAAACTCAGCTAAGATGTATTCCCAATTTATGAGCCCATTTTAAATGTTAAAGAAGAGACAGATAAGCTTTTAGTCATGGAAAAAAATACAGGCTGTGCAGTTGCCAGCAGCACCGTAACGATTGAGCAGTGTGGATGTAGCATTTCACGAGACCATGTACGTTGTAACAAAATTTCACTCCCTGAATAACCCTGCCCTCTATTGCTTGGCAACAGGCAATGTTACAGAAGTGCCGCCAGATGATGCTCAAGATAGGATCAAAACAAATTGTCTCCAATTTCATGAAAACCATCCCATGTTTATCATACAAATTTCATTTGGCTCTGGAAATCTAGCCTGCATCTATGATTTAGAGGGAGACATTGAACTAAGGACATGTAAGGATTGGTTAGCCAGTCAAACAGGAGGGTTGTGCAGGTTCTAGTATGTCCTTTTATGTCTTTAATAGATGTTATTTTCTCTTGCAGGAATGGTTTGGATAAACAATTCCTATTTTATTTGTTATTACATTCTGATGTTTATTATAATTGAAAACTTCATGACTAGTGAAAGAAATTGATTTTGAATTTAAAAAGCATGAGAGCTCATCATCTTTAATTTTCACTTTGTAGATTTTCTGAATGAAAGGTGATTGTGACATTATCAAAAGTTACCTTTGTCTGACATAGAAACATTTGAACAAATGCAATAGTAGATTAAGGAAAGAAATGTAATTGTTTAGAATTGCGTAATGAAATATCTCATCAGTTTAATTTGGAAGAAGCATTCATCAATGTCATGCATTGCAAAATGGCCTATTGTAAGATAAATTATATTTGTGCAGTTTTCTTTTAATTGACTGGTCACATGCCGGGAGATCTGTCATTGAAGTATGAAACAATGTGTATGAAGGACTATATAAATGTAGATTACTATTAATGATATGATGATGAAAATGATAGTTATGGCATGGCACCCTTAATGATGAAAATTTTGCATATTTTGCATATCTCTCGAGTTATTTGAAAGTTGATACATAATAATTAATATGAAATAATGTCTTAGGAATGTCTGTCTCTGATAAATGCATCATGCCAAACCAACACTCCCAGAGTATTTTTTCTCATCCTATATTAAGCAGAACTTCAGGTATATATATTGCACTTAATCCAGTGTGTAAATAAATTGTCTTTCTCTGTAGGTTATTCATGGCACAGTAGTGTATACTCACTTCTAAGTGGCTGATTCATTTTCTTTTGTGCATTTTTCCTCCAGAATTTTGAATATTTTTTTTCTGTGATAGTAAGTTGATAAGCCAGGAAAGAATTTCATCGGATAAATCCGTCCGTTGATTGTGTGTCCATCTTGCCACTGTTATTGAACAGACTAAAGCAGAAAAAAAGGATATCTGATCCTTAAGCCATGTTTTCTGAAACTTATTTTGCTTTTCCATTCTCACCACTCTCTTGACAAATGCGCATTATAGATTACCCTCACCACATTTTTTCTCCGGCTAAACCTGACACTTCGATAAAAGCTAGCGTCATATAACATTCCGGCAGCGCCTGGTGATGAACATGGCCAATAAAAGGAATATACATTGGATAGAGCTGTTATAGTTCCCACTGCTCTACTACCATCCTCGAAAGCTCTCTTAAAATGAGCCATTGATTTTTTTGCCAACACGCGCAGCTGCGCAGAAATGGTGCCAGAAATCAATATTATCATTTCATGCGCTTGTGGCGTGAGTTAAGTCTGGTCGGGCATGAAGGACGACCATTCTATCCCCGCTGAAATGTCAGCATTGATTGTTTTTTTGTGCAAACGCATTATCTCCATCTCTGATTTGGCCAGATTCTTTTCATCAAATGTCAATATCACATTACTTGAAACTGTTTGAGGTGTGAGTTTGCTGATGACTGTATAGCTTTTGTATGAAGAGGAGAAGGAGGAGTGGTATCTTATACTTTCTGTGTGGGTCTCTTGTCATAAATGGGTGGCGAACCAATACATTTTGTAAAGGCCACGTACATGTAGGTGATTCTGCATGTTTATTTGATGGCTTCTCTCCAAACAAAAACATCAAGTTCTGTAGTGGAAAAGCTACAGACTTGTTTGTGTAATATATTTGGCTTCTACAGCCATTGAGTTGAACCCTTTGATCGTTGAGCTCAAATTGACTTGAAATGAGACCTATTGGAAATGCATGTGACATGGAAAATGAAATCGTCTTCCAAGGGTCTAATGCTATGTACCAATTCAGTTCAAGAAAGGTTTTTTTTTGTCTTTACAAAGACTGACTTGAACACACATATACTTTAAACAAAATACTAACTCACATAATCCATAGGGCATTGCATAAAGCATACTATTAGAAAGGACTAATCACACAAAAAAGAAGAATTTTTTTATTTTGATATATGGCATATGATTATCTCAAATCCATAAGGCTTTCATAATATTAACATAGGAAAATGGATTTGATATTAGTTAACATTAATTAAGTCAGAGAATATTACTCTTAAAGAATTGAAAACGTCATTTAAAAATTTATCAGTTTAAACAATAAGAACGATATAGTCATAGCATAAATATTTTAACTACACTAAAGGTCTGTGGCTTTTTATCATAATTTATCATAGCTGCCCTTTTTTCTTAAAACTTGATAGAAAATATTTTTCAGCTGCTGAGGATTTGTTTGTCTCTGTCTTTAAGCTCTTTGGTATTAAAGAACAGAGAACTGAATGATTAGCGGTATTCAGATGCCCTTGCATGGAATCATAGATTATTTTGTTACACAACTCTTTTGCTGTCTCTTTGGTTGTAAAACACTTGCTCCTGTGACAATTAAGTCCTCTGCAATAATTTTCTACACTAACTAAATTCCAAACTT
The DNA here is from genome assembly GCA_037976565.1 of Mesocentrotus franciscanus. Classification (NCBI taxonomy): domain Eukaryota; kingdom Metazoa; phylum Echinodermata; class Echinoidea; order Camarodonta; family Strongylocentrotidae; genus Mesocentrotus; species Mesocentrotus franciscanus. The sequence goes on from CP137668.1 coordinate 24,160,737, forward strand.
CAAACCTAGACCCAACCCTAATACCTAACCCTAATGCTAAACCTAACGCTAAACCTAACCTAAAACCCAATTGCAACCCTATCCCCCACCCCATACTTTTTATGGGAGACGTGATGGCTCAGTGGTAGAGCAGTGGTCTCGTAACCGGGAGGTCCCGGGTCCAAAACGAAGTTGATACGCTCCTGCCCTTTGATAAGGCATTAAAATCCTTATTATCAAGTCCCTTGGAAAGGACTTAAGCCGTTGGTCCCCTGGTTGCTTACAAGCATACACATGCTCTCTTAGCAGTCAGGTAAAACAACCAAACCAATCACCATTTGACAAAATATCAGCCTGGAGCAATTGTCGTAGAAGGAATTGTAGGAGCACACTCTCTTTACCTCACATCCCCTTCTTTACCTCACATCCCCTTCTTTACCTTATTAAGTCATCTTCTTGTGGAGTTTCAATACTGCAGCTGTAGCTTCAGTACTGTGATATTGTTAATGATGTAATATCTAATATTGTTTGTTTCTATAATGACTGTATGTATGACATGCCGCAAATCCATTATGTGGTGGTGCCATTGGTAAATAGAATCATTTCATCAATCAATCATATTATCTGTTTGGAGCCAGAAGGGTGTTAACCCACATCATTTCACATAGGCCTAATACCCTTCTGACTCCAGACAGACAAAATATATTTGATAAGGTGCAGAGTATATCTGTCTATCATCATCTCTGTTCTGTGTTTGTTTTTGAAGAGCTCCTGTTATGATGTCATACTCCAGGGGGTTGTTATTACCACATGAAACTATGCAGGGGCAGTTCCAGGAATATTTGAAAAGTTAGAACAAGTACTAAATAGAAAATAAGAAATAAAGTAAACAGAGAAAATAAGAAAAAAGAGGGCTGTCACATTCTAAAATCTGTTTTTAGTCCAAATTCTGTGAAAAGCAAGCACTGAAACAAGCAACAACAAAAAATTGTGAATACATTTCATAATAAAAGGAGGAGGACAGTCCCACAATTTTTTGTTTGGAGGGCACATTTTTGCATTCTTAAGATATGCTAGATGTCTGTAAAAAGATATGGATGCAAATCCCCTTTGCTACTCCCGTAGATCTAGGACTGACTGTATAGGGTATATGTTTCTGGTTAATTCATCTGCACCCGCCCCCATCCTGAAGATGGGTGCACCTGCCCACCTTATGATTCTTTTGAGATAAATCAATATTTATTTCTCTTTCTATATTTTCTACATTTTTCCCTCCCAGTTAGAGGCATTTTTAAATGATTTTTATTTGTTTGTAGACATTGACCATGGAATTTGTGAGTTGTTTCTTTACTCCTCTGCAAGCTCTGTTTCTCGATCATTACATTTTCATTGCTTATTTTCCATTAACCTTTATATTAAGAAAGAATTGCTTTTTAGTCGGTTCCATCATAGTACACATTCATGTATATCCTCAAATGATGAGGATTCATGCAAGTGCCTTTTATAAATCAGTTTTTGATGTCATCTGATGTATGTACGTGATTATTCATTTTTAACAGTATTAATACATTTCGTACTTACCTCTATACCTGATTCCTTTATTTTGATTTGTTTGTATGAAAATAACATTGCTTGACAAAAAGGCTTTAAAATCATATACCCCTGTATACCGTTAAGTGGTTTTCATAAAGCAGTATCTAAACTCTTGGTATACATAAATGAAATAAATGTTAAATCTATACTGGAACACACATTGATATCCATAATAATGATTATATTTCTCATTGTTTTTAAAAGATGCAATCATGAGGGGTTTTAATTAAGCACTATCTAAACTATCACTGTACATCTGTTAAGTGAATGCTTAAATATTTCTGGATCACGTTATTGATGTTCACGCTCAAATTTACAATTATATATGTAATTGTTTTTCTATCTTACAGAGAGAATTCTTTGATTGACTGAAGACTCAAGCTGTTGACTGTACCAATCGACTGGACTCTGGACGGTAAGTTTTGATTGATTGATAATTGACTCTCGACGCGGTCTAGATGGCGGAGAAATAAGATAACCGGTCCAGACTGTGTGGATTACCGGTCAGATAGAGAGCTTTATTTACATCACAAGTGTGCTAACGTATTGATTACATGAGGCGCATTTATACTGTCAAATACCTGATTTCAAAAAGTCGTGATGTTTTGCGACCCCGTTTACACTTGTGCCGAAACATTACCGACTGAAAAGCTCAGTGATGTTTTGGCGTGTTTTGGTTGGTAATGCGCATGCACGGCCTTTCCAGTGCAAAATGCGTTTTCGATCAGCTGTTTTTACTTTTGGCATTTTTGGGGGTGTTTGGATGCTAGTGTAAATGGGCCTAGCGATAAAATACCCAGTGGTCTGTACATTCACAGAACAGGATCAAGCTGTGTTCACATCTGGGGGGTGTTTCACAAAGATCCTAAGTTGAACTTATCTCTAAGTTGGACTTAACAATTATGGAAAGCCGTTAGCATCTTTGAAAATATTTTGTAAAAGTTATTTTAAAAGGCATAAAATGTTGATTCGAATCATTCATATTTTCTAATATCAAGGAGATTTCATGTTCTTGATGTGGAATTTATGAAAAGTCTAAAATACTTGAATTTTTCCTTTTTAATACATATTATTTTAAGGCTACAAATGGCTCTCCATAATGTTTTAGTCCAACTTAGAGTTAAGTTCAAGTTAGGATCTTTGTGAAACACCCCCAAGGTTAACTGTGTAAGAACATAGCTGCCATTCCAAAAAAGGAATTATTTCATGTGTACATAAGTAGCAAGTTTGGTTGAAAAATGTGCAAGTGCTCAACAAAGTCCACCGTGTGTAATCACTCTTCTGTTTCTTATAAGAAGTAGAATAGTACCTCATCATGCCACACAAGCAATCCCCCTGTGCCACATTGTAGTTATCATGGGATAGATATACCTAAGGCTTCAAGGTTATTTAACTGCTTTCAGTGCAAGATTTTAAAGTGTGTTAAAGGGGTGTCGTGGAGCTAATCTAATCTAGACTAGAAGTTGGTAATTTTGCAATGCCATTCCGTTTCACAAAGTAATCCTTCCTTAAATCGGTGACGATAATTTTGTGCAAAAATGCACTTGTGGCACTGAAACGAGCGACCATGCATTTTGCCGCAAATTTTTTCTTTTTTGGTGGGGGAGGAAGGTCGCTTTACTGGATCAAGTGCGAACAATTCACCTTAAGATGTTTTTCGCACTGACATGTCTCTCTGTAGCTATTGCAATTTGAATTCTTGGCCAGAGTTTTCCCCCACAATGCAGCAGTCATGATGTCATCTGTCTTCTCCCCCTTTTCTCCTGATTTCATTTTATTATCATCCATCTCCATTACAAGGATTGTATTTGTTATAGACTTCTCAGCTATGTTACAGATATGTGTTGATGCCATTCTGTTTTAAAGGGGATGAAATGACACCATACCATTTTGTATTTCGTGTATAAAGGCTGGCCTCTGTCTATCCTCTTCATCTTTAGAGCATAAAATGACACCTTCCAGATCTGTCAATAAAGACTAATTGTTATGCATCATTTTCCTCTCAATTATCAGGTCTAGAATGTGAAATATCACATTCCAGAGTCTGTCCATAAAGACTAGTCTCTTGTTTATCATATATAATCTCAGTGATCAGCATCAGAACATGTAATGACATCTCTTCTCCTGCCAACGCATTGGATAATAATTGGACTTTCTTTTGTTCATACCTATTGAGTGATGAGATTTATCCCAATATCGGTCACTTCCACGTTGAGGGGTAAATTAGTCCAATGGAGGCTGATCTTTAGGTCATTTTCATAATTATGCAGAAGCCATGCACCCAATTAGCATCTGTCATAAATGATTTGTACAAGGCCTGTTAGTTATTCACAAAATTTAGTGTGGCCCTCGCCACCCCATCTATGATAAATTTCATCATAACATCGCATTTGCTCTTTGTTAGCCTCATAAATTGTTCCACTTCACAAATTGTTTTGGCAAGATGACAAGTTAGCCGGCATTGGAAACATATTGTACAAATCTGTTTATCCTTCTATCCCCTCCTCTTTCTCTCTCTCTCTCCTTTTTTCTTGTCTCTCCTCATTCTTCTCTCTCTCTCTCTCTTTCTTTCTTTCTTTTCGTCTTTTTCTCACATTGGTTTGGGATACAAGCTATATATTGCAGGCAGGGTTAATAGATATACAACTCAGAAAATGAGGTATAACTTATTAAATTTAGGCCAAATTCCTCTTTCAACATATTAAATGATAATTTTGAACAGAACCCTATACTAGAGGAGGACTATATTTTCTTTCATTAAAAGCCCACCCTGTTTTCATTTCACTAGATTTTTTTCTTCTTCAAAAAGATGAAAAACAAGTGTAGATCCCTTTGCTCAATGACACATCTACACATGACACACTGTTGTTTGTCATGTGTGTATTAAAAGAATGATTCATAGTTGCTCTATGTACTCACCACCCTGTCATTACCCCCTGTAGTGTAGCAGCCATTTTGTAGGTATGAATCTAACTTGTGAGTGCATTATGCATTATTGATGATTAATTTCTGCATGTCCAATATGTGTTGAAGTTTACCCATTTGTCCTGAGGCATAAACATTAATGGATTAGATTTTTCCATCAGGCAAACACAAAATAATAATAATGTGAAACCCATTGAAAACAGAGCTGGTAAATTGTCAGGTCCAAATATGTAGAGTATATAAGCAATGTTAGCAATGATGCAAACTGAGCCTCAAAGAACTTCATTGTTTTCTATATATGCTTCTGTTTACTCATCTTCCTTTTATGATCTTGTTATATTTTATATATATGTATATTGTATAGCGCATTGAAATGTCAACAGACATGGAATGCACTATAAAAGAACAAAGTATTATTATTATTATTATTATTATCTTCTTCTGCACCATAATCCTGCCCAAGAATTGGAGTGTTGAATAGTGCTTTGGAGAAAAAGAAATTGTGCATTAAAAAGAAATGAAAACGGGTACCATCATTGTGAGGTTATTCCCATTGGATATATTTCATACCCACGGTAACAATGAAACAAGCAGGATAAGGTAGCTTCGTGAAATGTAGTGGCGCAAAGATACATCTGGGAGTGCGTTTATTGTCCAATTTTTTGCCTAGAATCAACGTTTTCAAACGTCTTTCAGGCACATTTTTAAGGTGATAAACCCAAAGCTTTTTTCAAACGTCTTTAGATATGGGTATATAGAAACGCCGAAGAAAGTGTGTTTTTAATGTGACATAGAGCCAGAATCACGTTTCTGAGAGATGATAAACGCAAAGCTGTTTTGAACCACACATACAAATCGGACCTTCCCGGGTCAAACGGCGCAAAGCAGCTGCGCAGAGACAAGGCCTTTCTTTTGAATCGTGAAGAGTCGATAAACGCGACATCCCGCAAAACACATTTGTATAGTGGGGTTCGATATGTACATATAGAAACGCTGATTCTGAGTGGCAAGACACGATAAACGCACCCTGGAATACCTTGAAGGAGTTTGATAGCACAAACATTTACCTTAAATTAAATTCTCTGACTCGTCCCGTGGGCGGGAGACATTTGATGGTATATGGGGATATGTGCCACTTACTGTTTCAGATGAATACCAAACACTTAAGGTAAACTCCCACGACCCGTCATGGTAAATAACACACTTTGCTTGTTATGACGCGCTGGTTTACAAAGAGGACTTTGTTGTTGAACCTGTCACAAAGGAATTACCTCAAGACCTCTCAAAATTGGCAATGTTGATGTATAGCTTTCACTGTGAAATATCTTAAATTGAACCAAATGAAATCTAAATCATTGAGAGAATGAATTTGAGTGTGATACATTGACATGTTTTGACAATCTACAACTTGAGGCCTCTCTTTCATTATGAACTGCATTTAATGAGTTGAGAAACTGATTCAAATAGTGCCCTGAATTGAGTGATTTCTACTCGTGAACATATTTAGTTCAGGTAGCTTCCTAAACTAAAGGATGTAGAATTTTTTTAAAGAAATAGGTTATTAGAGTGGGATTAGCGGAGTAGTGTGTTTGGCATCATTCAGATATTGGACAGTTGAAGATGGGATTGTATTTAATGTGGCAAACATGTGGTGTTCTAGTTCTTGCTAAGCTCTACGAAGGATCTCCCACGGAAGGACGCAAACGGAGAACCTCACGTTCTCCCACCTGCTTCCTCCAAGAGAACCGTGCGGAAAATTCAAGTGCATCGGCCTAGCAAATTGGAAGTGAGCTCAACGCAACGTGGCTGTGCACAGACGCGGCAAAGTGCCAAGACGGGATCCGATCAAGCATGCGAGTTAGGCCCATCGCTTAGTGAAAATTAATTTAGCCTGATCATCATCTCCACATTCATTCACACCTGGCGAGGTTTGGAGGCAGTCAACGGAAAGAGAAATAAAGCTGCTTACTCCGATCAGGCCTCCGTCATCATTTCAACCAAGATGCTTGAAAAAGCAGAGTGAAGCATCACCAGAGAGTGAGTCTAATTGAGCAAACGGAGGCTTGTGCAGCAGAGTTGTTTTCTCAATACGGAGTGATGTCCCAGAAGACGTGTGACTAAAGTGCTACTGTAGGAAAGGTGATCTGTTATAAGTTGAATGCATAATGTGAAGGATGATGGGGACATACCTGTGTATCATCAATTCAGCAATGTAACCTCCATCCATGTAGGAAGGTAAAGTAAAGGAGGAATCTCTTTAGGAATCTTAGCAAAATGCACTGGCACGGAAAGAGGTGTCCGGAACGCAAAATGCATAAATGTTGAAAAACATATTTTTATCACATAGAGTTACAACCACATCGTTGGAATGTGCAGCTGGTAAATGCATGTACTACATCGAGTAGGCTTACTCTTACCTAGACTTTCAATGAGATATGTCAAATGGAATTTTTAATTAACAAAAATCATTAGCTATAATGACTTTTGCATTCTGGACGCCTTTTGTGCCACTACATTTTGCTAAGCTACCTTATTGAAGAAGACATCTAAATGTCTACTGCTGTGCAGCCTGTTCTTGTCAAGAGTATACATCTTTGAGTGTTTGTTTGTTTACATCTAATGAACTTTTTAATAGAACTTCTATCAAGATTACTTCAATGATATTGGAAACCTAGGTGGATAGAATGGCAAAGTTGGGTTCCAATAAAAAATATTTAAAAAAATGGCATTTGCCATGCATTACTTGCAAGTGAGGTCTTTTACTTTTACTAATTATGTAAGATTTTGTTTAGCACTACACATTTTCATTTCTCATTTCACTACCTGTGTCAGCGAAAAGACCTAGAAAGTGGGAAGATAAATGTAAATTCAAAACCAACTCATCCAAAGCCTCAATTTTCAACCTAGTAAATGTTGGCCTATTGCTAATGCAAAGTTTACAGCAAAAGAAAATGAAAATTTCTGAATGTTGTCCTGCGCATGTTGTGAAACACCATCCGGAACGCCTCCATGCCTTCCTAAAGGCAATCAATGGGGCTTTTCGTCTACCCATAAACCTATTTGATTAGAATGATATATGGTTCTAAAGTTCGCCCTGTATTGGGTCGATAGAGGAAATGAAGAGACAAACTAGACGTCAAGTTGAATGGTTTTGTGATTGAAGGATGGGCGAGGCGAGGTCTAGACACAATCAATGTTTAAGTTGATACACAAATGTAAGTCAATGGATGCAAGTGGTTACTGCAGAAACCGAGACCAAGTGCCTGGAAAGGAATGTCATTCCAGAAATGAAGGATTTTGGAAGGCTCAAATTGGGAGGTAATAGAAAAGAATGTACAAAAAATACTATTATGATAATAATAAGGATATGTCTTGTTTACCCAGGGTAGCCTCATCAGTATTAATACTGTTTTTCCTGAGGGCCCTGCAATCATATTATTACCCTGGCTTTAGCCGAGCTACCATGAAAAGGTGCTCAAGCATTCAAGGAATTTTCTTCCTACCAAGTACCAATTTACCTCACCTGGGTGGAGTGTGGCAAATGTAGATTAATGTCTGGCCAAAAGACATAGTGCCGCCACAGAATAAACAAGTGTATGATCTTTGAGGCATGCCCATGCAACTATGTGATCAGCCCAGCTCATTAACTACTTCAAATGGCTCTCAAAATGCAGTATCGGTGTTGATGTAACGTAAGTAAGATGCTTCAAAGACACTTTTTGAGTGGGAGGGAAGGGGTTATGATGCAAAGTCAATACAAAGTCCTACAGACAACTACAGAAAAACAAGTCTTTTGTGAAATTAATCAAAGTGAAATTTATGGAAAATTGTAGCGATGCTTTGTAAAATAATATAAATATTTGTTTTCAGGCAATTTATAAATGAACATTAAAGAACTCTAAATGGAAGTGGACATTTAAAAAATGTTATTAACTAAGGGGGAAAGCAATTTTGCCTAAATTATGTGACTGTGAAACAATTTTTTTGTATCAAGCATTTGATGTTGATACTCATTTTTTTGTACTTGCACCTGTAACATGTAGCAATGATAAAGCAGCTATATGGGCTAGCATTTTAGCTATTATGAAAAAAATATGTGCATCTTAATTTCTTGGTAATGTTTTTATCAGCATAATACTGAGATGTGAATATACATCCATCAGATACATAATACTACATATGGATCACTGTTATACATAGTCATCTAACCCAATGGCTGGAAGGGGCTCTCTTTCTATTTTTATCTTTTTTTTCATACAACATCTAGTGATTTAGGATGCTTTATTATTACATTAAACGTGTGGGCAGAATGGAAAAAAAAAGGAAAGAGAAGTTCTGCACATCTGTCTCTCCATCGGGAGGATGTGGAATGTGGTTTATGATTAAAAAATACTGATTGTGAATTCAAATTTGAAACTTCAAATCGAGAAATTCTAGTCATGTACATTGTGATGGTTTTTTTTCTTTTTTCGAATCAACAATTATGTTGCTACATTATGTAAATTCATCAAACTTGCTCAAACTGCATGGTATTTTGGGGGATTAATTAACATAACAACAAAAGCTAAATGTTAGCATTGCTTATTTGAAGAGTTGATGATTCATCCATCACTCCAGTCCTTTTCATTGATGATTCCATATATGGATATTCATACATCCTGATTTTAAAAATCGACCTTGACTTCAGTCTGAATAATTAATCTGTTGTTGCCAGTTTGATGTAATTGAATCAATAATTCATGGGATTAATCAAAATCTATTATGGCCTTGAAGCACCCCATGCTAATTTGTCAGCAAACTGTGGCAATATATGAGTTTAGTTTGTGAAAGAAAGCTGTGCGCTCATCTAGATCGTTAGTGGTGCTAATTAGTTTTAATTGATTCCATTATGCTGCCTACATCATTCACGCAATTGGATTATGATTTATATTGTCAAAACAATCATTCATCCCATCTGTTGGGTTTTTAGGCCCGTTAGGCTGTCAGATATAGGTGTAGTATAGTATTTATTCCATTCTTCATAAAAAACATATGTACAATACATATTACAGGTGCTATTAAACAACTAGAACCAAAAATATAGTTCGTTTTTAAAATTTAGAATTCGTGAAGCAGAATTAGAATGGTTAAACATGCCTATAAATTGGTAATTCCTTCGTATCTGTATCTTTGTGTTTGTCTTAGAAAATGATAGAAGACATACCCTTTTTGCCTTTGGCAATGCACTGTTCTTTCTGTTCATAGTTCCACATTTATCTTTAAATAAAAAACATATTCCACCTAATATTTTTTTTTTTTTTTGGGGTTGGTATATTTTGTTTAAAATCAAATAGTTGAAACAGTTGTTATATCTTGTAATTGTAGAATTTAGATCAGGGTCTCTATTGTGCAGGATGTGAGGTGTTCTGTCCCCACTTCAATCATTGCATATTTTCCAAAGATAGCAATAGACTAGGTGTGCTAAAGTAGCTTTAAATGGCTCTTTTTTTACACACAGTTGTTCTGAAGAAACAGATCAGCTATCCAAAGAAGAATTGAAATTTCATGCCTCCATGGAAAATTTTGCTCAGTGTTGAAGTCCATGGCATTCTAGTATTGTCACAAGATACATGATACAAACCATTGAGTGTCTTTTCCAATGACAGTGCAGAAGGCTCATTTTTGGATCTATCTTGGTGTGATCTTGGGAAGGTAATGGACATTATTGGCCATTTTCAAAATTTAACAACTTCCAAATTTAAAGAAATCAAATTCTGCCCACAAGTAGAGGTATATTGAGCAATTGATGGTTCAAAATCATGCTTGAAACGGCTGATTGCTCTTGCTCTAACTGTTGATCCAACCGATATATACAGTGGTAGCAACTGTTGAACATTCAGCATGGTAGTCATCGAGTTAAAGGCCTGACACAAAGTGAGAATGGTAGCTCAATTTGCCCGTGGCATTCCAAAACACTATCTCCCCAGTGAGACAAGCCTAGTGTGCGCTGGAGATTGAACAAAACGGAGGAGATATCAAATTATCCATTAAGTTGAATTGAGACGATACTCTCCCAAGTAGTCAAAAGGTCATAATGGTTGGAGAAATGAGGGCGAGAGAATGAGAGAGAGAGAGAAATGACAGAAAAAAGAGTGACAAAAAAAAAGTGACATAAAGAGAGACATAAAGAGAGGAATTGTGAGAGAGGGGAGAGACAGACAACATGAGAGAAAGATTGAGGCAGAAGAGAGAGAAAGGGAGGGAGATAGACAGACAGACAGAGATAGAGAGACATACAGACAGATAGACAGAGATAAAGAGATGGAGAGGAGAGAGGGAAGGAGAGAGAAAGACAGAAAAACAGACAATCAGACAAACAGGAAAAAAATAGAGGCAGGAAAGATAGATATAAAGGGAGAGAGAGAGAGAGAGAGAAAGAGAGATAGGGAAGGATGGAGAAGAGAAGTAGGAGACAGATAATGAAAGGGGAGATGATTGGACAGACAGAGAAGAGACATGGAGAGTGAAATGGAAGTGGGAGGTCTGAAGTGTTTATTCGAAGATGAGACAAAAAGTGGAGAGAGATTTTCCGCAGAAAGAATAACACTACAGATACTGCTGCAGGTGAGAGGAGATGCATTATGGGAGATCTATACCAATGGTCATTACGCCAATCCATATAATAGTCTTGAATTTCAGTCCCTTGGTACCATACATCTGCTGCGCTTCTGCAATGTAATGCCATATTTCAATGTGCAGTTTCAATCGTCTTGCACTCCTTTTGTGCCAATATTTTTTTGGACAATCGTCATAAAAGAACTTCCAAGTGTTGATTATCTCTGAGTGCCTTTTTCAATGTTGAATTAGGCATGAAAGATATCCTGTGGGAATAAACTTCACAATGAGGAACCTGTTTCTGTTTCACAAAGAAAATATAGCCATTTTATTCTCAATACATTGTTCAAAATTGGTTTGTGTTGATGGTTTGTTTTTTACCTGACAGCTAAGAAAGTATGCGTTTGATTGTTATTAAACAACCAGAGGGACCGATGGCGTTAAGTCTTCTCAGAGGAACTTGGTAATGAGGATCAATGCCTTACCAAAGACCACTGCTCTGTCACTGAGCCATCACACCTAGCTCCACAGGCATGCAAAGTCCTGGGCAAGATTTGCCACTCACAGTACTGAAGAGGTGAATGATGATTCCTTGAGACATGGTTGTATAAATGCAAAGTTTGCTTGAATTACAGTTCACTCGAAATGAGAACATCAGAAAACTGCATGGGATCTCATATTCATGAGCTTCTTTCCATCAATAAATGCTGTCATACGCCGTTGCATGGCCCGTAGGCAGCTGCTCATGGATTTTTCTTCTTCAAATAACTCTGTTGATTATGGTTTTCATCTTTCAGAAATATGAGATCTGGGAACTCCATTCATTACATTACAAACTCCATATAGTTTTCATAAGTTAGAATTTCAAAGAGATGTGGCAAACTGCAGAGTTCTGGCTATGCTCAGGGCATAGGAAATACTTTGTTTAATGTATGCAATTTAAATCTATTAGCTGTTTATATAGGTGTGATCACTGTTTTTTGTTTTTTTAATGAAAAATTGAATGGCCATGAACAATAATGAAATATGATGTGATTGCTCACAATTAATGTGCAAGGTGTTTAGATGACATTATAGCATTTCTCAATCCAAAATAACTTTCTCAAATATGGTTTCACTTAAGTATGGTATTTGGGAAAGGACACAAAAATATAGAAGTGTACTTTATTGCACGCTTGGACATTCCATTTCTTCTGTGTAATCATTTATATACACAGTCTTAGACCGAACTGTGTAAAAATATGCCTCTGAGGAATTATTAGTGAATTTTGCAAAATTACCACTGAAATCAATTTTGTTGCATAGCTTGCAGAGGCTGAAGCTTATCTTCCTTATACATTGTCTTATCAAACTGTGTGGTATGCATGCAGTGTATTTAAAGTGAGAAGATAGAAACAAATTCATGGAACTAAGAAGATGCAAAATTATCAATGAACTATATGTGGTTGCAACTTGTATCCTACTGTGCTGTATGGATGTAATGTGATTGAGACGATTGAGACAAGAAAAATATACTGATGTCCTTTTTTGTGACGTAAGTTCTCTTGATGCAAGATTACTAAGCTCTGTGAAAGTATGTTACTGAGAATTGCGATGACAAACAACCGAAGATAGTCAATGCACATTGTGTTGATTTAGTATCATGGTACATAGGAAAAATCAGGCCATGATAACAGAAGCTTGATTTCATATCACCCATCACAGGTGATGTCATTATTCGCTTAGTAGACATATTGATTACTAAAGGGAAAGTCTACTCTATTTTCTCCTGAGAGCTGGAAAGGTGTTTTCTCATTACAGTAAACCCCTCGACGACTGAATACATTCGCTGCCATAGGCTTAGTACAGGGACCACCCGGTTCCAGTAAGCAATGGGTTTAAATAGCCTGTTGGTTCTCAGCATAATTATGCTGGTTTCAAAGAAAATGGATGATCCTGATAAGATAAACCTTTTAAAAACGAATTAAGATGATCAATAATGAACTTGAGCCTGGTGTTGCTCAATGACAGTGCTGTGAGGCCATACAGAAGAAGGGCCTAAGGAGGGGAGTTCCATAATGAACTATCAGGAATGCATCTGCTAAAGGCCTTTTGTCAAGCAATGTATGATGATGATATGCTAGAAAAGTGGTCTTAATTGTTAGCCTTTTTATCACAAGTATGATCTTTGGTCGCGTTTATCGACGAATTTCTGCCTAGAATCGGCGTTTTCAAACGTCTTTCATGCAAACTTTTAAGGCGATAAACGCAAAGCCCTATTTCAAACGTCTTTAGATATGGGCATATTGTAACGCCAAAAAAGGTGCGTTTTGAATGTGACATACAGCCAGAATCACGTTTCAGAAACACGATAAACGATAAACGCAAAGCTGTTTTGAACCCCACATACAAATCGGACCTTCCCATATAGCTCTATGGACCTTCCCAGGCTAATCCGCTTCCTTGGTCAAATGCCGCAAAGCAGCTGCGCAGTTGGACCTTCCCAGGCTAATCCGCTTCCCGGGTCAAATGCCGCAAAGCAGCTGCGCAGGGAAAAGGCCTTTATTTTGAATCGTGAAGAGACGATAAACGCGACATCCCGAAAATCACGTTCGTATAGTGGGGTTCGATAGTGGGGTTCGATATGTACATATCTGATGGCAAGACCCGATATACGCACCCTTAGGCAAGTTCAAGATTTGTTTGTTGCCCCATTAGTTAGACAAACACATCTCAAATGTGAGTATATCTGGTGATGTTATTCAGCTAATAGTCCCAGAAGACCATGGAGGACACCAAATATTTAGTAAAAGTGTATATTTGATATCAGTTTATGTTTGTAATCATGCTATGCTTGTGGGACAAAAAGGAATTATGATAACATAAATGACAAAAAACCTTGGACTTGCCCTTTTGTGTGGCAAAGAAATAAGAAGATACTTTGGAATGGAAGATTAGTTTTGATACAAGAGAGTGAATTTCTATAGACATCGGGATTCAACAAGGTTACGTCAGAGGTACGTAGCAGGAACGTGATCTACATCTAGGAGAAGGCCAGCTTTGAGAGATATTTAATTCTGGTTTATTTTGTAATCTGAATTCTAGCATGAATTGGGTTACATCGACAGGTTTTTGATCTCACAATATTGACACTTTCATTCAGCGTGTCGCAGATTACATAGTAAATAGTATATTGTTTCATATTTTCAATCACATCTAGTAGAAGGCTAGCTTTGAAAGATATTTAATTCTGGTTTATTTTGTAATCTGAAGTCCAGCATGATTTGGGTTACATCAACAGGCTTTTGATCTTTCAATATTGACACTTTCATTCAGCATGTCGCAGATTACATAGTAAATAGTATATTGTTTCATATTTTCAATCACCGTGTGTGAGTTCTTGTTCCAATATCGGCTGTCTTGCTTGTGTCATTTCGATGAGACACAACCCTTCAGAGACTGTTTCATCTTCCAGAGGTTTCATCTTGACTTAACCTAGGCTTTAGGATCAAGCAGTTCCACTGAATTCTCTCATTCTCCCAGAGACCACTTCATCCCCAAAGGGAGTGGATTTATATTATATTTGCGACTGTTGTCAAGAGAGCATGGAACACTGTGTGAATTGAGGAATTGAAGTTATTGTGGTTGCCAATTTGCCATCACTGTGTGTGCATTCTTGTGAAGGGTGCATTTATGGTACGGACGCTAGTTAGAAGGTAGAGATGTTGCACACATTTTGTGTCATGACTTTCACTTTTAAGATTTATTGGCTTCAATAATAATTATACAAAGCATTTTTAAAAACGTTAGCATTCAGCATATGTTACAAATCTGTGTTAATTGATTTTATCTTTTTATATTTAAAGGCCACTTTTATCATGAAACAGAGATCTGACCCTACAATAATAATTTGTATGTTGTGAATGGCACAATGTGGGTTAAAAGGATTCAGAAATAGAACACAGATATACAGTTACATTAAGTAATTCTGATGTCAGTGACTGACTTTAACCAGTGTTTCTCTTTTTGTTCATGTCAGGAGGACATTGTTCATGTTTAAAGCACCATTAGATGGGTGAATGACAGCGTTGTCAATTTGGGTGACATCTAAGCAGCCAAGCTTGAGAAGGGTTTATTTAAGTTGTGTTGGATGAATTAATGTGTGTGCATAAGGATACTATTCCCTTACCTACGCAAGGAGGGAGACGGGCAGGAGGGGCTGATGGACGGGGAGGAGGGTTGAATATCTCTGCTGACGATACTTGCTGTTTCTCACCCATAACAAGAAACTGGCTCACATAAACACTAAGCTTCCGCAGGGCCATTTTGGGTGAGGGTTAGAAGGTGTTGATAAGGAAATATCGCATTGGGCAACTTTAATTACAAAGAGCTTTGAACATAGTTACCACCAACTTTAGGATGATCTCCTTTCATGGCAATCTTTTTAAATTTTTTTTTATCACAGTTGATTTGTAAAGAAGAAGAAGGGTGAGTCTTTTATATAATACATGTTCCCAGGGATAGGGGATAGGGGTTAAGAACAATTTTGATTTATGTTTAGTGGTAGTTTTTTTGCCTGTTAATGATTTATGCAGGTGCTTCAATTTATTATGTTATTGATTATTTTATTGGTTTATGCTATTATTTTGAAGTAACCAAGGGATTTTAGAAAGGCTTTATTCACAAGACTTAGAATTCCTATCAGTTTTTTCATAAGCTGAATATTACCTTTAAAGAGTAAATGACTGTCTGAAGGGTTCTTATTTTAAGAATGGTGACTGAAACTCCCATGTACCTGAGAAGCTGATGAATAATGTTCATGGAGCAGAGTCTGATGACTTAATCTGTATATCATGGGAATCCCCTTACATGGCCCTGAACCAAAACATTGCAAGATAAGCGCTTTCCACTTCCGCTCTAAAAAAACACTTCTTAATTTCATTTCCGCTAGGTTGGGGCTTGGACTGGGAGTTTATTTTTATCTTTAAAAATAGCTCTGATCGTAAGAGTAAGATAACAGATTATGCATTGATACAGAAAACTTCATCGGTTGGGGTAATCATAACACGTAGTTTAAGCTTCCGCCAACCTTAGAATTTAGTAGGCAAGCTTTTGTCCACTCCTGTGGACTTTTTCAAGCCAAGGCAAGTGATTATTCTACAGTTTCTTTTTGTCTGCAGCCTTCGGTGAAGGATTTATCCTTGTTTTCAAGTTTATTATTTTCCCCTTAGATAACAAGAGACAATATACAGCAATGATAAATAGGTACATAAAAGTGAATTTCATACAAACAAATTAGAAACAGAATGCAGAATAGAAGAAAAGCTACAATAAAAATACAAGTTGGCCTACTGATTACATAAACAAAGAACAAACTAAGAGGAGTAAAATTATCTCTCCCATATACATGAATGAGTTGACAAGGTAGTGGAGTATGTCTTCAGCCACTTGTTCTTTTGCCTGCCTTGAACAAAAATCAAACTTGTAGGGAGCTGGAACTCTATTTACCTGAGATGAAAGAGAAATAATAGAGCTGCATTTAGGCATGTAACAAACCTACACATGGAAGATGAATATTGTTGCTTCAGGTCTCAACAGAACTATATCTCAAAGGTATTGTCAATATGTACCAGACAGAAATCTTGCCCGCCCGTCTACCGAGTATCTCGGTCAAATCCTCTTTTCTAATATTCGGCAGACTTCACTTGATACGACCGCAGCCATGATATCAAGGTATATGGTCCTGAGTGTCAATTTGCCAGGAATGGGGCAGAGAGGAGTCTGCTGAGTTAGAGTAGGATGGGTAAGACAGGGGAAAGAAAGGAGTTATATTGGGAGATGTGCCTTAGGCAAACTGGAGAAGATCCTCAAGGATTCTCAAATTGCAGACATGAAATATTGATAACAGTCTATTGCCCTTTACACAGATAAAATGCCAAGTGTGTCCATTAAGATACAGGCTTTTAGAACAGACAATATGATGCATGAAGGAGCGGTGTGTTCTAAAAGCAATAGTAAAAGTGCATTGCATGGTGCGAATTAAGAAGCCTATGTAGAAACATGTAATTCTTAGGAGTGTTTTTTGTAGTGCACACTCGTGTAGTAATTTTATAACCCCATATTGAGCCAATTTTGAGAAAGGCAATCAATCTTGGGAGTACATTGGGGGTGGCAGGATCATACAGCAGGGGAGTGTTTCACAAAGACTAAGATCGACTTAAGTTGGACTTGAACTATGGCAGGCGGTTCATGCCACTGGTTGCTCTCACCATTCCTTGCATTGGTCTCTCAAGGGACGTACAAATTGTGGTCACAAATCTACATAATTTAAATTTTGTGATAGTTCATTATTAAGGAAAAAATATTATCTAAAGATCATAATTTCTAAGCGTTGTTCCATCTAATTTTATATCTGGTTCAAGACTTTTTAAGGCCATAAATTGCACACCGTACTATAAGTCCAAGTCACTTAAGTTTACAATGTAAGTAACTTTTTTCTTCAACAATGAACTATCAAAAATGTAAATTCTGTAGATTTGTGACTACCCTCGAGAGACCAATATTGAGAGCGACCAGTGGCATGAATGGCCTGCCATAGTTCAAGTCCAATAAATGTCTTGCCGAATGACGTTAGTGCCAGGCTGAGATTCTAACCCTCAACCTTTTGATTGAGTCTCAATAAAATGAACTTTACCATGATAGTTGCAGAAAAAAAGTTAAGAATAAGAATGGGAAGTTCCTGACTTTTCTATGCTGAGTCGTTTACATCCATTTGCAGCCACCTACACCGTAGTCAATGGCTTTTATTTGCTTGTGGAAGAAAGAGAATTAGCATGGGCAATTATACACCATTAAGAGATCCTATGTCATAATGGTTTGGTGGTAAGCAGGAGGTTGATAGTGGTGTGAAAACCATGTATGTGTGTTTGAACTCCTTGGGTACGAGGTTGATAAATGAGATAAATGAAAGTTGGGGCCACAGGAAGAGTGATTGGATAGACTGTAGATTGCATGATTTCCCTCTGGTTAATCATGACCAAGGACCACGAATGTTCCAGAACATTTGTCAGAAAATCTCATGATACGTGCCCCACTAGCTTAGTGGTGTATGCTGCCAAATCGAAGATCATTCCACTTAACACATTGATACCAAGTTACCTCCTGGGAAGAATGAAAGTTTGAGGTCACATGAAGAGTGATTGGATAGACTGTAGATTGCATGATTTCCCTCTGGTTAATCATGACCAAGGACCCTGAATGTTCCAGAACATTCGTCAGAAAATCTCATGATACGTGCCCTACTTGCTTAGTGATGTATGCTGCCAATTAGTAGATCATTCCACTTAACACATTAATACCAAGTTACCCACTGAGAAGAATATTTAAAGGGGAAGAGAAGTTCTGTTTGGGAGAAATATTTGAAGGGAATTTAGTGAATAATGTCATGAAGTTTGTTATTCAAAGCTATATATCATCTGTTTGGAGCCAATGGTGCATTAGCTCATAATACTTTCGACGCAGAGCTGTTGTCCTACTGGCTCCGAATAGACGGTTTGGCAAATGTCTCAAATATTTACCATATGTGGGACTATGTAAGTTAATGGGTTTAAGACAATGTGTCTTCATCAGCATTAGATAGCAGACTTTCAGTTGAGTCAAGAATGGTATCATTTCTTATCAGGAATTCCATCAAAGGCCCCAAAAGCCAAATCATGAATATGATTTAAGAAGTTCGTGTAGACAGGTGACCTTTCTATATGCAGGTTTATGACATTGTTTTCACATCAGCAGTAGATAGCGGACTTCCAGTTGAGTCAAGAATGGTATCATTTCTTATCAGGACCTCCTTCAAGGGCCCCAAAAGCTATAACATGAATATATATTTAGGAAGTTCATGTAGATAGGTGGCCTTTCTATGCAGGTTCATGACATTGTTTTCACATCAGCATTAGATAGCAGACTTTCAGTTGAGTCAAGAATGCTATCATTTCTTATCAGGAATTCCTTCAAAGGCCCCAAAAACCACAACATGAATATGATTTAAGAAGTTCATGTAATAAGTGGCCTTTCTATGCAGGTTCATGACATTGTTTTTACATCAGCAGTAGAAAGCAGACTTTCAGTTGAGTCCAGAATGCTATCATTTCTTATCAGGAATTCCTTCAAAGGCCCCAAAAGCCACAACATGAATATGATTTAAGAAGTTCATGTAATAAGTGGCCTTTCTATGCAGGTTCATGACATTGTTTTTACATGAGCATTAGAAAGCAGACTTTCAGTTGAGTCAAGAAAGGTATCATTTCTTATCAGGACCTCCTTCAAGGGCCCCAAAAGCTATAACATGAATATATATTTAGGAAGTTCATGTAGACAGGTGACCTTGCTATGCAGGTTCATGACATTGTTTTCACATCAGCAGTAGAAAGCAGACTTTCAGTTGAGTCAAGAATGGTATCATTTCTTATCAGGAATTCCTTCAAAGGCCCCAAAAGCCAAAACATGAATATGATTTAAGAAGTTCATGTAGATAAGTGACCTTTCTATGCAGGTTCATGACATTGTTTTCACATCAGCATTAGATAGCAGACTTTCAGTTGAGTCAAGAATGGTGTCATTTCTTATCAGGAATTCCTTCAAAGGCCCCCAAAAGCCAAAACATGAATATGATGTAAGAAGTTCATAAAGAATGGTAAATGCTTATTGTGCACTTATTCCTTTCTTCATGGCTACAAAAGCCACATCATGGTTTTAAAAATTCATTTTGAGTGTTGTTGTTGTTGTTGTTAGGTGTTGTGAATAACAACTTAGTAACAGAATATGTAAATAATTATGAAAGAACAATGTCTTATCAAGATAAAGGTTCTTTCAAGGAATCGTGTAAAGTTGATCTGAATGCGCTGGTGATTGTTCTATACAGGTTCAAGAGAATGTCTTCACATCAGCAGTAGATAAGAGATTTCCGAGTCAGCAAAATATGATTTAATATCTATTTCATAATATGTGCACATCCCCTATAACCTTTGTCTGCAATTAAAACACATTTTTTTCTTACCTCATTTCGGGAAATGATTGTGAAAGTATGATTTATTTGTGATAGATGAAATTCATATCTTCTAAGAACTTGACTGATCAATAACGATTGATCGATAGAAATTTAATCAAGAACAGTTCTGAGAAGATATAAACTTTATATATCAGGAATAAATTATGTTGTCATAATGATTTCATGAAAAGAGATGAGAATTTTTTTACCAACTTAGTTGGCAACAGTGTAGCTTTGATATGATTCATGAATCTCCTAGAAATGGTGCTTTTAGAGACGCCATATAAACCTAATGTCTTCTTTATTTGCGTAAGGGATATGTGCATGTAATCTTAGCTCTTGATACTTTCTTTTGCTTAGTTGACTAGTCTTGTGTGGAAAACATTTTAATTTTGTTTCTGTTATATAATTATAGAAAATGGCAAATTATTTGGACACTACTGAAATGCAATATGTATCAGGGTCTAGGAGCGAAAATACTTTATAGCAATCAAAAGCACTTTGACATGCAAAGATAAGATGAGGAAATGTCTGAATTGAATAAAATGACACGATTCAGACTACCATATGTTGTTACCAAACTCACATCCATGGCCTAGAAACTGATACAAATATGACAATGGGGTTTTGAGGTAGAGACTAAGCTGTCCCGTCCCTTGACACCTATAGCCCAAAGCTCTACACCCACGCACAGTTCACACTCAAAGCGAGGCAATCCAACTTGTCTTAGCTCCACTCACCAACACTAGCTCAATTAGCTGCCAAATAACACTGTCATGGACATTCAATCTGCAACTACTTTCAAGTCTAGTCTTCCTTCCTGACCAACAAGTGACCATTCATATGGTTACCAACTATAACTGTCCGATATTCCGTGCCTTCTTTTTTGAAAGTCAAATCGAGGTTATATTCTGACGAAGCTTAACAAAAGATTTTGCTTTCATTTGATTATAGAACTTCAGAGCTTTTTTGGAAGACTACAAACAAAATCGGTCCATGGATTTTAGGTAGATCTTCAGTACAGGTTTAGAGCACAAGGAGATGGGAGTTCAGGAGGTGCACACTCCCAACAAGATTTGTTCTGTTCTTTATTCCATCAAGGACATTGTAGGATGGGGGTTAGGGAACAAGTGGGTTTTAGGTTAGCTTCATGGTTACCCTTAGGGTTATGTGTAATTTTTGTTTTGTTACCGAGGTTAAAGCTAGAAGTTTTTTTACTGTAGGGACTTGAACATAGTGCAACTGTTGAGGAGAAATTGGTGTAGGAGCATTATTGTTGAACCCTGATAGCATTGCTTAAGTAAGAAATAAGGATTTGCAATTGAGCCCCACTATTTCAATTCATGAATCTGAGGTTTGGAAGAGGGTTCATGCTTCTGTCCACTCATCATTTTCTTTCAATCCAAGATGGCAACCATTTCAAATAATTTCAAAACACTAATTAAAACTTTTTAGGTAGATTTCAAGTTCACATGTTCCATAGGTCGTAGGTCACTTTTAGTATAATAGGCAATAGTATGTTTGTTTGATTTGATTTCTGCATTTTTCAGCACAATAAAAAGTAGTATGTAAACTAGGTATGTATATATTATTAACAAAAATCAGAATACATATATCATATCATAATAATAAATCAGTTGAATAATTGTACCCTTCAAATAACGCAAAGTTGACGAATCATTTCAAAATTGAAAATGCAGGAGACTGCCATCTTAAGCTAGAGCTTGAACGTGATGGCAGCCTCACGTATGATAACATCATGTTCATCTTTAATACAGAGTCTTTACATGGAGATTATAGTTGCTTAGAAAGCGTGCATCAGCTTGTACAATGAACAATTAATGCGTAATGAAGAAAGACCAACAAAAAAAGAGGAAGAAAAGATTGATGCATCAGAAATATCCCTCAGGGATTTTACACCATTTCTTTGGTAAGATATTGCTAGTTCATCACTCTCTATCATCCCAGACTAACAGAATCATCTATCAAATTTAAGCAGTATACCTTGTTTTCCCATTTCCTTCCAAAGATGCAAATATCTTGTACAAACCTGCAGATAATAATATTCTTCCTTTGAAATGTGATGTTTACTTACTTTGTAATAAACTTTAGGCATGCAATCTGAAGTATTATAGACAGGAAAATAAGCATTTTAAACAACCTTAGAACAACATGTTCTATTATTGCATTGAACAACAACAAAAAGGAAAAGAAAAATATGGATGCTCCCCAAATGGATGTAGTATAATTATCTTAGCTATTAATGGTTAACTTTCATTCTGTCTTAAAGTTTCCAATAAGAATTAATCTTGTTTTTGCTTGAAAATCCAAGATATTTGCTGATTATCCCCCCTCCTAATCCCTGTATGAATAAACCCTCTATGCTAGGAATTTTAAAAAGGATAATAAGTCTTAAAATCTTTAAATGTGCAACACACTGAGAGATTAATAATCCTTGTTTTTCAATCAAAACAAGCAATTCAAAACTTTTCGATGACATTCTCGCCCGTAGATATTGTTTTCAGAGACATTGGATTTTATTCTATCATTGTAGCGATAATAAATAAATATTATTGTTGCCAAATTGAAGAACAATATGTGATCAATGTGATTAGCGCTAAAAATCAACCGTCCTGAAAGGGTTAAAAAAATGATGTGACGTAAAGTCATATGATGTAACTCAAGGAATCAGGTGAATCTTTCATGTCCTCAAGAATACCCTCTAGCCCACAGTCTCAATTTGTGTTACAGTTTTTTCAGCCTTGGTTGGGGGAAGATGAAATCTTTGAAATGTCTTACTTTGCTTCTGAGAAATCACCATCATGCCCAAGGGCTGTTGGTGCCTTGAAATATTCCTTACACTGCAAATGTCAGTGCAGGCATCCTGGCTGTTTACTGGTTGATTCTTGCCTTGGCAATTGCTTGTGTCTCTGCAACAATGAAATGAATAATGGTACTTGTGATGGCTATTTAGATAGTCTCAACTTGTGCACATCGTATCAGTATCATTTCAAAGCGTTACAAAGCATATTAACCCATTACCTACTGGAACTAAGTGGTCCCTGTATAAGTATATGGGAATTAGAAAATTCAGAAGTCAATTGGTTGATTTAGGTGGGTTTAATAGTGGGAAACATGAAAAATAGTAGCCACGAGGAAACGTCATTGTGAGGAAGAGTCGTAATCTGTTGGAGAGATTTTTATTTGGGTATGAAATGCTATTGCAACAGACTCTGGCCTGTGTTATCAAGGAGTTAATGTTTTCTTAGTTTAATCCACAGAAATGGCAGATTTGATCATTATTAGATCTTGTTCCATTCTGGCGGATGTTTTTTCTGTCTTTAGGTTGGAAGAAG
This sequence comes from Mesocentrotus franciscanus, assembly GCA_037976565.1. Classification (NCBI taxonomy): domain Eukaryota; kingdom Metazoa; phylum Echinodermata; class Echinoidea; order Camarodonta; family Strongylocentrotidae; genus Mesocentrotus; species Mesocentrotus franciscanus. The sequence goes on from CP137668.1 coordinate 24,184,206, forward strand.
GAATCATTATCTGATGTAAAGACTGGAACAAGTTGAGAATAATTGAATAAAAATCATGATGTTTTCGCAGTTTGACAAGGGAAGGTTGGGTGAAATAATAAAGAAATAGATCCCCATTTAATAGCATGTTTTGTTTTAACATAAGTACACATCTCTGTGGATCTGTATTGCTTAATTATTCATGTACATTCAAAGGCTTGAAATAGAAAGATAATTGCATATTCAGAGAAAATAATTTTGTACATTTTTCCCTTGATTTTACAACACATTCTCTTCCCTATATCCTCCAGTAGGGTTTTTGTAAAGTTTTACATTTTTTGTGTTAGGAAGGATATAAATTTAACTTTTATGTATTAATTTTATTTAGTGATATTATATAGAACATGATAAGATCCAGTCAAGTACATGTGCCAATGAGCTCCATTTTCCATATTTGTGAATAACATTTCTACATTAAAAAAAGCAGACTTGTTGACTCTAAAAATATAACTCTAATCCTGAATCTGTCTAGCAATGTAAAGCGCCATTGTTTCTCTGTTAAGGGAGGTAAAAAGCACACTATCTTTGTAAACAATCTTGAAAGACGAACTGCAGAGCAGACTGAACCTTGAGGCAAGCGTTACCTGCATCGGAAAGACATACCGAAATCATTACACAATTCAAGAAGTGCTATGAGCCAAGTATGTATCAGTGCTCGGTATCTACGAGTCGCTGCCAGCCAACACGAGCTGGCCATGTTCGCATCATGGACTGATTCTCTTCCAAGAAATAATTTTCAAGAAAAAACACACACTGCAGAAAATATCTGCATTTTTTGTGGAATGGCAAACCATGAGAATATTAATGAAAGCACGCAATATGCTTGCATAATGACCATTGACAGGGGAATATTTAGTGTTCATAATAATACCAATAATTTTGTACTCATAATTAGGGCGCACAAATCTGCCCGAAAGAGGCACCCTTCTCACACAATGAATCAAGGATTACAAGCATAAAGTAAGAAGTTCATGTCTTGCTTCAATGTAAACCAATCTTGCATATTGAATTTTCTTTTTTGGAATTCACTTAAATTCACTTAATTTTACTTTATTTCTTCATTTCATTACCAAAAAAATTGATGAGAAATAGAATTAAAACAAATCAAATTTACCTTGTGTATGGATTCTACACATCTGCAATAGTTGTTTCTGCAACAGTTTAGTCAGGTAACAAATCCCTACCTCAATGATAGGAATAATCTCATCACTTAAAGAGAAGGTTGAGTTCTGGGAAGAGGTGAAAATAATTTGTGAGCGTTATCATTGTATTATGCAAGTGTGGAAGAACATCAGAGAAAAAAGGTTCCCTGAAAAGCATGGCTCTTCAAATGCCTTAATATTCTAAATATGGCATGTAACATCATAAAAATCTGTCAAAAAACATCATAAAAATCGGGACAGATTTTTATGCCACATGTTCGTGTAGTCCCATATACATCTTTCTGTGTACAGTGCTTGTAACTTTACCAAGACTGGGCCAAATTTCTTATCATTTTGATGATTCCAGAACCTTGCAGTACACACCAATACTTATATGCTAGATGTCGATGATGAACCTTTTCTGATCGATTCCACAATGTTTCTTTCAGAATGCAATAATAATAATAAAAATAACTAGAAATGTAATTCGTCATGAGGACGAATTAGGTGGTCTGTTATGTAATCTGAATAACTGATCTTGTAGAAAATTGTCTTAGCTACAACATATCAAAATTTGGAAGAAAATCGATCCATATTTACAGAGATACAATCAATTTTCCATAAATATGCTGACGTCATAATATGCAAATTCGTATTTTGAGTTCCAAGGCCAAAGGGCAAAGGGCAGAGCTGTAGAAAATTAAGGAACATTACAAGACATAATAGAAGGAGAACGAGAACCAGAGGCGGGAGAGGTAGAGGGTGAGAGAGAAGAAAAAGAGAAGGGCAGAGGCAGAGGGAGACAGAGCAAGAGAATAAGAGGGAGGCAAGGCAAGAGGTCGAGGTAGAGGGAGGCAGAGAGAGAGGGAGAGGGTAAAAGAGTAGAGAGAGATATATATGCAGAGACAGAGCAAGAGAAGGAGAGGGGCAAAATAAGAGAGGAGAAGGGAAACAGAGCAAGAGAGAGGAGAAAGAGAGAGATGCAATGGAGAACGATGCATTCAATATATCCAGCATAAATAGAATTTAATATAGAGAAAGAGAGAAGTATAGACAAGTAAACAATTCTATGTCCACGGGAGAGACGTAAACATGCATATACCTTGGGCTGAATAACTGGAAAAAGTAAAACGTCTGGGAAGGAGACTAGCAAGGTGATTTGATATTGTAGCAGAGTTGGGAGATACACCCTATATTAGGTTTAATACCAGATTTCCCATAGGGTTGTACTCAAACGATTGACATTCTTCTCCCATAGATATAACACGCAAAATTAGGCATTTTATTACATTGTTTGTGATTGTATATGATAATATGTTATAATAGTCGAAGAAGATCATAAAATCAAATTTAAAACGACGGCAAAAAAAAAAAAAAAAATGACCCACCAGGAATCGAACTTGGGTCGCCGGAATGGGAGGCAAGTGCTATGACCACTATACCAAAATAATCCACATAGACATTACACGTGAACGGAAAATGGAATTCTCAAATCCCACTTTGCAAGTGAAATATGAGCATGATCCCGGCATCTGATCGAAAAATAAAGGGCACACTTGTGATAGCTTATTGTCTCAGCTACAACATACTCAAAGCTCAGCAAAAACAAAACTAAAACGACGGAGATATTGCTCGCGAAAGACGGAATGTAGAATCCAGTTTTGAGAAAAAGTCATGTCCCATAGAGAATACACGCAAAATGTGAAAAATTGACATGCCTCCTTTAATCGCAAAAATACGCCATGATGCCTTTGTCAAAATGAAAAATCGTGGTGACTGCATTTGTAGAGAATTGTCTCAGCTAGAACATATCAAAATTTGGAAGAAAATCGATCAATATTTACAGAGATACAATCAATTTTCCAAAATATGCTGACGTCATAATATGCAAATTGAAATTTTGAGTTCGGAGGCCATTATGATGACGTCATGAGTTAATTGAGGGTCAAATGAGACATGAAATCATATCTCCGACTCATAATCTATCCAAATATGAAAAAAATTGGGAGTTCCCATCCATTCTGAAGAGTTACAATGAATTTTGTATAGGCATGTTTTTGCCCATATATGCTATGTATTACAAGAGCTCGCGCGCACGGACATTTATATTGAATGGACGCTCATCTTGTTATTAATGGTCAATAAGAGATAAACATGGTATCAAATTGTTTGAAAAAATATGGGAAATATCATGAAAGAAAAAAATGGCGATTTTATGTTGTGTAATGGTGTTACGCGCGAAAACGCGCGCATGTGCGTGTGCGCGTTTTTGCGAAATGCTTAAAATGGCCTGAAACGTATCCAAAATGAATTTGAGACGATTTGGAGCATTTTGAAATTTTGCGCGCGCACGCGCGGACGCATGCGCGCGCGTTTTTGACCTGAAATTGACCGGACGGATATTGACCTTGATCATGATAAATATGAATGAAAAATGACTTTCCGTTATGAAGATATGATCATGAGTTGAAAGTACCAAAAAAAACACAAAATGGCGCCTGGATGACGTCATGAAGACTTGATGACCTTGAAAATGTTACTGTCACGTCTCATGACAATGACCTATGACTGTGCCAAAATTGAAAGAAATTGACTTAACTGATCTTGAGTTATCCTCGGAACAAAAAAGGGGGAGAAATAAATAAAAATAAAGAATAATAATAAATAAATAAAGAAAGAAAATTCTGACAAAACAATAGGTGATCTGTCGATACCGACAGACCACCTAATAATAGGCATTTCTATCGTCGTCTATCTAGAAATTCGCATTTATTATTACCCCGGCTTTAGCCTAGCTGCCATTACAGCGCTCCAGCATTTCAAGGAATTAATTCCTGCCAGGTACCCACTTACATCACCTGGGTTGAGAGTGGCAAATGTAGATCAATGTCTTGCCAAAGGACATTAGTGCCGCGGCGGGACCCGAACCGCGGACCTTGTGATCGACAGTCCGTCGACGTATCCACTCGACCACGACACCTCTATCGCATGACCAGAACTCAACTTTATCTTTAAGGGGATATCTTGCTTAATGTGAACCAGCAGGACACTAACTCTGCATGAAAGTATGTGAGTTAACTTCTTCCTAGCTCTCAGCTGACAATTTCAACTCAATTTGCCAGCTCCCTGCAAGAAGGCAATTACTGCTATTGACAATACATAGCTCTTGCAGCCATCTTGCAGACAGCCTACGTTATTCATTCACACTTTTGTATCATCTAGAATATATCTTTCCAGAAGAAAATTTCTAGTGCCAATGGGACTGCCCTAATACCCGGACGAAGTTTCCTTTTCCTTCCGTTGAATTTGTTTATCTGATTGCGTGGCAGGGCATATTGTATTGAATTCTAGGGTGAAACTAAGTTAATACAATGATGGACGAGCAAGAAGACAAAAAAAGACAAGAAATACAAAGACGGACAAGGACAGAGACACTGGTTGAATTCTCAGTAAGGGAATAGAGGAAATGTAACCCTTTTCTCTAAGGAATGCAAAAGCTCCTGTCCTTGAGAAGTAAGCCATGTCCTAGGAGAGCAAGGTTGTCCCTGTACCCAGGGAATTCAGAATATTCAGTTGTCAATGGGGTGAGAGGTCAAGTGCAATGTAATCCAATGACTCATTTTTATTCATTTAAACATTATGGGTGGTATTCGATAGCGTACTAAGTTAAGCCTGGCTTAACTAGTTCACACTTTTATGGAGTGCCTGTTTCCAACTCATTTACCCTATACAGATTATTTTAATCCTGCAATGAAAAGTGTCCAAAATATTAATTTTGCAATGAAATGGGAAGAAAAAGATAATATGAGTATGAACCGATTTTCAATAAAGTCTTTGGTAGATTATCTTTGTCATGAATATTGAAGGAGGAAGATGAAACCTAGCATTCCATAGAAGTGTGAACTAAAATTCTTGTTTAGTCTGGACTTAGTCCCGGCTTAACTTATGAGAATACCACCCTATATACCCAGAAATTCCCAGAACAAAAACAAAACAAAAAATTGAAAGTTTATGTATTTTGACAAAACATGAATGAGAAATGTAAAAGTGTCCCCTCCCCCCTTAATAAAGTTTTGAGAAAAATAAATGGGGCATCTGAAAGAAATAAACAAAATAATCTTGTACATGTATCTTTTGATACAAGGAGAACAACATTAGACTATATTTATGATGTTTCTTTCAAATTTCCTTTTTGCTACCAAAACTGTACATGAGCTTTAAGCACCCTATGTCGGAAGCTCAACTAAAGCTGGAGATCCTACATATATTCAAGGCCGTGTATTCTTGTGAAAAGGTTGCTCTTCTTTGTCCAGTTATTATCATGATTATATCATTATTCAAGCTCATGAATAATAGAATTGATAATTAGGGATGCAAACATTTTGGAACACGCAACGAAGGCAGATGCTTTACTATTGCATTACTTGCATTTGACTGGCTTTTTTGTCATTGAGAATGAAGTGCTTGAGCACTGTGCTTCATCAAATTCAAGTACGGCTACTCGCCTAATGATGGCTTTGAGAAAAATCCATGAGTGGGCTTTATGAGCCGTCGGTTTTGACATGCCTTCATGTAAGTCATGGCCACACTACAGCTACATGTGAGAAAACAAAGTTCCAGAAGTTGCTTTTCCAAACATTTTCGTTGTGACGGTGAAAATTGTCATTAAAATATTCTAAACATATTTGTAGAAATACAATGGAGGTGGGATTTGTAAATATCTCAAGAACATTTATATTACAGTTGGAATTACTCCAGCGGAAATATGTATCCAAAGTGCCCACCATGTGAGACCAGCACTCACTTGAAGATCTGTGTCAAACATGCTCAGTATCCCAGTGATTATGGGATCTTCATGTAATATTCTGTTGTGCAGAAGGGTGCCATTTTTATCGGAATAGTAATTGAAATCATGCTACAAAACATGAAGACAGAGATGTACCAGATTGATACTACTAATAGAAAAGTAAAATATTAAATTTGATTCATGTGAACGGTTTATTTGGGTGGGCATAGTCACATATAGGGGATCGGATGAGGGGTTTCTCAGCTACTGCTGGGGCAACGAAGGTTCAGAGAACTTTTCAGCTACCTGGGGCAATTCTCATTGGCATTAGAATGGCAATTATGAAATAGATAGGTAAGTAATGCTCACTCATAAATAAAATGTTCAATCATGAACATCCATTTTAAAAACTATTAGATCATTCATAGGTTTAAAGCAAAGAGTCTGTTGTATTCAGACAGCAAAAATCTAACGGTATTTCAGATAAATGTTAGCTTTATAGGCAGAGTTGAAAAGCAAGAAGAGGCTGTCATTGAATTAGAATTGGAAGAGGGGTCAACACTTTGCGAAAAGTGATTATGCGTAGGCTTAAAGTCCAGATTCAATGTTCCTTAACCATCTCAATACCACAAATATCTTGTATAATGTCAGTAGGATCGGAGCATGTGTTGAAATGAAGGTTAACTCTTTAAGTACTGCCAACAGAAACATGGTAAATATAAAATCAGTGGCATTTTGGATGTTTCACATTCATAGGGTTAAGTGCTATGAACTATGTTCAGCATGAAATGTAGCTCAAGTCTCATTATTTGCTTGTTGAAGTCTTCTCCATGTTTGGTAGTAATGTAGATCAAGTGGTATGGGTTCTGCTCCATATCAACATGAATTACTTTTTGACTTTAGCTCTCAAGAATACTTCCCCAGATAATGCCCCATTTGAGTTGCCCATTTGAGTGTTGAACGTCATCTACTGCTTCAGAATGTTGGGAAATGCTCAACTTGCAAAAGCAGAAAGAGCAAAGTAAATCACTGCACTATGTAGCTCTTTTTATTAAAGTAGTTGATGTGATTTGGAATGGAATATATATATAGAAAAACAAACATCAGCATCTTTGAAGTGGCATCTGAAAATGCAACGTCATTGTCATTAAAGAAGTGTTTGTGGTAAGGTAAGCCAGACTTCATTGAAGAAATGTTTGTGGTAAGGTAAGCCAGACTTCATTAAAGAAGTGTGTGTGGTAAGGTAAGCCAGACTTCATTAAAGAAGTGTTTGTGGTAAGGTAAGCCAGACTTCATTAAAGAAGTGTTTGTGGTAAGGTAAGCCAGACTTCATTAAAGAAGTGTGTGTGATAAGGTAAGCCAGACTTCATTAAAGAAGTGTTTGTGGTAAGGTAAGCCAGACTTCATTAAAGAAGTGTTTGTGGTAAGGTAAGCCAGACTTCATTAAAGAAGTGTTTGTGGTAAGGTAAGCCAGACTTCATTAAAGAAGTGTTTGTGGTAAGGTAAGCCAGACTTCATTAAAGAAGTGTTTGTGGTAAGGTAAGCCAGACTTCATTAAAGAAGTGTGTGTGGTAAGGTAAGCCAGACTTCATTAAAGAAGTGTTTATGGTAAGGTAAGCCAGACTTCATTAAAGAAGTGTTTGTGGTAAGGTAAGCCAGACTTCATTAAAGAAGTGTTTGTGGTAAGGTAAGCCATACTTCATTAAAGAAGTGTGTGCGGTAAGGTAAGCCAGACTTCATTAAAGAAGTGTTTGTGGTAAGGTAAGCCAGACTTCATTAAAGAAGTGTTTGTGGTAAGGTAAGCCAGACAGTAGCATTTACTGAGAACTAGAATGGTATTACCTGTATGAAGACAGTTTTATTCTTCTTTAGCATGCATGTCCCATTGGTTTAATCTCATGTTGTCTAAGGCCCAGTATTTAGCAGGTTAAAGAGAGTTTTGAGTTCTAGTAAAGGTGAGAAAAAAAAGGATTAAAAAGAAATTCCTGTATTGAAACAGATTGCTCTTTAATTTTGTTTAATGTTGTTAAGTTTCAAATAGGCCTAGAAATAGTGTACAACTTTGTATCAAATTCCGATGTAACATGCTTGTCAATTCTCATGTAACTCATATCTTTGTCCACTGCTTGTGATTTTTGGCAAGATTCAGTGGATTAAAAAAAAAGAAAAATTGAAAGTTCTTAACAACTTGATTACGCACAATGCTACTTTATCAAACATTCAGCATATAAAGGGATAGATATTTTCTCTCACGAAGAATTTGCATGGCCAGACCTGAACATGATCTTTAAAGAGTTTGATTTAACACCTCTCTTGCTCAGGGCAGGTAACATCATTTCAACTTTATTTCTCTCGTGTGGGAGGGTCCTTAGTGTGCTTTATTCTGGGAATTATGGCAGCCATTTGTCAAGAGTTAAGAGGGGATGTACAGTTAGGGTGAGAGTACTTCTAACGACTCTTTAGAGACACAACTTGGTTTTATGATCAGGACTCTTTAGTCTTACAGCTTCAGACTTGCAAGTTCCTGCATGCCACTCTTTTAGCTTGGTTATGGAAAAGTAAATCTAATCCTTGGACGAAAGTCCTTGAAGCGAAATGATGTTTAAGAAAATGTTGATCAATAGTGTTAACCGATTGGACACTATTGTCAAACCAGGTTTGTTTTATGTGTTTTAAATTATTGAAAAGGATGGCCATTTTCACGTTAAGAAACTTTGGCAAAAATTGCAAAAAATTGGGTGTTGTGTCACTTGTGAGTCTTTTTTTTTGGTGAAACTTGAAACTTCTGCAAATGTGAACCACTCCTGACTTTTTTGAACTTTTCATGCAGAGAGAAAGTTTCTGGTTTTAAAGGACAAAATCTATGTAAAAAACATTATGAATGAAAAAAATACTCCTAGAATTAATTTAGTTACCTTAATCTGCGGTAGCAATGTAAACCGTAGGGTTTTCGTCCGAGTTTGACCGTAACTTGCAAATGAAGATTTGAAAGATGGAGTTGTAACTATGATTATAGGATGGGGTATTTGTCATCGTTTTCCTAGAGCTGAGGTTCTTGAGTTTAATGAAATGTCACTACCTTTTGTATAAATAGAAAGACATTGAAAATGGACTTGTATAAAAGGCCATTACGCTATTACAATATAAAAGGGTAATAGCTTGGTGCAGCTAGCAATCAAACTCTATTTTAATGTCTTTATTTTTCTCTAAATGGACCATGTAATGGGGCTTGTAATCCCATAGACCGGAAAAATACTCTCTGGAGTAAAATAAATAAATGAAGGTCTAAACTGAATGTGTTGTCAGAAGTCTGTGGGAGTCATACCCCCGGTACTTAGGTTTAATTCAAGTGCACAATGTGATGTGCGAGGGGAGTAAAATTTCCTTTTTTATCTACAAATTACCATTAAGTTTTAAAAGGTGATTTTCTTCACAAGTGTTCACTCTTCTCTAGCCTTCCAAGTCAAGTCAATGATATGTTTGTTGTCAGATGTGAGATTTTAAAAAAAAAATGTTTTTTTTACTTCATCTTCCACCAGGAAGATATATGTATTTCCCCTATTACATGAAATTTCCTCCTAACCTTAATGAATGCTGCTGTTACAATAATACTACATACTCTTCATTTGCTGTTTGGTGACTTTGTAGCGAGGATGAGGTTAAGTGTGGATGCAGCGGGGCAAATTTGTGCTCCAGTTGAGGTAATCAGACCCCTTAAAATGCAGATAACGGAATTGGAAATGAGCCTTGTTTGTGCAACTAGAGCTGACAACACTTTCAAACTTCATCAAAACTTGTTCCATCTATATTACCCTAGTCTCAAATTATATCGAGGAAGGTGTTATACGAGGGATTTGCCCAGGCACGGGGGTGATGTTATGCTACTTATGTTTGATCTATTTTCCTGAAGGAGAGGTGGCAACATGATGTGATTTTTGTCGTGATGGGTTGTCTTTCCAGCCGATCATGTAGATGCCGTGAGCGGTAAATCTCAGCCATGATTTTTAGCTAATGTAAAACGTGTTTGGAGTAACAATAACCAGTTTTCGAGGCCCAAATGCACAGAGAGGGGAGAAATAGCCAGCCCTGAAATCTAATACTATTGCAGATATCATGTGTTCTGTTTTAGAAGAATATTTTTACATTTTATGGGTGAACTTTATACATTAGTAGAAAATAATTTGGAAATGTGTTTTTAAGAGATATAACAAAAATTGTATTAAAATTTACCGTGTTAGAAGAGGGTTTTCCTTTTCGCTGCTTGTTTATTGTTCTGTCTGTTTGGCAAACTTACACTGTAAATTATAATTTGTAAATTGTCAGTAATTTATGAATTTCAAATACTTCTTTCTACACAAGTCAAGATTTAAGATATTTGTTGTTTTTTACTTCAACTTTCTACACAGTTGTTCGCTTTTTGTGGCTGCCCTAACACTGGGTCAAATTTCACCATGCTATCTTCTTTTGCTGTAGGAATTAGGAAAGGAATGAAAATTGAAAAATTTGTCTATGCAAACATTAATGGTGTATTCATACCTTAAAACACATTCTCAGCTTTATAGGTTGTGATGACCATAGCTAAATTACCTACTTGATAGGCAGTCAGCACAGAAATGGGCAAAGATGCTAGTGCTGTATCAACTGAACTCTTTTCATTTCTTTTACAATGAAAGAAGGTGCACTTCAAATGATTTACCTTTATTTCTCTTTGTTACGTATATGTAGGAGGGCATGACGCAACTCTTTGGAAGTTTACCTTCGGTTGAAATGCTTGCATTTTCCAGGATATTCCGTTTTTTTAATTTCCTGTATTGGTTGCATCCCTTTATTAGCAATGCAGTTTCTGGAGGTAACATGCATGGTTCATCTTCTGCTTGCATGATAAATGGCATATTGTCTCATTGTTTGCTTGACAATGGTTTTCCATGTGATTAATTTGAGTTTAAAACTCACTAATGGGAGTTTAATTCAATTTACCCAAGCTGAAAAAATAGAAAAAGTGCTAATTAATTGCCCCTAAAGAGAATGCTGTTGAATAAAGGAAAATTATGTATGTGTGGCTGAATAATAGAGACCCATTCTTTTGTCTGTAGAATGTGTTCAAGGCCATTGGAAGACTGATCTTTTTGTTTCTTTTTAAATAAAAGCTTTTGCTTTGTGGTCCTACATCAAGGAGCAATCATAGATCAAAGTTATATATTTTGCACATGAAAACTCATGACCAACATTGCATTTTACCTCTAATGCACATCTTTATGCTATGACATGTTATGTGTGTTTGGCATGATAGCACACAAGAGAGTAATCCAAATTGCCAATGCATCAAAAGTGTTTTTAAGTGGGGATCAGAGTGATCCATGCGAACATGACATCACATACAAATAAGAAAGTCGTTGTGTGCTTGAAGCATCTTGTCACATTCTAGTATACTCAAGTCGGCCGTTGTTGATCCGAGTTGTCTAGGTGCATCATAAGATTCAAGGAGACCTTCTATTTTCCAATCATTTGGATGTAGAGTCACGTCTACGCCTCACATATTCGATGCGAGGGGCAGGCTTAGTGAAAGCACCCTCCAGATAAGAATTAGTCCTCAAATGTTTCGTAAAATGTGTTGATGCGGAATTTCCCACGGGGGTGAGAGCGGTGGTCGTCAAGTGACATGGCGGGCCTTGATGGGTCGTGGCGTCCTGCGACGTTTGGAATACCAACAGGATGTGGAGTGAGGAAAAGTAAAAGTGACGGAAAGACCTTTCAGGGGCTTAAGATTTTTTTGTATCGAGAGAAGAAACCTTTTATCATTTCTCTCTTTGAATGATATTATTTATTCTCAACCTGACAGGGTGTTTAGCTTTCATGCATTGTTTTTTACATTACGATTGTGTGTTTAATTGGACAACGAACATATAGAAGGCATTCATGTTTGTTTGTCGAGATTTAATCAATCTTAAGGATAAAAAGAAGATCTATTTTAGGGATAGAGAAAAGCCACATGTATACTAAATGCCGAAAGGTTTAAAAGGCCATTGAAATATGGCTTTTTTATGTGAATGACAGGTATTGATTTTTACCTAACCAACTAAAAACATTCTTAGTATGACATTGATTCTATGCCCGCTCTCTTGCTCTCTCTTATCTCTCTCTCTCTCTCTCTCTCTCTCTTTTTCTCTCACTGGCTCTCTCTCTCTCTCTCTCTTTCTCTCTTTCTTCCCCTCTCTGTTGTCTTTTTCCTCTCCCAAATTTCTGGAAATATTTTTCTTTACTCTAGTCGTCAAGGAAATATGATCACCTGCTATTTTGTGATTTCTTTTTTTAATGCATGGCACAGATATTAATTTGAGCAGTTGAACAGAAATTTCTGAAGTAAGATATCATTATCCTTTGATCTTAAAGGTAATGTTTAAGACTTGCACTGAAAGTATTTCTTGAGAATTTGTTATAAATTCATGATGTTTAACCATGTAAATGACATACCTTTATTGTATTATAAAGTTATGTAAATGTGAATCCATCATACATGTTCAAACATGTTCAAACATGTTGGTCCAGTGAAAAGAGTTCTCTCATTTACCTTGACAAGAAATAAGGAACATTTTTGCATCATCTCAGGACAATCATCAGTTCTTCAGCTAAAAATTTCAAAGCAAAGATATAATGTATTGCCATCTTCAAAGATATTTCTCAAAAGTCTCAGCATATATCTGTTAGCCATACAAGGAAATCAAGGGCATTGACTCTTAAAGCCTGTCTGCACTAGTTTGGCCAGGAGGAATTAGACCTCCCTGCGTGGTCACTGACAGGTGGTTATCTCATCAAATCAGCTCTCATTTAACATAAGAAAAGGGGGACCATAGGGGACCAACGGGTACTGATCAGGCATTGTTTGCTATATAGAGGACGCAAGTAGCTACAAGTAGTGCAGTGGGGCTTTAAACTCATTCAGATATGACGCATCAAAACTGCACCTGTTTTTCTAATGAAGACGTAAAGTGTAATACACGTCCCATTTCTGTATCTTATAACACAGAGCTCAGTTAATACCTGCTGGACCTTTGTTGCGCACAGTTGCCATTCATTTACACGTCTTTTTCGACGGTTTACCGTGTCATATCAGAACGAGCCTTTAGTAGGCCTTGTCATTGAAATTCTATCTACAGTCAAACCTGCTTTTTTAAGTTAGTGACCACCTGTCTACAAAGACCACCTGTCTACAAGGACCGCATTTTTTGTTTCCCTTGAAAATGGTTTCTCATTTAAACATGTACTAAAGGAACCTGTCTACAAAGACCACTTTTTGTGTTTCCCTTGGGCGGTCGCTATAGACAGGTTTGACTGTACATGTATATGTATATCCGATCTTTGTTCATCAAATATTTAAAATATGCCTAATGTTACGGTGCCGTATTTGCATGCATGTCTTGCATTACAGTACTGTGCAGTACCGGTTGGCTTTCTCTGGGTGCACTCTGGCGCTCTGGAGCCCAGAACAATGGAATGGTTCACTGAACCGAATTGTTCTGTGCTTTTAGAGTCTATTGTTGTGGGCTTGTGAGTGTTGGGAGTGGTCAGGGAGTGCTAGCTGATGATGTACATGTCTCCATCTCTCCTTTTCTCTGCTTATGTTCCTTCATTCTGTTTTCACCCATTATCTGGTTTTCTCTTCCTCTATCTCTCCGGTACTGCTGTTGTTATAAGTTTTTCTTCTCCTAGTTATGCACATGTATGTTTATGTTAGGCCTATACCATTTTATACTTATGTTCAATTGTGTGTTGAATTTATTCCTGAATTTGTTTAAATTGATAGTATGTAATTGATGTTATATATATTTGCTCTCGGCCAATCAGATACCACGATTTCAGTAGCTTATAACAGTTATCGTTGATATCAAGTTTGATGAAAATGGGCCCAGGTTGGACATGTGATGCCATCAATATCATCTTTTCAGAGCCAGAAGGCCGTTAATTAATTAATTAATACCATATTTATATAGATTCATTGTCTTTCTGGCTCTCAGTTTATCATTTCATACTTCCATATTCCATAAATTTAACTTATTGGTAATCACTTTAAATTTAATTTATCAGATTAAAAAAAGAAAATCTTGCTAAACAATGTTTCTCCTCTATTTAAAAAGCAAACTGAAGAAGGACAAATATGTACCATCGAGATACCATAGGTTCTGAATGTTACTATTTATTTTCCTTGTATCGTTGTGAAGTATGGAGAGGCAAGTGCTATTTGTCCTCCAGTCTAATGTAAAACAAAAAGGAGAAAAGAAAGATAAAGAGAGAAATGTAAAAGAGAAGGAGATAAGGGGTATGATAGAACTGTTCCCTCACCCTCCCTTGCATAACCTACCACTAGGTGTAAGAAAAGCCCCATCTGGTGCCTTAGACTCCAAAGCTTTGTTTTTGAAAGATTTTGAATAGTGTATGGTTGTGTGTCTGTAAAGTAGCACAGTTGAGTATATTTATATAGTAGCTGTGCTATATAAATTGATCTAATCATTACATGGTGGCCATATTCTCTTGCATGTTATCCACCTAGTCAGACCATTATCCCCCATAGCTTCATTGCCCCTCTATGAATGGATCCATGATATGCCACTACTGATCTTGATTCATGTTTTATAAACATTTGGGGTTCATTAAGTAAGAATTGAGTTTTAAATGGAATCAAAAATCACAGTATTGATGAATTAAAATTCAAGAGTTGATAGCTGATAACATATTGATAACTGTTCATTTTTCAATTTCAGATCTTAGATTGCAAGAAGAGAAGACTGACCAATTCAATGTGGAATCTGATTAAATGAGTGACTTTGAAACTAAAGGATGATGAGGGATACTATGTGAAGTGATCTGATAGAACATTAACTTATGACAGTGAAAACTTTGATAGATATTGAGCTTATCGGTCAAACCTAGAAACTGATATATGCGTCTGTTGTCGGAGCAAGGAGAGTGCAGGAGTCCATTTCAAGTAGTTTTCTCTTCCTACTTTTGCTGAGGAATTGACCCATTTTCTGCATCAGATGTGGAGGTAACCAGATCAAACTGGCACCCAACAGGACTTTGGACCGTGCGTTGTCAAAATGTCTGCCGATAGCGGTGTCGACGAAACCGAAATGCAACCCCTTCACCCGGCGGCAGCAGCGACTCAAGCGGACTATGACGCCCCTACCGACACGGCGACAACCGCCAAGAAGCCCACCAAGTCTGCGTTGTCCAGCCGGCCGCAGCGGGCCAAGGTGGGCTTCTTGGGAGTGGCGGACGAGGACGAAGACGAGTTTGACGATGACGAACATTCAGAGATGCGTAAGAAAGTCAAACAGGAGTTCAATAAGATGAACGGGCGGTCATCAAGTACCCATGCCCGGCTGGCCCAGCAGCGTATGAGCTTGCTGGGAAAGCCGCTCAATTACAGGGTATCCAAGAGAGATGCAAGATTCAGGAAAGTTCAAACTCGGATTTATAACTTTCTGGAGAGGCCCGCAGGATGGATGGCAGTCTTGTATCATGTTTTAGTGTAAGTATTACCTTACTTTTACATCATTTATAGTCTTTTTGGTATTTATGATTTAAATCATGTGATTGAAAAAAAATGATTTGAACCACTGATTTTTGTATGAAATCATTATGATCTGTGATTTAAATCAGCATTGATGCTTTCTTTGTCAGCCAATTCTAGCTATACATTTAATGAATATCTTCTTGAAAACTTACTTTGTGAACAATCTTTTCTGGATAATTGGTATGGTGTTTGAACAGATATTATAAAGGAAATAATGCAAAACTTTGCATGAATATTTTTTGTGTGGAATAGTATTTTTAATTAACAATTCATGCATATAAATAAGAAAATGTCTCCCAGATACCCTTTTTGTGGTAGTGGCAGAAAGTCATGCATTAACCATTTTACATAATGTAATATATATCATGTTCTCCAAAGGGCGCTGACATATGGCAATTACTCAGTAGCTTCACATAGCGCTGAAGATACGCTGTATGTGACCATCTATATCTGGAAGTAATGAAAATAAATCATCAACAAATCTTGAGAAGTATGATATACTTTTAGGTTTTCTATATTACAGTGATTATTAAGAATCTTTGTCCTGTCTTTTTTTAATAATCACTATGACCTAATCATAGGAAGTTTTGTCTCATATTTTTGTTTTGTTGTTGTTGAGTAATCCTTTTCAGTCCATTAGAAAACTATGCTATTGGATTTTCATTCTATTTTGCCTTTCTTCTGCATGCTTTGTGGTGATAATTTGGAAGTATAAATGACCTTGGACTGCTGGAGTGGTGAACTCTCCACGAGTATTTTGACGTCTCTGTAAAGGCCATGCCTTAAAGCCTCTGTGTTTATAATACGTTTGATTGCCTTACAACTCTCAAGTGCTTTGCCATCACAAGTTGAGAGGGATTTTCCCGTGTTATCCTTCTCGCCCTCCTTGTATGTGATATGCATGTTTAATAACTCCCTTGCAGCCTCTGTGCAAACAGGATTACAGGTAAACATGTAGAGGACGTGGAAGAGGATATCTGGGACTAAGCACTTTTCTATTGAGATGGAAAATAGCCTGAAAGGCCAACACAAGTTGTTTACAGCTATTGGGTGGTTCATACTTCGCATGACATTTTTGTAGGGTTGTATGGATATATGAAAAGATAACCCACTTATGAATATCCATCAAATACTAATAAAAAAGCACTTGTTTACCTTAAATTCCAATAACAACATACGTGTAACAAATGTAAGCAATTTCAATGCGCAGTGTTTTTGGACATGTCTCCCTGCAAGTAATGATATACCTAGCCACTTATGGCACTCAGAAGTATAATGCATACTTCATAATATCAATAGTTTGATGATACCTCATGTTTCATTATCCTTATGCAGGATGCTTTGAAAAGAGTGACCGTTTCATTCATGTTTGAAAGATTTACCCCCACATACCAGTACTTTTCTTCTTCTTCATTTTGAGTCAATCAAAACGGCCAGACTTTCCTCTGTAAGATTTCACAATTATATAATATTGATGATATTATTGGCCGATGGAGATGTATGATCTAGAAAGAAATAAAACTGAATGTCAATCATCTCGTTTTCCCATCCTCTCAACTAGCATCAGTTGAGGCTGGCATGCAGAGAGAATTGGAGGACGTTAACCAATTTTTGCCTTTTAAAAAAAAAATAGAATGGCAAAATAGAAGTGATAAAGATCAAACTGAATTATCAAGCTTTAACCACCCTAGCTCAAAAAGAAATAAAATGTTATCAAATTAGATTCCCCTTTGTTTTAAATGTACATGTTAATGTATATATTTCAAATTAAAGTTATTTCTTTCTTTTAATTATCATTTTAGATCTGCACTTAGGAATGTATAATAAAATAAAGAAATATAATAAATAAATTTTTAAAATCTTTAAAATTAGGCCAACTTCCTTCATCGGCTGTTGAGATGACGATTCTTGACCCACGGTGACCTGTGAGTGAAAGTCAATCCACAGGTTTCTTGATCCTCTCCAAACCAACGCCAGTTCAATGTCTCTAGGGGGCTTGTCAAGAAAAAAATATCGATTCTGCTTTTCCTCTTTTTGAGATGGTTCGGAGACCATGCCAATCACTTGTCCCAAACCTCAACTCTTCATTTTTTCTTCCTTCTTGGAGGTTGGGACTTGTGAGTGGTTTCGCTTTACATCATGAAGTGTCCCCTAATCCTGGGCATGCTCTTCAGAATTAGCCGACTCTCAAATTACGAGCCATTATGGGCAATGTCTTGTGTCTTGCTTTATATCTGTTAAAAGCTCCTGGCAAGCAAGCAGACAATAGATCTATTCCTGTCTTTGAGAAATGAAGAGCTTTCAAAGAAATTGCAAGTCGTGGTTCGTGCATGTATGTACCTATGAAAAGCTGCAAATACCGGTAATTCATAGTTGCATGGTGAATCATTGAAATGTGCACCAGAGTCTTCCATTCATTTCTAACAAAAATTAACTTCTCTTGATATGAACACGGAGTCGTAGTGAAGCTATCACACTTATTCTTAAGACCCCATACTTTGTGTAATGTATGCACTTTATGCACTTTGAATCTTATGAAAAGGTGCTTTATAAATGTAATATTCTTCTACTTCTTCTTCTTCTACTTCTACTTCTTCTTCTTTTTCTTCCTTTTCTTCTTCTACTTCTTCTTCTTCTTCTTCTTCTTCTTCTACTGCTTCTTCTTCTTCTTTTTCTTCTTCTTCTTCTTCTTCTTCTTCTTCTTCTTCTTCTTCTTCTTTTTTCTTCTTCTACTTCTTCATCTTCTTCTTCTTATTCTTCTTCTTTTTTGTCTTCTTCTTCTTCTTCTTCTTCTTCTTCTTCTTCTTCTTCTACTTCTTCTTCTTCTTTTTTCTTCTTCTACTTCTTCATCTTCTCCTTCTTATTCTTCTTCTTTTTTGTCTTCTTCTTCTTCTACTTCTTCTTCTTCTTCTTCTTCTTCTTCTTCTTCTTCTTCTGCTTCTTCTTCTACTGCTTCTTCTTCTTTTTCTTCTTCTTCTTCTTCTTCTTCTTCTTCTTCTTCTTCTTCTTCTTCTATTTCTTCTTCTTCTTCTTCTTCTTCTTCTTCTTCTTTATTATTATTAATCACAGTATTGTATTCAAAGGGTTAAAGGCCAGGTTCACTGATTTTTAAATCGACTGAATTTGGTATCATTGTAATCAGAACATTACACTGAGTAAAACTATCACATTTGTGTAACTTGTAAATTCGTGCGAAAATTATAAAAGTTGATTAAACTTGACGAAATATCACCCCACTCGAGACCCCGAAAACATCGTAAGTCAGCTGATTTTTGAGTGACGTAGCACAATGAACAATTAATACAATGGGCCGCTCAGCTGATCGGTGCGCGATGCAGTTTGCGTGCAATTCACATGTATTGCATTGACTCTTGAGGACCGTACCCATTCTTACCCAACGTTGTTTACCTTCATCAAAGTCACCCTGAAAATATCGATATGGACGAAAGCATACTTGATTTGAGTTTTGAGGAGATAGAAGAAGGAAGTACCTCGGACAGCGACAACGACAATGGAGATTTGGGAGATCTAGACCTAGAAGAAGATCTGGAAGATTTTGCCGAAGTCGATGGACAAGCACAAGCTGTCGGGGCAGCCGCAGTCGCTGCGTATCTACATGAGCCCGCATATCACAGCCAGGCCAGCCGGCCCGGCGCTTGATCGAGCTAGCTGTGAATCGCGAACCGGACTGATCTAAGTCTTCTCTCGACTTCCACTTTCCCCATTTATCTATCAAAAATCTAAACTAATCGGCCTAATCAGACATTTTCGTAATGAATATTTGGACAATTATATGTAAACTTGTCGCATATTTTGCCCCAGAAGAGTCGTTAGTTCAGCATGCAAAATGTCCTAGGCACTCCCAGATCCGACACATACACGCTGAGCTGCCCTCAGAATATGTGATTATTTTCCTGATTTTTATGGTCAAATGTGACGGTAAATAACATAAAAATCGAATACACATTTGTAGAAAGTATTATTTATTCAGTGTATCTCATTCAAAGTGCCTAAAATAAAGGAAATATCACAACTGGCGGTAAATATACAAACAACGTTAACCCATATCTAAAAATTGCAATGGGTATCCAACATTGTCCCGAATGTGTGATTGCAGGTTGTTCATAATGTGACGTCATTTTATCGCATGTAAATAACGCCGTCATTTCACTTTGTGAGTGGGTTTTGGAAAGGGTATCAAAATTGCAATTAATTTATTCCTCACAATAGTGAGGGCTTTAAAAGTACTTTAGTCATTTTGTTAATGTTCTCAGCAATCTGTAGAGGTGTGATTTGCCTTTTTATGCCTCCGCCACCGAAGGTGGTGCCGGAGGCATCATGTTTTTGGGTTGTCCGTCCGTACGTCCGTCCCGTTTGACCGTTATCACAATATCTCAAGAACCATTTAAGATTTAAACTTAAGACTCGGGAATAGTATTTATCACCATAGGAAGACGATCTGATTAGATTTTGGAGCACGTATGTCAAAGGTCAAGGGTCACAGAGGTCAACTTATGAAATTCCATACATTGAGATTGTTATCATGATATCTCAAGAACCACTGGAGATTTAAACTTCAAACTTAGTGATAGTGTGTATCACTATAGGAAAACAATCTGATTATATTTTGGAGCACGTAGGTCAAAGGTCAAGGGTCATAGAGGTCAACTTATGAAATTCCATACATTGAGATTGTTATCATGATATCTCAAGAACCACTGGAGATGTAAAAACTTCAAACTTAAGGATAGTATGTATCACCATAGGAAGACAATCTGATTAGATTTTGGAGCACGTAGGCCAAAGGTCAAGGGTCACAGAGGTCAACTTATGAAATTCCATACATTGAGATTGTTATCATAATATCTCAAGAACCACTGGAGATTTAAACTTCAAACTTAATGATAGTGTGTATCACCATAGGAAGACAATCTGATTAGATTTTGGAGCACGTAGGTCAAAGGTCAAGGGTCACAGAGGTCAACTTATGAAATTCCATACATTGAGATCGTTATCGCGATATCTCAAGAACCACTGGAGAATTTTCACTTCAAACTTAATGATAGTATGTATCACCATAGGAAGACGATCTGTTTAGATTTTGGAGCATGTAGGTCAAGGGTCACAGAGGTCAACTTGTGAAATTCCATGTCTTCAGCTCGTTTAATATGACTTTACATTTGATATTCGATATGATGTAATTTTAATGGAATTTCTGAAAGGATTATGCTTTTATTGCAAGACTTTTCGCCTGTAGAGTATGACGTCACTCGGTGTTGAGGCTGGTGTTGAGCTATCGATAACGCGATCGGTATCGTCCTTCTAAACTGACCGTCGGTGTTGGAGCTCGGTTTAGCAGCCTTTCCATGCTCTCAACACCAACACCAACACCGAACACCGTACTTGAAATCACTCAATGTCTTATGGGTACACAGTTCATGAGAAAAAGCAAAAGGCACTGACAATTGAATTTCATATGCAGCGCATGTCATTCTTTAAAAAAAAATCAAATGAAAACGAGCTTTAATTCTTTATAATGGCAATACATGGTTACTTTTTATGCCTCCGCTACAAAGTAGCCGGGAATTATGTTTTCTGGTTGTCAGTCCGTGCGTACATGCACGCACGCACGCACGTCTGTGCGACGTCCCGTCTCGTGATCGCGTTATCTCAAGAACCAATTGATGGATTACCGCCAAACTCAGGTCATGTATGTATCTTGCAGAGCTAATGAACTGATTAGATTTTGGGGTCACGAGGTCAAAGGTCACAGGGTCCATTATGTATGCAAAAATAGCTCGTGATCGCGTTATCTCAACCGATTGATGGATTACCGCCAAACTTGGGTCCTGTATGTATCTTGCAGAGCCAATGAACTGATTAGATTTTGGGGTCACAAGGTCAAAGGTCACAGGGCTCATTATGTATGCAAAAATAGCTTGTGATCGCGTTATCTCAAGAACCGATTGATGGATTACCGCCAAACTTGGGTCATGTATGTATCTTGCAGAGCTAATGAACTGATTAGATTTTGGGGTCACGAGGTCAAAGGTCACAGGGCTCGTTATGTATGCAAAATAGCTTGTGATCACGTTATTTCAAGAATCGATTGATGGATTACCGCCAAACTTGGGTCATGTATGTATCTTGCAGAGTCAATGAACAGATTAGAATTGGGGTCACGAGGTCAAAGGTCACAGGGCTCATTATGTATCCTAAAATAGCTCGTGATCGTGTTATCATTAGAACCAACAGATGGATTACAATCAAACTTGAATTTTAAAAATTGCTTCCATTTTGGTTTGTAAAATTGCTCTATGGCGGAGGCATTTTTCGACTGCGCGCAGTTGAAGTTCCATCTAGTTTCCAAATTTCAATGAACCTGGCCTTTAAGATTACTACTGTAATAATTCAGGTAGATTGTAGTAATAAAGTCTTTTTCTTGAACATAATGTTGTAAATGTCAAATGTAAATCCTGAGCACTATTAGATTTGCAAAAAAATAATATCTAGATTTGACAGCAGTATCTTTTAATGTAATATTTCTCAATGGCAATGCAATGTAAGGAACATTAAGTTTATGGGGAATTGCTTCATATAAACACTTTCCTCTCTGTTGGTCTGTTTTGATCAAAGTAGACAGACTCATATTTTAATTACAAAATATGCCTGTGAAGTCATTTTCATTATATTATTTGGATTTACATGACACATGTTGCATTGGAATTCTGATGCTGTCACTTTGATAGTCTGTAAACAAATGATTTAGTAGAGTTTATAGACATGTATTTTTTTGAAATGGTTAAAATTCAGGAAGAATATTCCATTTAGATCTTAAGGTAATGTTTAGATTCTCAGATATGATCAAAATCAAATCTTTGATTCATTGTTAAATTTAGTTTAATTATTTTCCATAGAATTGAAGAAACAAAAAACTTGCGATGCATGCAACTAAACTTGTTTCATGGGGGGTGAAGACGACTACAGCTCAAAATGCATAGTACACTATGTAAATTCCTAAGTGGCATTTGCCAGGATTTATGATGCTTTTGTTTCAAAACAAGGGTTTATTTTCCATGTAAAAGGTCAAATTGAATGTTAGAAAAATGTCAACATGTACCTCTGCAAGCTAAATCTCTTGTAACATTACTTGTTCTCCTACCTGACTTCTAAGCCTTTTGTGTTTTTCTTCAAATTCTAAAACTCCTGTGAACTCTTCCTGTTTATTATCAGTCATATTGTTTAGGTCAGTCACTGAGAACAGCTTCCTTATTGGCTTCCTTATTGTGGAACACCAAAATGCTAATACTTAGTTATGTTTGTTAATTAAAAGTTCTTTCTTGATATATTTGAAAGAAGGTTTAGCTAACATTAAGCCACATTGAGATGATATATGCTTTTACCAGCTCCATATCGTAACAATGTGGTTCAACCTTTGTGTGATAAAATTATGATTTTCAACAATTACGCATTTTGCATTCCAGACGCCTCTTGTCGTGCCACTACATTTGGCTAAGCTATTCTAATAGCTTTGGTGGAACAAACTAAAACATAACTAAATGGATAATTCATTACCTACAACACAACTTGTGATGACAAAAGGGTTAAAAGCTTAACTGTGCAGAAACTCCTTTCCGTTGCCCTCCCTCATAAATATAAGTCACAATGTGCTACTAGTCTGCAATGTCTGTGCAGGTATACACCCTAATGGCTGATGTAGTACCAAACCCATTTTAGCTGACATGAACTTAAGGTGCCATCACACATTTTCAAAGAGACGATCGCTCATCGCCTTTATGCCTGCTGTGGTACAAGAGGGAGCCCCGTAGCTGCTCTCTTTACATGCGTGTGTGTTCTGAGTCAAATCAGTTCTACCCACATTAAATATTCATCTGTTGTCTCAATTTATTCATGGTTTTTCGCAGCTTGGTGTCCCCTGTGTACGTCAACGCATTTCAATACTGGTTTTGTTTCTAACATTTTTAATCATTTTAAAAAAAGGACAATAGACATAGACAATAGAAGTAACTTACAAACTCACAGTTTAAGATACTCATAATAAGAAAATACAATGGTTTGAAGCAATTACATTAGACATTTAAAAAATAGTAATTTGACATGTGATATTCAGGAGTTAAAGATCAAAGGTCAGTATTGTCATATTAAAGAGAAAAGTAGCATTCTCCCGCCTTGAATACTTTCTGGAATTTGTTCATTTGTGTCTAACATATGTAGGAAAATAGGAGAGGGGATATTTGTCAAAATCCTTCGGATGATATTTATTATTAATTCAGAAATAAGGAATTTCTTCTTATCTGTCTTTCTAGGGAGAGAGTATTCTTTTTTCATGTGATACAAGAATGATATTTACAAAGTATTGATATACATGTAAGTGCAGACTAGACCACGTTTCAAAAATTGAGTCTATAGACTATGATTTATTCTTGAGATGGTCCTTGTTAATCGATGGAGTTTGTAAGTTCTGGGCCCTGTTTCATAAAACTTGATATCAATAACAAGTTACAAGCTACTGTTATAAGCTACTGAAATCATGGCATCTGATTGGCTGAGAGCAAATTTGTCATAGAAATTTAGCATTTGTTATAGATAACAAGTTTTATGAAATGGACCCCAGGGTTCTGTAAAAATGTGTGTTATACTAAATTCAAATTTTATTCAACGGGTTATTAAATACTATTCCACCTACATGTATACATTTTGGCCCCACATTGCTAGGCTTACTTCTCATACCAATGGACAGTCGGTGACCGAACTAGTCTAATTAAGATTGTCATTAGTATAACGTGTGTGTGGGCATAAGGGGTCACCAGTTCTAGGCTTTCCAGGCTCAAGATAATACAGTCACTGGTATCATCATTGTGGAACGATACTATGGATCTTGTCAGCTGAGATACAGAAGGGCATTAGGTCTGTATAAAGCTATGGACTAGGTCATCATTGAGAGCCAGAGGGGTATTAAACTCAGATCTAAAAGATATGTGTTAACACCCTTCTGGCTGTCAACAGACACTGTGTCCTGTTGGCACTCAACAGGTAATTAGATGATAATCGTGTGTGCTGAGATGCAGAAAAGCTTTATTAAAGTCTAAACAAGCTTACATGGCGTTGTGTCCTGACCGTACTGAACTAATGTGTTCATATCTCGATAAGATAGCTATTAAATATTTAAACAAAAGTCTCCTATATCATCTGTTAAGAACCAGGGCCCTGTTTCATAAAACTTGTCAATAACAAGTGATAAATTTCTATGACAAATTTGCTCTCAGCCAATCACATGCCATGATTTCAGTAGCTTATTACAGTTATTGTAACTTGTTATTGATAACAAGTTTTATGAAACAGGGCCCTGAAGGACATCACCTATATTTAAAAGTGTATGAATCAGTGCCAATGACATGATTAATCAAATTTTGTATTTCCTTTAGACAGGAGAACTATGTGAGCTATAAACTGTGTCTTTGGCTCAATACCTCCTGGGGGATGTTTCACAAAGACTAAGATCGACTTTAAAGGTACTATGTCCCATTTGCAGGCCAAAAAAATGAAAAGGTTAAATTCCAACGGCATTTGAAAGACAATACTAATTTAAAACTTCCCTAAAGAAATGGGGGCTTGAAAATGTCTTTAAGTGGGAAAATAACGACTATTAGTTGTCGAATCGACTTAGGAGCTATAGAGCCAGTAGGTGATAGTCTGATTTTTCAGACCGCATTGTACCGAATGGACGTACGTTTTATGCTGCGCAAAGATTTATCAGTTTAATTTTGGCCATTACAAGAAGTGGGTTATTGATATAGACAAATGCTCATGTACCCTTTACAGCTCATTTTATGTATGCTATTACCAAAGATGAAAAAATGCCAGTCAGTCACTCAATAGTGTCTGACAGTAAAGTCTAGCAAGTAAACGGGTTTTCTTGCATAATTTGAATATTGGGACACTGCTAACGTTTAAATTTCACAGATAGGACATACAATTGACATATTCATAATTTCTGCAAAGTTCTACAGAATTTGATGTTGGCTGCAAAAGGGACATAGTATCTTTAAGTTGGACTT
Source organism: Mesocentrotus franciscanus (assembly GCA_037976565.1). Lineage (NCBI taxonomy): Eukaryota > Metazoa > Echinodermata > Echinoidea > Camarodonta > Strongylocentrotidae > Mesocentrotus > Mesocentrotus franciscanus. The sequence continues at coordinate 24,209,823 of CP137668.1, forward strand.
AACTATGGCAGGCCGTTCATGCCACTGTTTGCTCTCACCATTTACTGGCATTGGTCTCTCAAGGGACGTACAAATCACGGTCACAAATCTACAGAATTTACATTTTTTGAATTTTGATAATTCATTATTGAAGGAAAAAAAATTATCTAAAGATCATAATGGTGAGAGCAAACAGTGGCATGAACGGCCTGCCATAGTTAAGGCCAACTTAAAGTCGATCTTAGTCTAAAAGTTGTGAAACACCCCCTGGTTACTCAGTTATAATGTTACTAGTAATTTCATTTTAGAGTGAAATCAGCTTTCATCTTGTTTGTTGAAATGCAAAAGGATAAGAAGTTTATACAAAGTAAACAGTCAGTGTCTTGAGTGTACTCATCTGATATGTTTACATCTTCATTAGATAACTTTAGAATATTTTTCCATATACTCATAGCATCTGTCAAGACCCTGATTTGCATTCACTTTTGTCAAGGTATTTGAGTGCCCTCCTGGCTGTCTGCCGGTGATGTAATGAATGAAAAACGACTTTTCCTCAAAGAGATAAGAATTCTACAAAACATGTAAGATGTCTGTGCCTCAGGACCTCCTCATTACTTAATGATACAGTTATTGGTACTTTCATTCCATATCAAGTGAAATTATCTTTCAACCTTTTTTGAGATGCAGAAGGGTATTAAGTCTGCACAAACCATTCAGAACTTACATCCTTTTTGCAATCAAGCTGATAACATGTTCACATCTGCATGAGATAGCTCTCATGTATAATTCTACATATACAATATTCATCATCATTTTGTATTTCGATCACTTCTGTACTCTGCAAACAGAACACCATCATCAAAATGAAGCCATACAGGTGAAAATCATGACATTTCAGATGGAAAAGCGAAATGGTCAGGAAAAAATTGTCTTTATATTATTGATAAGGTGTCATCAATTGCAAGATGTCATACTGTTTATTTCTATGAATATTCCATGCAATGGTCTCTGTTCTATCGTTGAGCAGAGAGGGACTGTAATATAGCACGGATTTCTGCTCTCCCCGATACAATGTATGAAATTTGTATCTATGTTTAAAGTATTCTTGATTAATTGATTGATTGATTCAAATTTATTCCATTTCATATCAATTGTTTGCACAATACAGAACATAGTTGACAAAGTAAGTTCAAGATTATGAAATGAAACAGGAACCTACTGGAAAGCATAGCTTCTTTTTGTAGGTTCCCAAGAATAAATACAATATGAACATTATTTTCATAAATCATTTTAAAGTGTCTCAATAATCACAGTAAAATAGATATGATATAATAACATGTTTTCATAAACCATTTTAAAGTGTCTAAATAATCAAAATAGCCTATACAAAAGAACAGAATGACAAGACGGGACACAAAGGACAGGAAACTGACATAATAAGATAAGACAGGACATGAAAAAACAATTCATAACAGGACAGAATAAAACAAGACATGACAGGACAAGACAAAACGACATGACAGGACAGGACAGGACAAAACAAAACAAAACAAAGCAAAGCTGCACACTACAGAAATTAGAAGAAGAGAGAGAGAGAGGGGGTGAAACAGGGGAGATGTGAGAGGTCTTCCCATATCCTAAAAGTTTAACCCGTTGGAGACATGTATTTTTGTATAAAATTCTTTTTGAACCCTCTACTAAAACTATAATATGTGGGTTTATCTCTAACTGGATCTGAAAGAGAGTTCCAAAGTTTTGAGCCTGAAAATACAAATGATTTATTTGAGAGCAAAGTTCTTGTTTTTGGTAGATGAAAAAGCCTGGCAGACCGAGTAGGATAATGATGAATATTGACATTCTTTGTAAACATTGAATGAAAAACATTTGGCAGTTCATTTCTATTTACATTATACATAAATATTCCCAGATAAGGCTCGTAAGGCTCGTAAACCCCAGAGGTGTTCTTTTTCATTGCTGTGTTTGTATTGTGAATGATTTAATTTCGCTCTAGGAATTGCAGATCATGTTAATTTGCTATTTTCATCTCTGTAAAAAAATGTAGTGAATGAGACTTTTAAGCCAAAAACAAAACAAGGGAGTATAGGAGATGCATTTTAAAAATCTCTCATCTTAACCCTTGCTCCATCACTAAATTCACAGAGTTGTGAGATTTTGTGATACAAGGTTGTGTTTTTTAATGTTGGTCCCCATTTTTAGTTTTTGTAAATCCTTTAAGTGTTTCATACCATCTTATTTCATGAAAAATGATTTTGAATTACCTTGAGAAGACAAGCTTCTTCTTTTTTGGCCCAAATTATTTGATACAATATCCAAATTTGTAACAAAGAAAAATTCAACTGGTTGAATACAAAGAATACATGACTACTCCACAATTTTGCAAAGTACCTCGTTGTCATTAAAAATTTAAGATTATAAATTTCAGCATTGTTTTTCAAAGCCCAAGATAACTAGGCGGGAGTCAATGGAAAATGCATTTATTTGTTTAATCTTATATCTACGTTAACCTGTTGACTCTGATCTAACTCATTATCTAGATGAATCGGATAGTTCTTGTACTAAGTCTATACTGGGAATTGGTTAATTCAGTAGTCAATGAGTTGATTTTGGTATAAAAAACAAAAACCTGACTACTCCGCAATTTTGTTAAGTGCCTTCATGGCATCATTGTTTATGATGATTAATCCAGTATTATTTTTTTACTACAACAAAAGGAGCAAAAGCTCATTTTTCAAACTGGTATTTTTCAGACTCACTGAATTTGGAAAAGGTCAAAAATGATTAATCCTACATTCATTATTCAAGTAAATGACAAAGTCATCTATTTTATTTCAAGAGTAAAGTCAGTTGATTAGGGTTGCACTATGATATCAATGGATAATTCATCATGTTAGAGTTAAGAGCTTTCATTTTTTCAAGTGCAAATGACCTTTAGAAGAGAAAGAGATAGGAGGGAGGGAGAGAGAGGAGAGAGAGAGAGAGAGAAAGGGGAGGGAGAGAGAGAAAGAGAGAGAGAAAGAGAGAAAGTAATAGGAACTGAGAGGTATAAAGAAAGAATGAAATAGAAAGATGGAGGGAGGCCAAGAGAAAGATAAATGGGGGAGAGAAAGAAAGATAGAGAGAGGGAGGGAGAGAGATTGAAGGAGATGGGGAGGGAGGGAGCAAAAAGGAATTAGGAGGCATGCAAGTTGCAAAGAAAGCATGAATAATAGTGTAGAGGAGATAGAGAGAGAGACCAACCTATTTTGAAGCAGAATGCTTTATTAGATCGATTGACATATTTAGGTCAGTATTTCATCTAATCTTTGATATGCTATACCTCATATACCTTTGAATCAGTCTTTTCTGTAGTAGTAGTAGTAGTAGTAGTAGTAGTAGTAGAAGTAGTAGTAATTGCATTTCAAAATGTTCAAATAACAAAACCGCCAGTTTTCTGTAAAATATTAAACTATTCTGTTTGAAATTATGAGAGTAAAGTCATGACATTAAAATAGGACAATAACAATAACACAGTAATTTCAGTATATTATAATCAATTGAGAACTTCACACTTAAGTCCAGTTGAAAGATTCCATCGCACTATTAGACTGGATTTCCATTCTTTATTCCTCTATATCCTTTCTTTACAAAACATATCATATTACTGAAATGGCCATGAGCATCATCATAATCATTATTTGTACTTTCCATATTTAAACCCAAAGAAATTACTGTGATTAAGCTTAACCAAAAAGCACTTTAGATAATTTGTAGAGTGATGCTCAAAGATGATCTTGTCACCCTAGCTGTTATCCTATAAATGTAATCTTTGTTTGTGGTTATAGCGACATGTTTACAGCTCATAGCTGCGTTCATACTTGAGTTTCTTAAGTCAATGCTTTTGGGACCCGATTCCTCGTGTGTATCAATGTTCCTATTGAAGATTTTTTAGTCTAAGCCTCTTTCACACGTGATATGTGGTTCAAAATAAAATGATGCCGCAGCAAAATTGAATGACAGACATGTAAAGTGTAGTGTGCCACACATGTCTGTATCTTGTAACACAGATAAGTGTTAATGCTAAGGGCCTTTTTGATATATGTAGCCTATGTCGCCCTCGCTAGACTTTCACTGACACATAAAATAGTTTTTAGTTTGCCGCAGTGGTTTTAGGAAACCGGTTTACAGTATCGTATTGGAATGATGTTTAAAGGGATCGGTATCTTTGTCTCACATTCTAAACAAAATCCTGGATTTAGTTCATGCTGCAATCACAATTATAAACCTTTAGGTCAGTCAGGAATCTCATATTTATGATTGGAATTTGAAATGTCAAAAACCGTTTTTCCAACGGTATTTATAACACTACAGTCTATTGGGGGAAATGAGTAAACCGGTCACTCAAAGATTTTTTTTTTGTTCCCGGTGGAAAACAGGTGCGTCTTATTTTCAGATGAATTTCTGAATGCTGCTGCCATAGGGATAGACTTTAAGAATGTTACAGTATAAGATACCTTGAAGGTAGGTATATAATAGGGTATGGTTTAGAATGCTAGCAAGTTTTCCAGGCCACACCACCTGGAGGAATAATGTCATCAGATCCAAACTGGCTTTAAGTGGGCTAGAGTGGCGAAGATCAAATATATCTGGGTTATCTTATAAACTATCTTCTTCAGCTATCAACTCTCCCATGCACCTCGGCCACCCGGCCGGCATAGCCCATATGGAATGCCTACATGTAGTTTAGGGGTAGGCAGTGGCTGACTCAGAGATGGATGTCTTTCCTACGAGGGGGACGGGGTGTACAATTCTTGCCAAATGAGGTATAGGAGTTCAATGTGGGATAATTATCCAATGGCCCCATTTAAAGTTTCCAATCTGTAATATATCTGCAAGGGGGTGAAATAGACCATTTTTGTAATGTTACCAAATCCAATGCATACGTCTGCTACAAATAATTGTATTTCAATAGTCATAATGTGAATTGCATACATTAGTCGTTGCTGGGTAGGACAAATTGTATAGCTTGCTCTACCCATGCAACAACACGTAATATATGCAGTTTGCATTCTGACTTTTGAAATACACTTATTCATTACAGGTGAATGAAATATTTGTAACGAGGCACACTTTACAAAGATGTATGTGTTAAATTTGGTTATATTACGAAAATGGTCTATTGCTGAAAAACTACCCTGATGTTTATAGTCTGAATTGTTGATTACTGGTATCATGTCAATTGGATTCTTCACATTATGAGTTGGGTCAGATGAGCAACAAAAAAGAATTTCAAATTCTGTCTGGAATTCACTTGTATAAAAAGCGTGATGCAGATCGATGCACAACACCATTACAAGTGAAAGCTACTTGCTATTTAAAAAGAAGAATTATTTGATATTTGTCATTTAAATAACATTTTATTTTCCAAAAGGACATGGGCAAATCAGTGAAAAGGAATAAATAAATGTTGTTTTTTTTAACACAAGGGAGCACTTTGTAAGTGTCTCATAGAGATTCAAACCTATACTCCATTAGTGCTCTGAATTTAGCTTTATTTGGAAATATAATGATGCAATTCTACATGACACAGCAGTCCAATATGCCACACTGAGCCATGCAGTAAATCTTACTGACATGCCAAGACTTGTTTGATAACGAAGAACTTTCCTCGAATTTGAAAGTTTAACGTGTCTGGATGGGAAGGCTAGTATTTGTGTAGGTGGTATCCTTTTCTTCCCCTAAATCCGGAAGATTTGATGAGGCTTGGATCTCTGGATTAGAATCATAAGGTCACAAGATCAAAATCTCATTTGACTTGATACATGCTGGGTGCGCTTCATCACGCAAGCAAACAAGGCCATGTACTGTGATTGCAAGTGTATCAGCTATTGGGAACCTTTTCCATGCTACCAAGTTTGTGAACCATTTCATCAATCTACTATCTAGTAGCTATAGTTAAATGTTGGATTTATTTTGCTTGGTTTCATTATTCTACTATCTAGTAGCTAACTAGCTATAGTTAAATGTTGATTTATTTTGCTTGGTTTCATGATTAAAATGGGCATGAACTGTCTTCCATAGGAACAACATGCAAAATAAAGGTACCAGTGTTCTTTTTTTTCCCCTCTCTTTTTTTTCTCTTGTTTTTTCTCTCTCTTTTTTTAGGAAAGAGGATAGATTTATACTTAGTTTCAACACATTATTGATTACTCAATCCCTGGAAAGGATATGTGGCCCATGGCATGGAGTGGGATAGAAATACAATTTAGTATTTTGGCATGGCCATGAAAGTAGTTTAATTGTTGATCAATTTTCCTTAAAATGTAACTGACACTGCATGAAATTTTCTAGAAAAATAAGGAGTGTTCGATCAGGGGAGAAAATATCCGTTGATGATAAGAATTTGTCCTTTAGCTCTGTATTATGTCCCTAAATATTCTTTTTTTTTTCATCTCTCAGGACATTCTAACTATATTAACAACTAAATATTTTCTGTTGGCATGCTACATTTTTTGTCAACACTGATTACCCCCTAAAAAAGTAAAAGCACCCCGTAAACCTACTTCGATATCATAACACAGTATGCCTGTGTACCTTGGGAATTGCTTTCATATTCTGCTACAAGTGCATTCTTGATTCCTTCGACAAAAAACAACTTTGCCTGGAGGGGTCCATGGGGAACCCTCCTCCTCTAGAAGAGGATCAAATTTTACCAGGTACTTATTGGTAAATCTTTGTTAAAGTTGCATAAAATACACATTTTGCAATCTTGCATCAGGTTTGGTATTTTACCTATCTGTTTATCTGTAGGGTTTTGTTAATTCTTTCATAAGCATCATTTATTGTATTTTTTCTTTTTTACACTTTTATTTAAGCAGGGTTGCCTCTTCAGTTCACAAACTTCTATCCCTGAGGGCCCTGCACAATAAAGAAAAATGCATATAGAATATTTACAGACTTGATAAGTATAGACAAGAATAGTGGAGAATAGTATAGTACAGACAAGAATTAGAGGAATCATACATTTTAATTGGTAACCATGATAGTTTTTTTCTTATACATCTGCACAAATGGATGTCAAATATCTCACATAATCAGTTTTATATATATTGAAGTAGAAATAGATATATTGCTAACTATCTAGCTTCTTTCTAGTGAACTTCACAAGAATGTGACATGATATCACGCTTTATACATCAAAGGATTTTCTTTCTTTTGGAATTTTTAAGTTTCTTAGCTGATGTTTGTAATTCATTTGAAGATTTCACGCTTTGTTTTCTGTTAGACAGTCTGTATAATACAATGCACCATTTGCTGTATTGCAAAAAATTGAAGGAAAGAGAAATGTGATATCATGGATTTTTTTTTAGGGGTTCTTATTTAGCTTTTGAATTCATTTTGAGTTATTTTGCATTCTGAATAAGACATTGGATGTATATGATGATAATAACAACTATTTTTCAAGTATACATACCTTTCCAGTACAGTAACTGATGGAACTGTCTTACACTTTATCTGTTAAGATGTTGCATCTTGCTTATGTATGTTCCTCCATATTTCTGATGATATGTTTAGATAACAGCTATGATCAGGGTACATGATTCGTTGAAGCAACCCAACCTAGTTCTCTCCCTATCCATTTCTTTGGGAAACATGACACTCACTATTTGGTGCAGCTCAAGTGAAGCCATTAACAAATTAAAATAAAAGAGGGGTTTTCCCTTACCATATAATGAAGTCAGATGTGGATGTAACAATAAAGAAAAGTGCAATTAATCATGTTTTTCTTTTTTTTTTACAGTGTTTCGCGAGGAGGTTTAGAAGAATGCCTTTTTGTGCTGATTGCTTATCACTTGTACTATAATATCTAATGGGTTTTATCTGCTGACTTTGTTCTGCACTATAAAGGCTTAACCGTAGGCCTACTGTGCTAATGTTTTTTTTAATTTGTTATTGTCATCACTAAATACAGTATCATATGCAGAATGATAAACATCACAAAATTAATTCAAAAGCTAATAAAAAAGAATATAAACATCCTTGATAAATCAATTCTTTTCTACGATTTTTGCAATACATGAAGTGGTCCACAGACTATCATACAAAATGTTAAGCATGAAATCTTCAAATTGATTACACACATCAGATTTACAAATGTGTACTATAAATCAAATGGCAAGGGATATGTGTCTTTTTCATTGTTTATTTTGAGATAACAATTTTATGAATTCACAATTTATAAATTTGTCTTGGATTTTGAGTATTAAGTATTTGCTTTAAAGGGATTGGGTATTAACTTTGCCTCAGATTCTTTAAAAAATCCTGGATTTAGCTCATGCTGCAATCATAATTATAAACCTTTAGGTCATACATGTATCCCATGACTTTTACAAGCCAGTCGCCTGTCTGATTAACAAGATATCTATGATTGGTATTAGGAATTTCAGAATTTGTTTTCCTAACAGTTTTTATAACACTAAATTCTATGAGGGAAATGAGTATGGTAAAACCGGTCACTCAAAGATTTTTACTTTTTTTGAAGCACTTCATGATCATTTTGAAGCGCTTTTTTTTTAGGGCTTCAATATTATACCATATCACAGACACTGATAACACGTAGGGCCATGCATCTCAGATTTAACATTGTTAAACGATGTCTTTAAAAAATAAATGGGATGAACAATATTACAATTTGGGCAATATAGGCTATAGGCTTTCTTTGGAAGAAACAATCCCTGGAAGTTGACTATACACTTGTGAACATGGGGTGTTTCACAAAGACTAAGATCGACTTTAAGTTGGACTTAAGTATAACAGGCCTTCATGCCATTGGTTGCTATCATTATTTACTGGCATTAATCTCTTAGATGTACAAATCATGTTAAAATCTACAAAACTTAAGTTTTTGATAATTCATTATTGAAGGAAAAATATTATCTAAAGATTATAATTTAGAGACCAATGGGATAGCAACCAATGGCATGAAGTCCAAGTCCAACTTAAAGTCGATCTTAGTCTTTGTGAAACACCCCCCTGGTCTATGGGTTTGTGCCTCAGACATGGACAGAGATGTGAAGCAAGTGGAGATTCACCGAGGAGAAGAAATGGTGTAAGTGAGCATGTCCCACTGGGTTAAAATTGCTCTTAACTAGTACCACCCGCTAGCTCCACTTGTGTGCATTCCTGTCTATGTAGGTGGTACGTGCTGCAGTTCCTGACTTACGCAACATGTAGCGGATCTTACCTACTCAAGCTAGCAGTAGATATATGCACGCTGGTTGGAAGGTATAGGCCTCGTTGGTCGTCTTGGATTTAAAGATAAAGTTGAGTTCTGGTCATGCGATTGCATCGTGAAAGACACGTTGAGGAATCGATCAGAAAAGGTTGATCATCTAGCATATAAGTATTGGTGTGTACTGCAAGGTTCTTGAATCATCAAAATGATAAGAAATTTGGCCCAGTCTGGGTAAAGTTACAAGCACTGTACACAGAAAGATGTATATGGGACTACACGAACATGTGGCATAAAAATCTGTCCTGATTTTTATGATGTTACATGCCATATTTAGAATATTAAGACATTTGAAGAGCCATGCTTTTCAGGGAACATTTTTTATCTGATGTTCTTCCACACTTGCACAATACATTGTTAACGCTCACAAATTATTGTTCACCTCTTCCCAGAACTCAACCTTCTCTTTAATTAAAATGCCAGAGTATTTGGAAAATTGTAACACGAGAAGGGCATTTACTCATGTAATAGATATATTCATTGTTGACCAAATTAGATGTGGCAGCAGAATGTCGTGATGGAGAACCATTAATACAAGTACAGTGATGATATGAAATAGTGTGTTGTGAAAAAAAGTGTTACACACTTTGGAGAAGGATATTTAATTCTGGGCAATTAAAAAAGGTCCAAAAATACAGGAAATTTATTTGTTTGGCTCTGATACTTTTTGACAACAGTTGAGATGAACTTTTAGAGTAGGTGATTATGATACAAAACATCTGTAATACCATAAATGGTGCTTAAAAACGGTGATGACTCAATTTAAGAACAGATATTTTTTTCCTACACCATAAAGTCAAACAACTGTAGGCAAGGCCATGTTTCGATGACAAAGGAATGATGACTAAAATTCATCTTTATCCTTCAACATATAAAGTTCAGCTCTTGAAAGCATGGCCGTGTTTGATTATTAGATCCATATTGATTAATTATGATTAATATTGCCCTGATCAATAGACCCACAGCCTTGGCTGTATTTACCTTACAAACAATGCCATGACTAATGATAACTCATGTATGTGAAAGAAACATGACTTCAGCAAATCTATTGATGTAACCTCGATGAACTGTTTTTGAAATAGCTGAAGGTGTGCTACTGGGTTAGTTGCCATTATTGACTTGTAAGTTGTACCTTGCCTTGTGCACCCAGATGATGGTCCATCTGCTGAGAGCGAGAAGGTGGTTAATACTTTGTTTTCTTTGCCTCTCTGCACGGGCGCTCATTTGCCACGCATGCAATTTTGCACAAACCAGTAGGCATCGATCGACGGAAGGATAGCTTTTGGCAGCACAATTGCTTTGCAAAATTCCTCATGTCCGGTCTTGATTAGCTCCATAACAACCCTTTTTGGTAAATTTATCCCATGATAAATACCTTGTGGCGCAGGGAGGTTATTTGTGTAGCATATAAAGAGTTGATTTGTGTACTTTCAACATAGTCTTCAAGGCTCTGTCAATAGCAAAAGTAGTTATGTTTTTAAAAGGTGTCACAATTCAATGATCATTGACTTGAAGTCATTCAGACAAAATTATATCAGTAGCAGATGATATTGATGTAACTTGACATGTAGATTTTTGAAAAAACTTATTACTGAAAACTGATTTAAAGATATAGGTCAAACACTTTCCTTGAATTGTTCTACGACACCGGTGAGACAAAACTCTGTGTTCAATATTCTAACCTGTAGTCTGGACAAACAGTATTCCAAAAGCTAACCCGTGTCCAATATCTTTGACGAAATAAAGCCTGGAGTACTTGTCACTTTGATTGACATTGCTCCATGGTCGATGTCCAGCAAAATTTGAATCCTCATTCCTGCACCAAACACCGAACCCTAACCCTTAAAACCTTAGAACTAACTTTAAATATGATTGTTGCCCTAACTGCAACCCTCACCCTTTTTCTCGATGAAATGAACCTAATCCCAACCCTAACCCTTTTTCATTGACAAAATGAACGCCAGAGCAAAACATTTTCTGAATCAAAATGTTGGGACACCTTTTTGATGTGTTGTGATTTTAATAAGTCAAAATCACTCGGCCTGTGTCCAGGCAGCATCCCTGTCATACGCGTGCATAATCTCCGATATACACACCTTTCTCTCTCCTCGGACCTACCTGTCAATGCGGTTAACCACGAAACCAAACCGATGTCAGCGCCACTGATTGGGTACCATAGCAGATAGCTAGCTTGCCCCAATTTTTGCTTAAGTGAGTGTAGGCAACGACAGTGACAATGGCACTGACAAGGATCTTTACTCCCATGTTGCCCATGAAGAGAATTTTGACAAATGTGATCATACAAACAATTATTACCTGTTATTGCAACAAAATGGTTTGTCTTGGGGATGATGGAAACTTCACATGTTGAATTAGGACCAGTTTGCAGCATCTGACTGATCTCTCACCTAAAGAGAACAACTTTGGAAAAGAAATGCAATAAAATTTACAGCCATTTATACCTATGATAAAGAATATATACTGTGAATTGACAATAGTTAACTCTATTTGTGGTGTGATAGAGACGAATGAAAGTCTTTTGCTCATTTAAATTGAAACAAGAGAGAGAGAGAGAGAGAGAGAATTTATTTTCATAACTTGTTATATCTATTTTTGTGGTAGATCCATCCGATGTATTTTGGTATGCTGCTCAATAGGATTACAGTCTACAAATAATACTATATTTAACTTTGGGATTTATACAAAATACATTATACATCATACATTATAGCCTACTGTACTACACTTTCACTTTGATTGATGTTAGTCGCTCGCTCACAGTAGGAAACCATTGTCTTAATTGGAACCAATATAGTTACCAAGTTTTATTGGCTATGATTGTATTAATCATACTGTGCCATAGATGCCATTACCCTCCATTATTCTAGGTCTTGACATGAACTTACAAATGTCCTTTAGTAGTCATGCAGCCATGTTGAAATTCCAAGACTTTGGAGCAAGTTTATTTCTTCATCTGTTATTCCTGGAAACAATATGCGCTTGTGTTTTCGCCGGCCGACTTCGTGTTTGATTTTCTTGAGGATTTTGGATCAGGAAATATTGGTTATGGTTTTATCCGTATGATTATTGGTATTTGGATCATCTTAACTCTGTGCAGGCTGTGTTTATGATATGCTGTTGGTGTGTCTTTTTTATGCTCACTACAACATATTTTGAAATGATATTTATCAATCACTGCCTTTGATCCCTATGTTTAGAACTGGATCTAGAAAACTTTTAATTACTTAGGGACTCATAGTAATTACCAGTGACATGCCATCTGTAAAGCTTTCCATGGAATCTCAGTCATCAAAGAGCAGTATTTTTCTGTTATTTTCCAAAAGCAGTGTCCTCTTTGCTGTTGATATGTTCCTTTTGGTTTCTTTTCTGTTTTGTAAAGCTTTATCAACGATGTAATTTTACTTTAAATAGTTTCCTTTCTGTTATAATACATGGCTATCCTTAATCACTGTCTTTTTAAAAAGAAAAGATCAAGATTAAATGTGTAGAGTGACTTTTGAGATGGAAATTTGTCAGCTACAGCAAGGAAAGGATTGATATGTGCATTAATTTGAGTTGTAATCGTACATCTTTTGCTTGTAAATCAGCAAATTAGCCTTGTGGAACCTCGATAAAAGTCAAGTATATGGCCAGCCTGTAACTGAAGAACTCAGGTTGGTTTTAGTATTAAGCTCCTTTGAATTTTGGGAGAAGGTGTGAGAAATGGTGTAAAACCATCTACAGTGAGCATGGATGTAACAGTGCCGTTTGTGGTTATTCTTGTATTCTTGAGCAATCACATTGGTCTTTCGTCACATGTCTGCTCTGTTCACATCAGGATCTTTCAGAAGCACATCTGTTTTAATAAACCCACATCACTACAAACAATGTTCTGTTGTGTGGAATTGTGATGTGTCGTGAAGACGCAGCCTGATCTGAACGAGTCTTTAAACAGGTTGCAGGCGAAGAGGCCTCTAATGTTTCCTTGGACTGTGTTTTCATTGGTTCAGAAGAGGTTGTGGTCACAGTGGTCAGTCCATGTTGTTTAGGAAGGACAGTATATTTGCTAGATGAGGTGTCCATTTCCTTGTAAGGTTTGATGCTAATTTGTGGGCCCTCTTGAATTGGTTATGTACTGAATGTAAACAATCGTTTACAGACGTAAGCAGCGCTGATAGTTTTCAAAGGTTTCGTAGCCTTTGGAATTCTCTAGGCCCGAATGGTTGTTGATTTTCTTTTTGTTTTATTGTTGTTTCCTAACATGTTCTTTGCTTGTCTCTCCACATGTACTAAATGTAACCAAAATGAAAGACTTATAATAAACAGGAGTAGCAGAAGAGTAATGATTCTGATATGACTTTGTATGGGTATAACTTGTCAAAAACATGAACTATATTCCAGTTGGAAATTTGAGCATGATTTGCCAACATGGACCAAGCAACTTCAAGGAATTTGTCACTTTGGAGGAATATAAACTTGGATCTCAGGAAAAGTTGCCAATTTGAATATGCTATTTTCAATGGGGTCTCAGAGACTGAAGTTACGAAAACCCTTCAAATGGTGCATCTGCAAGAAGCACATGTATATACCACCCATCTATTATCTACTGTATGATGTATCACGGTAAGAAAACTGGCCATTACGTGAAGCTTTAAAATACTTTCCTGTTACCTAATTTTCTCTCTTCGTCTGTTTTCTTTCTAATTTTTTTTAAATACGTATTGTTCCTTTAAATATGTGAGTATATTCTCTTATTGCTTAGGGTAGTATGCATTTCTTTCTTTCTCTCTCTCTCTCTCTCTCTCTCTCTCTCTGTCTCTCTCTCTCTCTCTCTCTCTCTCACTGTCACTCTCACTCTCTCGCTCTCTGTGACTTTCTCTCTTTCTCTCTTTTTCTCTCTCCCCCTCTCTCGCTCTCTGTGACTTTCTCTCTCTCTCTCTCTCTCTCTCTCTCTCTTTCTACCTGCCAGTGCTCTCATACTTTTCTTCATATATATATTTGTTAATTCTACCATAAAGACAAAATACCCCTGTGGACCCTCTGTTATTGATTTCTGTATTACAATCTGCCTGGTTCCCCTCAGCTACCCAGCTCTGACCCTCATCCCTGCCTGTCCCTCCCAAATTTATGACCAATCAACATATTTGCTGAACACATAACTCCCATAAACCTGAAGAATGACAGATGAAGAGAAGGAGAGCTTGTAATTCTTCCAGTCCTCCAAGACCCTTTGCACTCCTTGCTGCAGCTGCCTATTACCCTTACATATCAACCCCTGAGAGATGAGTCTGGGTAACTGAGCAAAAGTCAACTCAGAAAGCAAATTGACTGATGCTACTGCTTGCATTTACTTATATCGCTTTCGCTTTCTTCTTGAATTTTCATTCTTTTTTCTTCTTCATTGCCTTTTCTCTCAATTTTATTAACTTCTATATTTCTTCTCTTTATTTCCATTTTGCCTTGCCATATTCCTTTCTTTCTATCCTTTTGCCTTTCATCCATCTTTGTCTTCTCTTTTCTTCTTCTTCTGCCTTTTCTTCACTTTTTGTTTTCTTTTACTTTTTGTTATACTTTGCTCTTTTTACTTCTCTTTTTCTTTTCTTTATCTCCCATCTTTTATCTTCTTCCTTCTTCCCTCCTTTTCCTTTGTGTCATTGATCTTCTTTTTCTTCATCATCATTTCCTAATCCTCCTCCTCCTTCCTCTTCTTAATTTTCCGATCCTCCTACAAGATATACCCTGTTTATACCCTGTTTCTCCTCTCTCCATTGTCTAGTCATAATTCCTTTCCTGCATTTTGAACTGGCCTCGGAAATGTAATGATTCTGCTTCCTACATCTATCGTATGTAAAGCAATACAACAGCTTGGCTTTAATCAGTGCATGAGAGAGACAGGGAGAGACAGAGAGAGACAGAGAGAGACAGAGATAGAGAGAGACAGAGAGAGACAGAGAGAGACAGAGAGACAGACAAAGAGAGAGAGAGAGATTGTAACAAAATCTCAAGTGTGGATTACAAAGTTGTTTTTCTGTGAAAATATACATTATTAATTGCCATGCCTTTCACATAATTTTGCATTATACTGGATGAGACTGGATGCAGTATTTTGTCTGTTTAGAGCCAGAAGGGGGTACTTGATATGAATTAAGGCCCATTTTGCTCTGAGCAGATGATTTTATTTACACAGCCCAGAAGGATGTTTAGTTAATATTTTGTTTTGCCTTCAAACATGTATGACTTGAAGAGGGCTAATCAGTGCCGTGAATACTTTTGAAAATGTCAAGAAGAGGTCTGGAAAAACAAATTGAAAATGTTTTGACAAATGTATGTCTCACAACAGGCCACAAACCTAAGGTTAGGTCGAATTAATCTTTCTTTAAAGCTGTTGTATTGAAAGGATAGAGAAATATTGTAGTTACAACAAATCACTGTTAAACAATGATGAGCTTACTGCAATATGTGTAGATGTTGTCTTGTGTAGATGATGATGCATTTAAACATCTCTGGTATTTCTCTTTGACATGCATAACCTGGAAAATGGTTTTTCACAGATCTAGTATTTTTAAACATCCTAAATTATCCGCTGGAATGCTGGAGTGTAAGTTCACCTAATGTAACTTTACAGAATGTAGTGGCACATAAATAAAGATGAGTCTGGAATCTGGATTGTAAGATACACAATTGTTGAAAATCCAATTTTATAGAGGTAGAAACTGCATCATTAAATATGGAGCTGGTATCTAAATATGCTTCCTCGATCAGGCTTAATATTTCCTCAAATTGTATTAATATATGTCAAATGAGAACTTTTAATTCACTGACATCAATCGCTCACTGTTCAGCCTTGTGCAGTCTGGACGTATCTTGTTATGCCTCTACGTTTTGGCAGTTTACTGTAGAAGAATTCCGTTGATGTATACAAAGGGAAGTGTTTTATAACCGGTGTTTAAATACTGATTGATGTTGTTATTGTAAATCTCTCACTTAAAGAGAGATATATTGGTGTAGGCATGTGACATAAAGAGGATGATTTATAATAGAGTGTTATGCAGATTAATTAGGACAACTCAGGAAAGTGTTTTGATCGCATTAGTCAACGCTCTACAATGGCAAGATATTTGTGAATTTGAATTATCTGTACAATATTTGTTTTGGTAGAATGTAGTCTAAAGGAATTATATCAGTGTGTATTGGACATTTACTGTATCTTCTTCAAAATACTGGAATGATCTATCACTTTAAATCAGTTATTACCTTCAGAAAGGCCTTGAAAACACATCTTTTTGCATGTTTTTATGTAATTGTTATTTACTGTAAGTGCCTTGGGCCTTATGGGAAAAGTGCGGTATAAGTAATAAAAAATATTAAAAATTCACAATGTAGGATGCAAACACAATTTGTTTTGGTCACATTTTTCATTTCTTAAATTGTTCTAATGAAATCGTAAAGACGTAATAAAGAGAAGTTATAGACCGATCAGTGTTGAAAATTTAGATAATGAAAGGTTAAACTTTCTGATTAATTTTGCTGGAAAAGTACATTTACATGTTCATCCGTTCATGGTCTTCTGCTGGACACTTGATGAGCAAAATACCTATTTTTCACATATCAGGTCTCCTCGGGTATATCTCCCGAGAGTCCTGAATGGAGCCAAAAGGCCAATGTGTATATCATTTTACACAGAGGTAAAACCCTTCTAGCTCAAATTGATGATATAATCTCTATGTTAAAAAAAATAATTAGCTTTGTGTGGCACATTTTTTGACCATTTTATGGTTCCATTCAAAAATGTATATGTATAGTATTTGTACTGTAAATATGAGTAGAATTCATGGTTCTCTATGCACAGTGTCCAGCACTTACAATGTTATGTCCTGATCAAAGTTAACATGGAAAGGGGAATATTTCTGAAGAGTTTTTAACCCAATGTCTCATATATATATATGTCCAAGTCCCAATAACATGGGCAGTATAGCATCCATGTCTCCTAGTCATAATACATCATATATATGAACATTACATACAGTGGCATGGACAGGTGTAGTTATCTGCTGTATGTAGGGATGATTTTTATCCATCATTCCCTTTGATTACAATTATGAATAGATAATCCTGTACATGCACACCCATATCGTTGTAATATATACATTTCTCATGTCTATACTCACTTCATATCTGAGGTAGAAAGCACTGAAGATTAATCAGAGGTCGGTGTTTATCAATAGAACGATCATGCTTAAAATTAGTGTTTCAAGCCTTCCCTCTCCCTCTCCCACCCTCTCCCATCCTCTCTGTCTCTCTGTCTCTCTCTCTCTCTCTGAGGGGGGTGGGGGTTGTTATCAGCTACCCAAGATGAGCCCTGATGAGTCGCTCTGATATTTTCTGAAAATATTGAAATGAACACTGGTCATTGCTTTCATATTAATAAAGCTTTGTGTTGAAAGAGATATTTGCATTTTGGGCTCTATTTTTCTCCCCTTGTTATGCACCCACTAATGGAAAGAAATATAAATGATTGAAAAGAAGATATTTTAACTATTTTTTTTCTTCCTATGTATCTTGAAATCCATCATTTTCAATTTATGGCATAATAAAATTATCAATAATATTTGAGAACAGTGGTGGATCCAGGATTCTGTGGCTGGGGGAGGGGGGGGGGGCACAACAAATAGGTTAACATCAACCTTTTTTATAACATTGAGCCTAAAACATTCTCTGACATGCCTCCAGTGCCCCCCTCCCCGATCTATCACTAGACTAGTATAAACAATGTATGCTCCTTTAAATTATTCAACGGCCAGTGACACCAGCATGTAATTACAAGCAGAAAGTTGTCAAACTCATGAAATTTGGACACTTTTTAATATGATATCTCCCTTATGCCTTCAGCTCTCACAACGTGTCAAATGTATTGATGAGGGAGCTAGGTACGCGTTTGTAGGCATGTGCAGTGCAATTACTGGAGGTTGTATTTGGGAACACCAAAGCACCTAGAAAGCTAGAAACCAATCTATGTTTCCACCTGCTCCCAACGTGTAGCATGTATATACGGGTCCGTTCACAGCAGGCTTCAATTAGCGTATTCAACAGGGTAGTTCGGTTGACTGGCGTTTGCCAAAGGAATGGCAATCTTTTTTTTTTATCTCTGTAGATTTAAACTGTTTGTGTATCCATCTTAATTAATTATTCTTATAAAAGGAATATTCATATATTCAATAATTTGATTTTTGTTATTTGCATGAGCCCTCTCTTCTCTCTCTCTCTCTCTCTCTCGTTGAAATAAACCTAATAGTAATGCTACAAATATGAACTTTTTTTTTCTTTTGAGACTACCAGTAAACAAATAATTCACATATTTGGTTCTTAATCTAATGTTTTCTTAAATCTAGTTTGTAGACTTTGAATGAGATGATAGAATAATGATGGTCAAAATAATGAATTTCATCTCACTGAATTATGATCGACACAGTATTGGACCTTGCACTGCAGCACAATCCATAGTATGGACAAAGAGTGAAATTGATATGCTTATAAATAATGTATAAGAAACTTTCAGACTTCTGAGTTATTTACAAAATATCTAGATATTTCCAACATGACTTGTAAACAAACAAAAAAACCTTTGTCAAAATTTCATTTTAGAATGGAAATAAATATTGTATAGAAATTTACTAAATGAACATCTAGAAATAAAGTAGTTACAAATTGCCATTTATATTATATTTAAAGGAACAACATGTAAAAAAAAAAAAACCAAGGTAAAACCTGTAAATTTACTTTAATTTAGAAAGAAAATTGGGTAACAGGAAAGGATGTTAAAGCATTACATAATGATCAATCTTTGAAAAGAAATTGGTATGGAAACTGGTCCGAGAATATTGAATGCTGGGAGTGGCCATTTAGAAGAGATGGTTCAATCACCCTGAAACAATGTGTTCAAGAGGCAGAATTAAATCATTCTCCTCCACTTAGCAAAGAAAGGGTTAAACCTGCACCAAGTGGTAAGGTGTCGAATATCGCAGTGCAGAGAATCGTGAGTTATTGTGAGCCTCAAACCCAATTATCTGCAGATGTAATGTGACCCGTGCTGCCATTATAGGGGTATTTAGGCTTTAATGCAGCAGCCATTAAAGCCCAACCTGTAGCAAAACCCCAAGCTCTGTAAAGAAGCTAAGCAAATGCCAGTGAAACTGCTTGCATGCTTGGGTTTTAACCGTTTTTGGTGTGATTAATAGCCATTTCTGCAGAAAATCTATTACTGCTTGTGGGCAATGACATGTATGGTCGTTTAATGTCTTTTAAGGAGAATTTGAGATCATTTTGTGTTTTATCACATTTCTATTCAAAATGGTTGCTTACAAGTGGCAAGTTAATATTCAAAGCATCCATTGAAATAAAAACCTACATATATATATATATATATATATATATATATATATATATATATATATATAATTGTATTGGTATGGGTGATTGTTTTAGAGTCTTGGTCTATGCATAATAAATAATGCAATAATATCGATCAGTATGAATAACCCTTTTTTCTGCAGGAAATATTTGAGATCAGGATAGTATATTTTTGGCTAAGAGGCCCTCACAGAAAAATTTGCCAATACGTCTATGTATATGAGGGATGGAAAACAAATCCTTTTTGATGAATTTGGGATTGGGATGATGCGTAACTTATTAACTCCTAAAAGGGTGCCTTGACTAAAAAAAAAGGTTGAAAAATGCTGATCTAGTAGACTCAAGACTGGTGCCCCCCATGGCTGAGTCCAGGCTACGCCACTGTCTAATCATTCACATGCTTTCTTTGTTGCCGATTTCTCTCAAGGTTTGTTTCAGCCTTACCTTTTTTTTAACATAGTTTCCTTTATTTGCTCTCTTCCCTACAGATTTCTGTTACTGTTTACGTGCCTTGGTGTAAGCATAGTTGCCACTGTTGATAATCCTCATCTACAAATCACCTGCAACCACATAGTTTTTATACTGGTAAGTAAAATCACAATGTTTTGGGACATCCCAGTGCCGGTTTATTGCCGTTGGTCTACAACGGGTTTGTCTACTACCCAATTTAATCATAAATGATAGTATCATCAGATGATCATTAGACCTTATGGACGGTAGGCAAAATGGGAATTAGACAAATTGGGAATTAGACTAACTGGTTATTAGAATAGATGAACAATAGATCAAATGGGTAGTAGACTAATTAGAGATTAAACCATATGGAAGTAGACAAAATGATTATTAGACCATGTGGATAGTAGACAGGGTGTGTGTAGACCATAATACTAATTGGGTAGTAGATGAACTGGTAGTAGACCAAACGGCAATTCACCTCAGTGCCATGGGCCACAACTAGTTTCCGCTTATAGGCCCACTTATTAGAGTAAACACATGGCTCAAGTGACCCTAAATATGCAGAAATAATTTTAAAGATACACGTGTTGACACGATGACTGAATGAGAGAAAGCAATTTTGAGGGAGGGGTGAGGGTCGCGCATGTACTACATAAGAATGAATGTGCACTGTGAGGTTTTGGCGTGATCACAATGAAATGAAATTGACTCAGTCTTGCTGGAGATCTTATGCACTGCACACATAACTAGATACATGTAACTGCCAGCATTTTGTTGTCATATGTCTAATATGAGGGCATTTGAACTTTGAAGTGCATTTTTTTCAGGCAAAATAACAACTACGATATTTTCCAAACTGACATAGTAAAAGTGAGAAAGCTCACAAAATATATTTGTGTCATTATCACTGCTGAACCGCCTCATTAACTCATATCCTGCCATAAGGCCGCATGCACGCTACCGCTATAGTGCTTTGTACATGCGAGCGCGCTATCGATTGACTGCTTAATTCATGCGAGCGACCCACTGCTTTGCTGCTTTATGCATGCTTGCTCGCATTCGTAATAGCAGTTATTGTTCATGCTCATTGTACTGTGCTGAGTGCCTTGCATGCGCTATTGTTCGTACCATTGCGTGCATCAGATTATCTCAAAATAAACTTGGCACAGGGGGGATTTGTGGCTTGGCACAATGGGGATTAGCCCTGTGGCACTGGGCTGTGTTCATTATGGCAGGATAAGAGTTAAACTCAGTGTGGTCCCATGTTATGCCTCTGCTCCAAGAAGTGATGAAGGTGCTTCCTGGAAAGCGTTTAATTGCCCTTTTAAACATTATATACTCCCACCTTTGTTTCTTGGAATGCTTTGCTGCATTCATGAATAATGATTACGTACATGAAACTTTTATGAGCATGTATCCAGTATGCACCTCAGTAGGTTTTACAATATGTCACCCCGCACCACAAAACCTCCAAAACAAGTTGCATAGTGTGGTTTTCAGTTAGAGATCAGGAAAGGTGTACTTGGTCAGGATGGTCACATTTCAGTTTTCAGCATTCCCTTAAAAATTATCCTTTTCTTCTATATAATTTCAACATTTGCAAGCACAAAACAATTTAAAAGTGGTATTTTGGCAGTATCTTAATTGTAGACCTATGTTTTTCTGTTATACCTATGGATGTACGATGCGCGACTTCACTTTTTAATTTTTAACTTTTGGATGTTTTCCTGTAGGAAATAATTGCTGTCCTGATCCTGAGCACAGAATGTACTCTTCGTATCTGGTCTGCGGGGTGCCGCAGCCGCTACCAAGGTCACTATGGGAGGCTCAGGTTTATCAGAAGACCCCTTTGTATACTCGGTAAGTAACAGTAACCTGTTCTTTGGTTGATGACTGGAGGATCACCGAGTGAGCTCGGCCTGGGTGAAGATGGTATGAAAGGGGCGTAGGTACATTGTAACGCGGTCCGTGTAGAAGGCTCAGGTTTATCAGATGACCCTTTGTATTCTCATGAAATATAGAGTTTTGTAAGCTGCTTAATGTAGGTGCAAAATGATTATTGTCCCATGCCATTCTGCATTTGTTGTGTTTTATTTAAAGTTGATGGTGTAAGAATGCATGGAGGAAGAGAAATTCCAAAGTTGCCAATTTGAAGAGGAAATGCTTATTCATCCGACTGTCGTCTACAGGTTGAATGCCTCATTAGTTACCAAAGGCTATTTCACTCTTAATCCTGCTGTATTCTTTGAAGCGTGGGTGATTTAGTCTGCAATCTTAGGTCAAGTTCCATAGCGATAGTTGGAAAGGGTTTTTATATGTCAGTCACCATCAGGTCTGAGACAAGAAAACTCGAGCTACTTTCTTTTCCACACCCTGGGCTATTTTTCTATCAGACTGGTGATCCTTTTACTCGTAACGACATTACAACGATGCCTTAATCGGATCTAAGTCCCCTAAATGTGATTAGGAGATATAGACCTATGGGCAAGGTTTCGAGAGAGCCAATCTGCTGTGAGCTTTTGCCAGCCATCTTTATTTATCTTCACAAATCCGCAGTGAAAATGGTTGTAGGAGTCCCAGAGCGAATGCAATTACATTTCTTGAAGAGAACCAAATCCTGTATTTAATTCGTTTCCCTATACTATAGTTCTCTAATATGCAAACGGAGCTATAGCAGCAGTTTGAAATCATATTCCTATGGCATTACTACCATATATAGCAATCAGATTAAAATCCGTCTCTTGGGAAATTCCTCTCGTTAAGTAAGCTTTATTACAAGTCAGATACTTTTACACTGTTTTATATTACACTATTCTTTGAAAGTTTCATTTTGTATAATTTTTCTGTAGTTTTCTTTTAGTTTAAAGTAAGCCTCATCCCAAAGAAGAAGTGTAGGTATGCTGAAAGATGACATATATTTGTGCCTTTTGATGTACACTATTTTTGACGAAAGTGTACAAGAGATATATAAATGAAGATTTTCTTGGCATGTGTAATGCCTTTTAGCATGACATGGGCGCAGCCATTTTCTTGATAATGTGCCGTACTAGGCGAACTTGTACATGTTTCATACACCTAGCTTTAGTTGGAAAGACTTTTTAATTTAATAACAAAACCTTTACTTTTCAACGAGGGAAAATCATAGCTGAGAAGGTAAAAAGTATATTTGGTGAAAAGAATATAACCGGGGAACAATTGTAACTCATTTATTTAAAAATACCAAAATATAGCAGTTGACAAATCTATTTCATTTATGCAAAACCTTCACCCCTGAAGAGCACCATTTTATTCTTGCAATTTGCATTCTCACATTTGTAGTACAAAGGATAATAGCGGGTAAATGAAATACTTCATCACCACACAAACCTGGGAAGGAAGCGTTCATAAATTTGAATACATTTACTTGATAAACAACTTCGCATAGTACGTCACTTTATCAAGAAAATGGCGTTGCCCAAGTCGTGCTGAGAAAACTGTACAGTATGCTAAGAATATGTTGCTTTATACCTCTCTCTTACACATTGGTAGGGAATCTTGTAGATTAATGGGCAAGAATACAATAAATCTCTCAGAATAACTAAACTTATTTATAGGGGTGAGGTTTCCTTTAATTTAAATGTCAGTAAACCTCCTGCAGAGTCTCCCTGATTGTGTATGATAGGCATTTCTTTAATGAATTCTTTTCAGTTCTTGTCCGATTATGAATATGCCTTGAATTAATTTCCCTTTTTATATATATATGCTAAACTATATGTATTTTGTGATGAAAAAAGGTTCATATTATTGTAATTTTTTACATGTATCTTGTGAAAAATGATGGCATTGTGTTCTTTCATGTGTAAGAAACTAAGAATTCAATTTCATAGAAAGTATTCGATTAGGTACTGAGATTAAATAACATAGTTGGAAAACTCTTAACAAAGACGTTACTCTGAATTGTAGAGCAAGTACATTATTCATAGTGGTCATAATTCTAGAATATTCTACTGACAGATTCAGCATGTATATGCCATGTATTATTCATATGACTTAATCCTTCCCTTTACAATAAATATGCTGTACATGGTGAATATATGGAATCCATGTTTAGGATCTCTTACCCTAAATCCTATTCTTACTGCAATGTCATACTTGAAATAGGACTTCAAGCCATTATGAAAAGTTTTAAAAAATACTCAAAAGAAGTAGAAGAGATGAATAATTCAACAGCTTGCATCATGATCTATTTGAGAAATTTTTAGAGGGTGGGTTCAACAAGTGGTCCGTCCCCATGGCCATGATAAGTGATAGATTGGCAGAGGATAGTTTTTACAGGGGGTTGTTGTGTATGGACAATGATGCAGGTAGTGTGTTTAGCTCAAAGTTTAATGGCAGTGGTGAGTGTCTCCCATTGGTGGAAATGTGGGATTAGAGTCCCTTGTGTGGAAATTCAGGTATGTGGGATTGAAGATGAAGGTTTCCATGGCAACCATGCCATCAAGAATCCACGAAATGGAGTTAGAATTGATCCGTACCTGGCTTGAGGACTCCCTCTTGGGTCCTTGCTAGGTCATTATATTTTTTCCAATCATCTTGTTTTCAAGCAAGGAGGATTTTTGTATTTCGACCACGTGTCATTGTTGAATAGGTGTTATTTTCCTTTGAAAATCAACTGGCCATATAAGGCGTTTTAGAGAGAAGAAAGAATAAACAATTAACAGTTAGCCTACTTGTGCTAAGTTTAAAATAGGCTAAAGATGAACTTCGAATATATTTTGCCCTTGTTAAAAATCTAATTTGTTCCTATTTCCATATTTTACATCAAACCAAGATGTTTTATAATCTCCTTGATAATGTGACTGTCTATTTAGATCTTTTACATGGAGAACAGTAGCAGTAAATAGATACTAGTTTACTAGTAATTTATTTTAATTTCTTCCCTCTTTGAAAATGTATATTTTAGTTCTGGATAGGTTGTGCTAATCAACGTAGGTGTGTTGGCTTTGATTTGATATTGCTCTTTGTCTTTAACAGCTGTTTTTAGTGAATTCGTATCAAAATGTGTCTATGATGTCAGAGCATTTGAAATTAATTCCTAACAATTTCTCCCTTTATCTTTTCACAGATATTGTTGTAGTCATAGCATCAGTCCTAATCATTGTCATAGGCAGCAGCAATGGTCGCTTCCTCGATCCAGCATTCCGTGGTCTTCGCTTTATTCAGATCCTGCGTATGGTTCGGGTTGATCGGCGCGGCAACACATGGAAACTTCTAGGCTCCGTTGTCTGGGCGCATAGACAGGTTGGATATCTTATCTTTTACTATCTGCAAAAGCTTAAAAACTTAGTTTAAAAGTTAGTTACTAGTTAAATGTTTTGTAATATGTGGCACATCATCTTTTTATTATGTACTTACGAAATATGTCACATGAATGAGGAAAATGATGCGATATTTTTATACAGTTTCTGTTAATTTTATTGTATTACCAGTTGATATTTGAAGCCAGGAATCCAATTTTAAAGTAACATCAACAACATTTAAATATTCTTTTTAATTAACAGGGTTTTAAAATTGATTGCCTTGCACACTTTAAGCTAAATTAAATTATCTGAGATAAGTAAATGAACTTGCAGCTACATCTTGCTCTCTTGACGACCATTAAACCTTCTTCCTTGAACAGGACATTATATCTAGAGACTATGTTTATTCACCTTGTAAGCAAAACACATTGTTGATGTGCCTTTGTTTATCATAACTTATATATTTTTGTGTGGTTGCTTTTAAGCAGAGTAAAACTGAAGTAAACTTAACCAAACCTCCCCCTTCCTTTCTCTATTTATCTATGCATAGGATACTTGTTGTATTGTTTGATATCCCTTCCCTTCAAAAAATGTTTCATGACACCGTTATTCTTTATCATCTTCACAGGAGTTGCTGACAACGTGGTATATTGGTTTCCTGGCTCTAATTTCAGTGTCTTTCTTAGTGTATACATTGGAGCATGGTAGTCCCGATGATGATTACAAGACATTGCCTGATGCCATGTGGTATGGTCTGGTAAGTACCTCTGTAATCTCTTGTTGGTCCTGTTTTGTTTTGCATAGAGTAATTACTATTATCAATTTACTCATTTTTTTTTTTTGGGGGTGGGGTGAAACACCAAGTAGGTTAGATTATTTTGTATGCAGGGCCTACATTTCAAAGGATAAAAGTAGAAATAGAATTAGGAGTGAGTAGTTTGATGAATTTTAAGAAAGCTAAAGTAGCTGGAAATATGTGTTTGTCTTAGTGTCGGATTTAGAACTGGTACCCTGTACCAGATTTGTCACATAATTTATTCATGAAAAGTTTAAACATTGAAGTTTTACTTCTACTAGGAGCTAGCATTGATTAATTGGCTACTTATTGGAAGAAACATTTTGCCATACTTTTAGAGCTTTGAATAATCAAGGAATAGTATGCTTTGCAAGTGATGCACATGGAAAAAAGTTTTCATGGTTGATGCTTCTTTAAATTTGAACATGGCTCAAGGCCCCAAGTATAAGGATGATGATAACAAGTAAATCGGAAAAACAGATAGAGTGTTGGAAGCCCGGTATGAACAGTATAATCAACATTGAAGTACCATCTTACATGTAGGTAACCCTGACGACAGTAGGATATGGGGATAAAACACCAAACTCCTGGTCAGGAAACTAGCAGCAGCGATCTTTGCCATCATCGGGATTTCCTTCTTTGCTCTGCCTGCGGTAAGCACATGTATTGTATAGTACTGTATTTATTTATTCATGGTAAAAACTCACAATCGGTCAAAACAGACTGCTTTTCAGCGACTTCGTACACATTGTGAAAAAAAAAACCAAGTAAAATTAATACAATAACATTGACAAACACATATAGCACACATTTAAATATCTACAAACAAATATATGAAAAAATGAAAATCACAAAAAGATAATCAAATTATACTCATAAAATTGTTGAGAATTTCAATTTGTACCCAGCCCCCTCCCGTGAATCAAACATTGATGGACCTGATTGACTTAACAAATTGAGTAAGATTGTCCATGCGTCGAATATCACAAGGCAATGAATTTAAAAGTTTTTTACTTGTGTAGAGACCACCATCCCATATGTACTCACACACTTTGATCAACCTAAAGTATTGGTCATTGTGGTCATTGCAATTGTCTTTTTGTCTTCAAAACAGCATGTTCACCGTAAGATAATCATTTACTGATATGTATTCCGCTTGCCCACTTTCCCACATTCCCAAAGACAGAGTACAACATGCTCTGAAACACCTCTCATGCATGTAGGTTTGTTAAGCATATTTTCTGATTTCTAAACATGCGTTACAATCTGGATACATCCCACTTTCAATGCAATATGTACATGTATCCAAGAGTTGTTTTATGTGTAAGGTTGTGAATGTGCTTTTAAGCATTACATTCTTAGAGCTTAAGAGCTTATTTCCAATCATAAATATCTTGATAATCATACAGGCGATCGGCTTGTAAAAGTCATGGGGTTCCTGACTAACCTAAAGGTTTATAATTATCATTGCAGCATGAGCTAAATCCAGGATTTTGTTTCAGAATCAAAGACAAAGTTACCCAATCCCTTTAAAAGGGATTAGGGTCTTTTTTTATTATCCATGCTTGCAGGGTGTGGGCATTCATTTTCGTGACTTATGTCTCTTTCTTTCTCTCTGCTGGCCTCCAGGGTATCCTTGGTTCCGGTTTTGCTCTGCAAGTCCAGCAGCAACAACGCCAGAAGCACTTTGCTCGGAGACGACATCCAGCAGCACAACTCATCCAGGTAACACTCATCTGTAGTGGTCACTTCTCTGAAACAACTCTGGGTATATAGTAGGCCTGAGCTGAAACGGTTACCCGCCCGGTCCCCGACCGTCATGCCGATACCCAGGTTTTAAAATTTGATTTCGGTATTTCAAAATTAAATTTCACACTGATATTTTGCAATAAAAAACTAGCTTAGAAATAGAATTCACAAACTTAAGTTTAATTTTATTCATTATATATGCTGTAGAAATAAATGGATATAGTTTAAGAAGACAGTATGTCTTTTTATGGCTGTAAAATTTAGGCTGCAAGGGAGGTGTCGCGCCTCCCAGTACCGAGCCTATTCAGAAAAAGAATTTTAAAAAAGACTGCCAAAGAGTGAGCAATTTATGATATTACCACACACACGACCAAAATGCTGATCAGACTATTAACATTTCAATGTAATAGGCATTAATTGTCAAAATATCCACAAAATATTAGATTACCCATGATATTATGATGAAGGAAAATAATTAAAGCTCTTGAAAGAACATCGATGTGCCTTTTGATCTTTCTAAAAATGCATGTATCATGGCCAGGCTTAAGTTGTGAGTCAGGTTTGTCACGCTTGATGTGCGTGGATACAGCCCTACATCATCATATATGCAGATGAGAGTCTGAACTGATTGGATCAATAAGCACTGAACCAACTAAAAATATCACATTAGACTGTAAAAGACTACAGCGTGAAAATTACTGTAAAAATACTTTCCTTTGCCAAACAATCCTATAGATATCCATAATATCTCACAGAAATAATGATATTTGAGGAGCTACGCATGTACTCGATATCAAGTTCAGCTAGCCGCATTTTGATTGAAAGACAAAATATCACATGATCAAAGGCCAGTGAATATTTCCTCTCTGCTAGTATGCTGGCATCTACAGTCATGCATTTATTTACATTTCATTATAAGGTAAATTATAAATAGAGCCGTTATAGAGAGGCTACCTATCCATGGTGGCATCTGGTTCCTTCCGACAGAAGCAAGGCTTTTTGATTGCCTTCTACAGTGTAGGAGAAAAGAAATTATGTATTATTACCAGTCAACGTCTGATATCAGACCAACTTCAGACTGTACAAACAATTACATTACACCCGATGGCCAAAAAAGGGTCTGTCTAGAGTCAGTTTGGTGGTGCGACTGATATATGACCTGTAGAGAAATGCCTTCTGATTATTGTAAATATGTCTATTTAAGGTTTTATTACGTGAGTGGTTTCAGAGGGAGGGGGGGGGGTACATTATTTATTTGTTTCAAACTGATGTGAAAGTTTGCTATCTACTATAGATGTGAAGAGAGTTAGTCTTGATCCGTTGTTGAAAGGCCATTTTATAAATCAATTACAGTCTTTTTGAAGACATTTTATTAGGTTTGACTATTAAGAGTTTCAGGGAAGAGAGAGGAGTAGAGGGCAACATTGATGTTAAATCATTATGTACATATATGAATACAGTTTGATATCCACTGCTGATGTACAAGAGACCATGAGTGTATGAGCTTTTATTTAAACACTTTTCATGAGGTCGCATTTCTAGCAGATTCTACGTGTATAAAGAGCAAAAAACTGGAAATGATGTTACTTTCATTTTTCTTGACCTATTTTGAAGTCTGTTATCTCCTGCTTATATGAATTCATTATCACAAAGTCTTAAAACAAGTATGTACCTTTAAGTTTGGCTGATACAAAAAGCTTCCAGGTTTCAGCATGGATTTAATTTTGTTTAATTGCATCGTTTTTTAGTGTCTGTGGAGATGTTATGCTGCAGATCCCAACTCTAGTTCTACAGCCACTTGGAAACCGCACATTAAACCTGTACATAGCCCCACCACAGGCAGGTAAATAAAGTTCCTCTTGCTTTTCTCCTTGAGTATATGGTCTATCCTTTAACTCTGTACCTGCCATTGTTAACAAATGGGACACACAGTGGGCTGTCATAATCAACTTTGTCACACAAACAATGATTATGTTATACTCTAAAACATTGTGGGAGTCGAGGATTTCAGTCTGTAGTCGATATAGCATTTAGAAAAAGAGAAAGAAATAGAGAATAATCATCAAAATAAGAAGTACAATCATGCATTTTATTTTGAAAACATTGCATAATCCTGGATTAAAATGGGTGAGGGAGCAATGAGGTCATACCCCCTTTCCATGTTTAGGAATGCTCTTTCAAAGAACAGGCTATGATATTGATAAATTTGTCTCGTAATGCAGGGTCTGTTAACTCATGAATGTGCATATTTTCATTTAAATTCGCCAAATGTATTTCTTGAATAATATACTTCAATTTATGAACCCAAAGTTTTGTTGTAGCTTCATGAATGTATTTATATGTAAATAAATGCTATGCACCTTTGAATGTAGGAGGCATGCCTCTATAGACTAAGTGAATGAAAACAAAATTCAAACAGAATTCTAAACAAGATTTTTTGATATTTTAAATCTTCCAAAGCTTCAGGTCCAACAACTTCATCTCTCGGCTTTCCATGAAACGCAACAACAACACCGCTAACAGCCCCATGATGCACCGCACCAGCGAACGTCTCAAGAAGTCGATGAGCTCGGATCGAGACATGGAGGACGGAGATCACGAAGAGAAGAAGACGATGCTGAGTGTGAGGCTGAGTAACGGCAGTCAAGGAGGCCTCTTTGGTGAGCAGGACTCAATGAGGTCCTTTCGAAGTTTCCGCCACTCTCATCATCACCATCATGGCAAAGGTGTCTGGCTGTTCTATCTATATATATCTCTCTCTCTCTAGTCAAATCTGCATTGTAAACAATAACTCTGTGCAAAGAGACATGATATATTTGCATTTAAATGAAAAAGGTGTTGGGTTATTAAATGATTTTGATATCAAAGACACATTACATTTGTAGATGTAAATTCATGACTGCTCAGGAATGACACACAATTTTACAAATATAAATGTATGTCACAGCAAGTTTGTACACTAGAGGCAATATCCCTCTTGCGTCCTTTGATGGTTTTAAGAAGAAATTAAATGTATGAAAGTACAGAATAAATATAATGGTATAACCAATGATGTTACTAGTTCTCTTCCTTTCAAGTTGATATTTTATGTCTTTGTTGGGGGTGACGGGGTGTAGAGATTACATAGTGGCACAACTTTCTTCAAGAACTCTCTGCTGGGTAGCAAATTCATATATAAACTTGTGATATAATTATGAAATGAACTACTATAGGCAGGCGCGAATCCAGGATTTCTTAGACCGGGGGGGGGGGAACAAATTTTTTTTTCTTTCTCCTTTCTCCCGCAAATTTAAAATTGCACCGGCCGAAAATTCGCTCGGTGGTGGTGGGTGAGCACTATTTTTTTTTGCTCTCGATAATTTGAAAATCGCGCCGGTCTAAAATTCGCTCAGTGGGGTCGGGGCATGTGCCCCGTGCTCCCTGGATCCGCCAATGATAGGTATGAAGAAATTAAATTAAACCCAAAGATTTAACAAAGAAAATTAAAATATTAAAACAAGTGTGAATTATTTTCCAATGCAGATTTGACTTTTTCAACTAATAGATCTATTAATATGCTGCCATTTTAAACCATTTTTTGTACTTTCCTATATACATGTGCAATAATAACTATTTCTTTTTTTGTGTTGATGTTTGTCCTTGTTTTTTCCTTGATTGGCTAAAGGCTTCTATCTTTGACAAATCTAATCTAATTTATTATTGTGATGTGGAGTTTTAGATAATCAATCTTTTCAGAAGTATTCCTCCTGATATGACTAACTGTTTTGTTAGTTTGATTATTATTTCTGTTTTATAGTGTTTTATAGTGTTCTTTAAAAACAATCTAATCACAAATTTTTTAGCTGTCTTCTAGAGCAACAGTTTCTTCTTCATTGCCCATTGGTGTTTTAATCTCTACAATATCCAATCCCTTCCATCAATATCTATCTTTCTCTATCCAGCTCATATTTTCATTCATGATACCTATGTGTATCTCCTTACCTTGTTTCTTTTTTTACATGCATCTCATTCTCTCCGTTGCTCATATGCACTTATGTCCTTTGGCGCGACATTATTTACATTTGCCACACTCAACCCAGGTGAGGTAAATAGGTACCTGGTAGGATTATTCCTTGAAATGCACAGTGCGCTGATAACGGCTGCCGGAGCTAAAGCTAGGGTAATAATTTCCAAAGCTCTTTGGAAGCGCATAGAGATGTTATTTCATAACGTATTATGCGCTATACAAGAACTGAATATTAATATTATATTTTCTCTCCCCTCTGTTACTGATATCCTCATCTTTTCCTCATTCCTCTCCCCTTCATTTATTTGTCCTTCATCCTAACCTTGATGATGCAATTATATTTTCATAAAACTGATTTTCATAATCCTCAGATTTAGTATTCATCAGGTTAAGTAGGAGCGGTTCTAAAATAATTTGTTTAATGGGGAGGGGGGCTTTAGAGTGCTTGCATTCGTTTTCTACATATTTCCTCACCTAAATTCATTCATTATCAAAAATAATTGGGGGAGGGGGGTCTTGTTTGAATTTTTTTTTTGGGGGGGGGATTGAGGTCATAAGCTCCTCTCCATAACCACAACTGAGATTAATCATATTATCCCTTTTCCCCTGTTTTCCTCTCTCCTAGATCATCATTTTACTTTCCCCTGCCCCCTATCCGACACAGTCTTTTCTTGTTTCCCAAATTATGTCACCAATAATAATAATAATAATGAAACGGTGCTTATATTTAAAAAAAAGCGCTTTCCACCAAAGTGTTTAAGCGCTATACATGTAACTTCTCAAGAATTCAAAATTACTTTTCAAAATGTGGAGCATTTATACAATCTTTTCTCTTCATCATGTCTTACAAACTAAATTAATGTTTAGATTTTGACCATTTTACTGTTTCTTTTTGACCCATGTTCACATTTTGCAATCTTCTGCTGAGCAAATAGTTTGAACCGTTTGGGCTTTCTGTTTTGCATGCTATACTAGCCGTTCAACTGGAGCTAACCTTTCAATAGCTGTCTTTCTTATCTAGTGTTGAAGTGTTCATTGAAGTTGGTACTTCATAACATAATTAGACAATTTAGCACATGACTAATATTTGCAGTGATACAAGATACCTAGTTCAGTTTCATCCATCATAAATAAATTTGTGCTTTTACCAATTCTTCTAAATTCCATCGCCACCTTTGCCACTCATTATCATTTTCCTTCCTAGTTTATAAGATAAAACTTCCCTGTTGGTAAGTGTCAGGAAATTTCTGAAATTTGTTTAACAGATACATCACATAGCTTAAGACCAAAATTGTCATCCAGTTCTTCATGAAGTTCCACCAGCTTTCCAGTTTCCATGGAAACTGTTCCAGTAATTGAAATATTTCAGATTAATAAATAAGCTCACACCGAAAGTGTATTCTTTAATTCAAGGTTATATAATTCTTGTGACATAAATTAATAAATGCACTAGAATACATGAATACCTTAAGTCCAGAAGTGATCAATCTAATAATGACATTTAATCTTCAATCCGATAAACTAGTGTTAAGTATGCCATTATAAACCATTTTGTACATGTTACATGATTGAGGACTCTGAAAAAAACTTGAATCAAAAGGAAATACAGTGGAATACATGTAATACATGGATGTGCAGCAAACAGTGTTCTAATGTATGTCTGTTTGCCTGTTTTTTTTACAGAGGAATGGCTACAGATAAAGCAACCAGAGTAAACTTAATTGTCTAGACATCAAGAAAAGAATTGTTCAGATTGTGAAGGATATAATTATATAAAAAGTCATACATGTTATTGATCTTGAAGCAATACATGTACAATCAGGAATAGAAGGAGGCTTAACCTCCACAGTGTATCTCTCTTATAAAATGTTGACAAGATGGATTATTCAAACATCGTGTATGGTTTCTTGAATTTGAATTAGGGTGAAAATCATTTTCATGTCATTCTCATATTTAAGATATTAAAACTAAAATCTTTGATTTCTTATCTATTCCAGATGAAGGTGTACTGATGGCATAGTGATGCTCTTCATGCATTTTTTGTCTATTTTATTTCATGGCATGTCCAACCTATTTTGTTTCATTTCCAGATGATGAGGAACCACCGGTCCGTGTAACAAAGCTCACCGAAGCGCACAAGAACGCCATCAGAGCCGTACGCAAGATCAAATATTTTGTGGCAAGACGGAAATTCAAGGAAGCATTCCGGCCGTATGATGTCAAAGATGTCATTGAGCAATATTCTTCTGGTCATGCAGACATGCTGGCCAGGATTAAGAACTTACAAGCAAGGTATACTGTTACAGGGGCGGCTCCAGGATTCTCATGGAAGGGGCTGGGGGGAGGGGGTAGGGGGCACAAGTCTGAAAAGCTTCTAGCAAGCAGAAACTACAATATTTTTCAGGTGCCTAGTGAGGTTTTTTTTAAGGGGGTGGGAGAAAAAAGGTAAGGATAGCAGCACAAAAACACATTTCTTGTGTGTATTTAAGATATGTGGGTCTGGGTTTTAAAGGGCGTCATGGGCCATTTGGAAGCACAAAATCACATTTCTTGTGTGTATTTAAGATATGTGGGTCTGGGTTTTAAAGGGCGTCATGGGCCATTTGGTACCCCCCTCCATAAAATCTTCCCCTGGCCTGACATGTTGGCTATTAGAATGTGACCACAATTCTCAAAACCACCAAAAAGTTGTATATCCAATGAGGCTGTGACAAGTGGAAAAATATCCATGCTCTTTGTACAATCTGGAGTAAAGTTGTAAGTGTTGCAATATCAACGGAAAGCTTGGAATTCATACTTTAAGAAAATAGACAATAGTAAAAAAAAAAAAAAAATCAAAAAAGATTAAAGCTTCCAGCTCTCATAAAGTGTAATTTCACAAGCGATTGTTAGCATCATTCTCATCTTTATGACCAGTTCCAAGTTCAATTGGTTATGACCTATGTTTGCCAATTTCCAATTTTTCCTAATTTCTCCTATCATCAATGACTATCGAACATTATTCATGTAATCCCATTGATGTTTCGTCATACTGGAAGCAAAGCGAAAATAGGATACATTATATTTTTCTACCTCTGTTGTTTTAACTAGCTATTGCTTTTTGTTGGCTTTTTACCAAATGTATAGTTCTTGTATCTGAAATGTTGTTAATAAATGAAATGAATGAGTAGATTTATATAAACAGCATTCTTATACCATACTCTTTCTCTGTTCCATTGGATTTCAGGTTAGACCAAATCTTGGGAAAGTCTGGCATGGAGAGGAGAAAAGGTCGTGGAGCAGGCGATCTGGAATTATTTGACCCTAATATCAGTTTACTGTCGCGAGTAGTGAAGGTTGAGAGAAGAGTGACTCTCATTGATAGGAAGTTAGATATGCTGATTGAGATGTATCGTGAAGAGAGGCATGCCAAGACAGCTGCCGAGGGGGGTAAGGAAGAGGAAGGAGAACATTCCCAAGAGTCTGACCCTGCTCCTAGAGGGTTTATGAGAAGGAGAGGATGGGGGTCGTACCACCAGAGACAGAGGAACCGCTGGCGCAGCGGGTGGAATCCTCCGACACGTCTTCGGCGACGTCCCCTGCCGACCCTACAGCCACTACTGCAACCATTCAGAAACTTCCCATCTCGTCCTCACAACCCAGCCTGATCGAGGAGAAGGTCGTGACGGGATTGAAGCCGTCGCACTCGCAGAGCGACATACACCAGAGCGGCGACGACTCCTCGATTCATTCTCACGACCGCATGAGCGACTCGACGCTGCGGGCCGAAGGGAGCCCTCACTCCAGCGAGAGAGACATGGAGAGCGATGTGTGCAATCCATCTACCAGTGATCAAGACATTCCAGCAGCCAACAACCCTCCGCGCTCACCGGACACGGTGTCGTACGCTAGTAGCAGGCTGTCCAGTACAGGCAGCTCTTCAGCTTTAGACAGTGAAACAAGAATCTAAAGTGTGTGTACTTAATGCATAGATCATAAGAAGTGTTCTAAAAAAAAAATGATGGCACATATTGTGCGCAGTACTTATATTGTCTTTATTACTCTACCCAGTCAATAATATTTTCATTGTTATAGAGCTTTAATGGGGATTTTAACAAAGCCCAACTGTTTCATGTTTTGTTTTGTTTTTTCTGTAATATATTTAATTTTTGGTACGAGGAACTTGAAGGTGCTATAATAGGTGTATAATCTGCTATACATTCAAAATGCTAAGATCATTATTATTTTCAAATTGTAGACTCCATCGATTCAACTTTACCAAATTTATTCTTGAAAGAAATCTTGTAAGAGTCCATATATTCAAGATTTCTCGGCTCAACACTAATTTTTTTAACAACCAATAATGCTCAAACCACCCCAAAATCCTCAAGAGAAATTTGGTGTGCACAAAGGCGAAATTTTCTGCATTGCTGACTAAACAGATAATTAATGGTAATTTTAAAAAGAACTGTCATAATTGAATGAATGGTACGTAAGCTGATTTTCATTTATTCATGAAAAAGAAGCAGTAAAGTGGACAAAACATTCCATGCAATGCACAATCCCGACAGTAATAAGTAATTAACCCCCAAATATATATATATATATATATATACATACCTGCCAACCCTTCCGAATAATCCATAATATTCTGATTTTCTGGATTTTAAGAACCTACAAATTCAGAATATTCCGATTTGTCAATTTTTTTTGGTGTTTTTTTTAAGTTGCTAAAGCCAAATTAAGCTTGTTTTATCATGTGCCGCTATTTGAGAGTTCATGTATTGCGTGCGTTGAATGGCTGCATGATCGAGCAGCGAATTTGTGTTCGCTTTTCTTGTACAGATTTACCGCGTATTGCCAGTTACGCTGCCGCTGCATGGGCGTTTTCTTATTTTTGAAGGCATACCGTGCTAAAAATTCCGAATTCTTATTTTCAAATGTTGGCAGGTATGTATATATATATATATATATATCTTCATTGAAGACGTGGACATTTTTTTGAATCTTCAAAATGTCCCAAGAAGGAATTTTTTAACTACAGCTCAATTCACATTAGTTTCTATTGGCATTATGAATGGTTTGGATATGTTCAACTCATGAAAATGAATTAGTTTTGAAATATTACCCTGAACCACTTGCTGGGCATTCTTAGACCAGTATTTTTGCTATTGGCATTGGTATAATACCTTCTGAAATTTTAGCTTTTTAGCTAACAAAGTTCCATAAGCATATGTTGTAAAGGTATTTTTTCTTGTGGTCAAAAGTCATATGGCACCATAAAGTGGCATCTTTTCATCAGTAAACTGATATTTGGCTCACTGTATAATGCCTACATGTACTTGTATATCAGAATCAAGGAGGAAAAAAAACATACCTGCTTATTCCATAGGTTGTTTTAGTTATTAGTAGATCCAAATTAGATCCAGATTTGTAGAAACAAAACAGATTAAATGAAAATTAATTGAAAGTATCATCATAACGTGGCAGCCACAGGCTGGA
Source organism: Mesocentrotus franciscanus (assembly GCA_037976565.1). Taxonomy (NCBI): domain Eukaryota; kingdom Metazoa; phylum Echinodermata; class Echinoidea; order Camarodonta; family Strongylocentrotidae; genus Mesocentrotus; species Mesocentrotus franciscanus. The sequence continues at coordinate 24,247,265 of CP137668.1, forward strand.
CAAAATGCAGGGGATTTAAAAAGAAATTTTTAAAACAAAAACATAACAAATCTAATATAATTCTCATAATCATAAAGTAATTGATTTCAACAAGTTGAAAAATATGAGTCGTTCTAGTGGTTTGCATACAAAACAAGTTCAAAACCTAACTGCACCTTTTGGATGCTGAAGTATGTAATAATGTATGGTTATATACAGTAGTCTTGCGGTTGCGGTTTAGAGAGGGGGAGGATTGAGGAGTTCTGAAAAGGACTCTCGGTAATCTTTCTTGAGGGTATGTAGTCTTGAAAAAGACTGTTGGTTATCTTTCTTAGCTTATAGTTCTAAGGAGAACTATAGCGCCGGTTGGAGAGGATGGATGGATGGTTATAGTACTCCATAGCTATTCATTTGACGCTGGGAGAACAAGAACGGTATTTTGTCTGCTCAGAGCCAAAAGCGAGTTAACTCCTATAATTTATGACAGAGTTAATGCCCTTCAGGATCTCATCATTATGATTTACACAGATAACGTCCCTTCTCTGTATATGTCATGTGGTTTGAAATCTTAAATGCTCTTTAAATTTGCACCGAATGTAACAAAATATCTAAGGATGATATTTTGCAATGTTGATTGCTGGTTTGTTCTGCTTACAATAATATTTTGTTTAATCTAAACTACTCAAAAAAAGTTCGCCAACTCAAGTTTGAGCATTGATATCTCTTTAGTTACTATATTATCATGATAGACCATTTTCGTTATGTAATCAAATTTAATGCACAAATCTTTGTTTAGTGCCTCGTTACAAATTATTTCATTCACCTGTTACAAATAATTGTATTTAAATAGTCAGAATGCGATTTGCATACATTTATCGTTGCTAGGTAGGAAAAACATTATGGCTTGTCCTACCTACTACCTAGCAACACGTAATGTATGCGATTCGCATTCTGACTATTGAATTATATGATATATTTTATACTTCTACTGTTTTACTCTTTTTAAAACTGGGCTGTCAATTTTAAAGTCATTAGTAATTGTCTTTTTAAAGTGACAATTTTCTTCTTCTAGGGTATGCTGGTTAATACTGCTTCCTGTTTTAAAACTGTTTAGTGTGAAATGAATAAGTTTGATTGTTTTTTATATTGCCAATTTCGATAAAAACTATAATCATGTGCATCGCATATTTCAGAACATATTTTATTATGGGAACCTAGCTCCAAGAATAATCAGGTCTTTTATTCTTAGTTGACTGAACAAAAGTTTTTAGCAAATTTATCCAACCATGTTTTAAGAACTACTTAGAAAGCAATGTGTAATGCTATATGATTTTGAATTTCCAATATAATGATGCAAGAGTTTGATCAAATCAGTTGCAGGCATATTGTACCTGGCATTGTTGAAGAAAGAAAACATTTAGATGTACATGTTTTGGTCTGATACGATGACTTTTAATCTACTGCAATTGTATGGGATGGATGTACATGTATGAATAGTTATGCTTTCTTGCTCTTGTGATGCAAGTACATTTAGGATCAAGTAATCTTATACACATGTGCCTGTAGAAGAAGCTTCTTGACAAGGTAAGAGACATTATAACTCTGATCATGCAGATTGAATAGGATAATATCCAATAAACCTATATTTAATCATACATACATATTACTTCAAATCTATCCTATCATATATATGTACTTTTTCCCATTTTGATAATAATAATAATAATAATAATAATATTGGGTTCTTGTATAGCGCTCATATCTGTCAGACTTGACACTCCTGGCACTCCCGATTATTACTAACGTATAAGGAGAAAGATAGTGTTCAATGTATTTTTAGGTATCACGAGGGAGGCAAAGGCCTTTAATCTGACGGATGCCTGTCTTGGTGAAGTAACATGAAGAGAATTCCGTTCGCATTGCCCGTTTCCATGGTGATGCGGTATGCACTATCCGGAAACCTTAAATTTTCCTCTGCTTAATCTAAGGATATTCGCATGATGAAGCCATTCAGTGTCTGTGTCTCGCCAGGGGGGCAATATGTACATGTCATGTATATGTAGATGTAATGAGCCATTTCAAAATACGCACCTACACTCCTACAGTAAATTTGATCGACGAAGACAGTCTCTTACAAAAACAAAACCAGAGTCTCTCACAAAAACAAAACCAAATGAATTGAATTGAATTGAATTGAATGGTGAACATGTTTCATCTTTGTGATATTAAAAAGCTGTCTAGCCCTTTGAGATTACTAGAATAATGATAAGGAGAAGATGGAGAAAATATTGTTTCTCACAATTTTTCAAAGCTATCATTTGATTTTCAAAAAGACGGCTGCCAGCCATAGGAATATGTCTTAGTCAGTAACACCGAAGTGGTCTGTACATGCCAGAATTCGTCATGTACACAATGTTATTATGACAAAAGTAAAGACTGAGCAGAACTTTAAAGACACATTCCAATAACGAGTGTTAGCATATACTTCCAGAGCACTTGCATGGCAAAATTAACAGAAATGATAGAACAAGCCTGAAATGTAGCACTTTTCTGTGGTTGTTAGTTCGTATTTTTGAAATTATTTTTCTTTCGACTGGGATAAACATAATGTAAAATACAATGTATGTATTTTTTTCTTCTAATAGAAATAACGTTCATATTGTTTAAGACTTAATTGTACTATTGAGATATGTGAGGAGGCTGATAGAGAGATAACTATATATATATATACTGAAGAGAATCTTTCTCATAACTATGAGCTTTACATCATATAAAGATTACGCCTTGTACATAGCCTAATTTTTATATACGAACTAGCAAAAAAAATAATAAAAAATGTTGCCAAAATATATTGAAATTAGATTCTACAGGGCTTTATGTGTTCCTTTTGTATGATGAAAAAAAAATATTAAGAAAATATTTGTTATATGTACAATTACCTAATGTAACTAAGGTGATATGTATATATTATAAATATGAAAATGCTATATATAACATTTGATTACTAAGATAGTAGAGTTTAGAGTCACATAAGGGTGATGGGAGTGATAATGACTTTTTTTTTCAGTTGAGATTGGCTTGTACTTTTATGTTGTTAACTAATGAGAAATGCTTGAAAATGTGATCATATTTGACAATATTCCTATGCAGTTTTTTCCTGTGAATAAAAAATACATCAATATTCCTCATAATGCAAAATGTTGTGAATTGTTCTTTTCACTGTGTATCATTGAAAGGGAAGTCCAACCTGATATTAAATTGGTTTTAATAGAAGTAGAAAAATTAGAGAAACAATTCAGAGAAAGTTTGAGAAAAATCGGACAACAAATAAGAAAGTTAGGAATCTTTAAAAGTCATGAAAATTATGGAATGTTTGAGACAATTTGGCAATGCGGTCAGAAATTGTGATGTCATCCCTTCACAATTCACCACTGATCTGAATGACACAATGACCCAAAATCTCCATTTCTCTGAATGTTAATGGAATAGTAGACCCATCTTATATGGAGGTGCATGAAAGAACATGTTATCTGTGATATGTGATCGAGATAGGCATGAAGAAAATATATATTTTGATCAAAATGCAATTTAATTTAATATTGTCCAATATTTCTCAAACCTTCACTGATCTGTTCTTCTCATTTTTCTCCTTGTATTAAGACAAACTTATTATCAGGGTAGACTTCCCCGTTTAAGTTGATATTAATAATAAATAATAAATTAATAAAAAACAAATTAGTGAAAGTTTGAGCGAAATCCAATTAAAAATAGGAAATTTATGAATTTTTGAAACACAAATTGGCAACACGGGGACAGATCTTGCGAGCTCCTCTCCATTTTACTTTGTACAGAAAACTTCATAAACGTTCATTTTCTTAGTTATTGATAAACAGAATAGATATGTTTCATACGGGGGTTGTATACAAATATATTTGCAATAATTATATTTAGGATGAATGTATGATTGAAAATTTTCTGAAGGGGAAATATAGAGTTTTGAAGATTTTTAGTTCGGGGAAAGTCGGAGGGAACCTCGCATGATACGTCACAGAGTTGCCAAGTAGTGTTTTGATTGATTGCATCTTCAAAAATTCATAACTTTTTAATCGCTTTTTGCTCAAACTCTCACTGACTTGTTTCTCTCATTTTCTACTTCTATTAAAACCAAATCAATATCAGGGTGAACGTCGCCTTGAAAGAGAGTCATTATAATACTGCTCCATAATAGGGCAAGTCAGGTCCAAGACGTGTATTTTGTCCATTTGTTACTGATTACATCAAAGATTTGAATACAACTTACACCCTGACGTTTCATTGTATTAAGTTACAAACTTAAAGAGAAGGTTGAGTTCTGGGAAGTGGTGAACAATAATTTTTGAGCGTTATTGTTATTATGCAAGTGTGGAAGAACAGCAGATAAAAAAAATGTTCCCTGAAAAGCATGGCTCTTGAAATACCTTGATATTCTAAATATGGCATGTAACAGCATAAAAATCGGGACAGATTTTTATGCCACATGTTCGTGTAGTCCAATATACATATTTTTGTGTACAGTGCTTGTAACTTTACCAAGGCTGGGCCAAATTTCTTATCATTTTGATGATTCCAGAACCTTGCAGTACACACCAATACTTATATGCTAGATGATCAACCTTTTCTGATCGATTCCACACCGTTTCTTTCACAATGCAATCGCATGACCAGAACTCAACTTTATCTTTAAGAATAGTTTAGATGAGACAAAATATCAGAAAAAATTAGATTCTCAATGTTCATTTTTTTTCTCTCCTTATTCCAAGATACTTGGTCACGTATAGGTCACAAAATGACTGATTACCTTGAACTACTTTAGAAAAATCAACCTAAGGCAATTTGTGCGTCATCCATTGAAATGTGCGAACATGACAAGGACGTATTTTATTACGTAATCCGAATTTGATATCTTTGGGATGTACAATTATAGGATATTGACATTGCCCTCAAGTTGATATTTTGGAAGTAGTTGTGATCGTGTTCAAAGGAGATCTATCCAAACCGAATCATAAAATGATTCAGTATAATTATCATTTGTTTGGAGCCAGAAAAGCGTTAACTCTTATCATTTTACACAGAGCTAATGCCCTTCTTGCTTCAAAGAGACGATAATATATCAAAACCATATTATACAAAGTATTGAGATCATTGAGATCATACATAAATAGCATATGATATCAATTCAGGGTGTTCCCTGATGGAGGGAAGGTGGGAGGGTGATGTCTTATTACAGTGAAGAGACATCCACCTTTATTGCGTTGTATATCCATTCATAGCCTTTAAATGTATTCTGTCATAAAGATATCACCTTGCTGTACAAACACCAGATGACGGTTATCCATTACCCCCCACCTCTCCCTCTACCTGTATAAATAAGTATGGTGGGTCATATAGGAATTTGTCGTGATTTAAAAAAAAAGATATTTAATAGGCAAATTAACAACAACAAAAAACGAGTTTCTCGTCCGGACTTTTTCAAAAAAAGGGGGAGGCATGGCATTCCAATGAAATATTTTTCAATTTTTGATATTTTTTTCCAAAATGGCCACTTTGCTAAAAATAGCTGGCCAAGGTATATTTATTCACAGATATCGTGCTATTTGAGTATACCGATGTAATGTATGACAAAAACAAATGATTTGTATCATTTTAGTCCACATGCTAAGCAAGTTTCAAAATTCAGAAACAGTGAAAAATGTACATGTGTTCAGCTTGAATTAGCTATAGAAGCTATGTATACAAAATGTACATCACAGCCTATTTCTTTGTTGATTTTTTTCTGAATAGTAAATATATAGTTTTCAAAAAAGAAGGCGGGCGGGGACGAGAAACTCGTCATTTTTGTTATTTGGCCTTGTATACAATTTAAAAAAAATATGAAGTTCAGAAAGGTAACATTAATGATGATACACATTTGTTACAAAATCAATTTTCAAAACCCAGAACTGCACCAGATTAATACTAAAAATACTTGGGACTATAGTGTGTTGAAATTGAACTGCATTCAATGAAGCATTACTAAAGCCACAAAGGAGTGGGCTGTCATGGGGAATTCGAGACCATTCGGGTGGTTATCCCCTAAAACATACAATTTTGGCACTTTGGGCACATTAATTTTATCAAAATCAGTTGGTGCCATCGTTTTCAACTTAAAATATCACCTAGGAACCCGCATTTAAAAAAAAAAGTGAACACCATTTCCGTGTTGGAGCCGTCTATGTACCTAACTACTAGACTGAAAACCGTTTTGTGTGCGTGATATGCTTCATCATGAGCTTAATTGAGATGAAAAGAAATGAATGAACCACTCGAAAACTTCGAGAGAGAACTCTCGACTTGTATTTTAGTTTTGTTCATAGCGCGCCCACGGAACATGCGCACGTATGCGCGGTCTTTGTGAAATCACAATAACCTTATTATGACGTACATGTCATACAAAATATGCTTTTGCCTAGGAACCGGCCGCTTGCGCATATTACTCTAAACTTCTACTTAATACAGAGAAATCGTTTGAGAAAATACATGTATTTAAAAACATAAATCCGAATTACTTTTTGGTTTCATCCATCTGATTAAGGATTTTTATGAAAATTAAGATGACGTAATAATAATTTAAGTGTTGAAAACGTCCTGAAGATGTAGGGTAATTGATCCTGTTTCTTTAATGGCTTCGTTCATTTGTGAGATGCACACAGACATGATTTTTATGGATGCGCTTATCCACGGAATACATAAGTTGTATGTATTTTGGAAGTGGTAGTGACTAAAGAACATGGGGACCGGGGCATCCAAAAATCAAAGATCTAGGGTCGTTCCAAATTGTCAGCAGCCGACCAGATTAAACAACCGAGCACAAAATCGTCGTGCCAGTCGGCGGGAATCGGAAGAACCTGAATACGTTCTTCTGCCGGGAGTAAAGAACGAAAGATTTTATACCAGTCTCCTTACTCCGCTAGACTTAGAACTACTCAGCGCACCTGGAGAAAGCTCGGAGAGCGTCATGGAGGAACTGGACGCTCTCCAGACCGAACTGGATCAGGTATTGGTGGGGCACTACTACGCGACCAACAAGCCCGCAGCTGGTGTGCTCTGTACTGCAGAGATCGCTGCCCTTGAGAGGCATAACCAGCTTCAGCCTCTACCACAAGACTATAAGCCTGTTATTAGGGATACGAACAAAGATGGTCATAGGGATAGCGACTGGGTACGACCTGTTGACTTGGTGAGACAGGAGAGAGATCTTGCGGATAGGAAGAAGAGAGAAGTGACGTCCTTCGAACAGGATACAAAGGAAGAGGAGAAGAAAGAAGAAACACAATCGTCTCTAATTGTGTATGATACGGAAGACGATCAGGTATCATTTTTGTTTCTAACTTTTTCCTGTATTCCTCCCCCTATTATTTCCTTGTTTTTCGTGCTTCCATTAGCCATTCAGTATCTGTAAATGCATTTTCCTAGAGGGCTTAGACAAAAGAGCTCATTAATCGTGATATTGTTTTTTGTGTCATACGTTAATGATATCACCACAATGTACAATGTACAATCACCACGGGTGTACACCGGTACACCCGATGGTTCTAATTGATAGCCCTACTAGAGCTTCAATCACATCAAATAGAAAGGAAAAAGACCCTCGCGAAGTTAATTTCTTATAGATTTCTTCATTCTTGATAATGTATGGGACCGCAAACCACCAAAATAACTTCGACACATTTGAAATAACGAGTGTGATATATCAAGGGGAAAAGTTACATTGAAAAAGTCATCTATCGTATGCATGAATGATGATTTAAATGATAAATAAATGTCTAGATAATTCTTATAGTTCAGTTGGGCACGCTAAATACCGTGAATATAAACTTGTTCCTAATAATGCACTTCATATTGCTGAACTGGAATCTAAAAGAAGGGGTAAGGGAGAAAGCAAATTTAGCATTATTAACATTTCGTCCTATAGATCTAAACAATTTTAATCTTCGTGACCATCTTCATTTGGCAAGTAAATGAGATATATTGTTTGTATCATTATGATTTCACCGATAACACTTTTGAATACATAATATGTGGCACTGAATTGGCGCGACACAAAATAATGCTATGATTCTGCCAATACACATGTTGGTAATATGACTCGATTTCGTTTAAAATTATGCATAGGGTTCTGACTATTCGTGATATACATGTAGTAGCATGTTATTGTAAGGTTTCTTAGAATGATTCAAGGTAGTGGAAGCAGCATATAATTTATAAATAAAACGGTAGGCCTACGCGATTCTATTTTTAATCACTCAACGACAAAATGAATACAAAATCTATTTTCTTTTCATGGCTTTTCATTGGCTAATCACTGGCGTACTGATGGGGGCACTTGCCCCTCCTCCCCCCCAATCAAATTCAAGCGTGGTTTATTTCTAATTCTATACCAGCGATTTACAAATGTTTCTAAAGTGACGTAATTTTTCCGGGATTTTTCCTCACTTTTTAGTAAATTATACTTTTGTATGCGTTTGTTGGAAAATGACAAATTCCCAAATTTACAGTCAGGCAAGTAATATGTTTATTTAAAGGCCTAAATGTCAGGGTGCGCGGAACTAGAAATAGAAAGAAATAGAGAAAGAAAGAATAGTGACCTTCCAGTGTCACAAAATAATGAGGTATCAAAATATGCTCATCTGACCGTGATTTAATGCCTAAAACCCCTGAGCTTCCGGGGGCTCTGCCTGACCCCACCTGGGGCCCTAAGGCGGGCCCCTGGATGCTCATCTGACGGTAATTTAATGCCTAAAAAACCTGAGCTTCTGGGGGCTCCACCCCCTGGACCCCACGCAAATTAATGTTCTGCCAGTATCACAAATTAGGTATCAAAATATGCTCATCTGACCGTAACATTAAATGCCTAAAACCCCTGATCTTCCGGGGGCTCCGCCCCCTCGACCCCACTAGGGATTATTATTATTTGTAGTAGCAGTCGTAGAAGAAGTAGTAGTAGTCGTAGAAGAAGTAGTAGTAGTAGTAGTAGAAGTAAAGTATTATTATTAGTAGTAGTAGTAGTAGTAGTAGTAGTAGTAGTAGTAGTAGTAGTAGTAGTAGTAGTAGTAGTAGTAGTAGTAGTAGTAGTAGTAGTAGTAGTAGTATAGTAGAAATATATATTTATGGATTTGTTTGTTTATTGATTTATTTGGGATTCCGCCTATGAAACCGCTATTTAAAATATTGTTGTCCTTAGGAATTACATTTATAATGGGTAACTAACTTTTATTTTAACAGGATCGGAGAGACTTTGACGTACACAAATTCCAAGCAGTCAACGCCCCTAAGGTAAGAAAATTTATAAGACGTAATTCCCTTTTCATGAGATGAAGTTCTAAACTTTTAGTTTGGTGTATTGGTTACATTTATTTTGTTTAAAGCATAATAAAACGACTGAAATGGTAACGATCTAAGTAGAAACTGTGAGCTGCAGTGGCGTAGCATAGATGCAGACATTATTAAAGATGTACCACGGTAACGGGGGCAGGCGAACCGGTCTTAGTTCGTGAATGAACTACAAGTTAACAAGGCCGTTAATTAGGAGGAGGGTGTGTCAAGAGGCCTTTCTAGTTCTTTACCCCCTCTTTCTCTCTCGCTCTCTCTCTCTCTATCTTCTTTATCTTCCTTTTTTCACAATTTGATTGGAGGCACGTGCCCCCATTAGCTTCGCCACTGGAAAGTTTGAATCGCAGGCTGGCATTAATGTCCTTTGGCAAGCCATTAATCCAGTTTTGCCACTCTCCACCCAGATATAAGTGGGTACCTGACAATTGCTTGAGTATTAATAAGTGTAGGGCCAACAGGAAGAGCAGTAATCTAGGCCCTGTTTCATAAAACCTGATATCAATAACAGGTTATACAAGCTACTGTTATAAGTTACTGAAATCATGGAATCTGATTGGCTGAGAACAAATTTGTCATAGAAATTTAGCATTTGTTATAGATAACAAGTTTTATGAAACAGGCCCCTGGTGTGTCTACCATAAAGAAGACCCTATGATTATTGAACTAAGTATAGACCCTCTGTCCGTCTCCTTTTAGCAATTTCAGTTATAATTATTCCCTTATTCTGAAATTTGCAAGACAAACTACACGTATAAGAAATCCCCCCTCAACGGAGGCTTGCTTGGTTTGTCCCATTGGTTTCACGAGGAGAAAACTTAAGATTTCACTAAATTATAGAAAACCTAAGATTTCATTAAAATGCAAAATGTAAGATTTCACTAATTAGTGAAAAACTACCGAGCGATGGAAAATTCAAGATTTTACTAAATAATGGAAAGCGTAGGATATAATAACTATCATTTTCTATATTTTCATCTTACATTTTATTTATTCACTGTATCCATTTTATTGTCGCCCTGTCCTCTATGTGATAAGGAAATTACTGGGGCTGTAGGCTTATTTAATTCCCTTTATTGATCAATGAAAGGTGATTCAAACAAAAAAATCTAGAATTCAGGATGGCCACTTAAGTCATGATCCTTTAAATTTAAATTACGCTTTTTCAAGTTTACAGATTCGCGATACATTTTAAATTGCTAAAATGTCATGTAATATCTTTGAAAATGCCAAAATAACGTTATTTAGATGTAAATGCTACACAAGTTGTTTCTAGTTAGATACTATACATGCCCCTGTACTTGCTCCTAAAGTAATACATGAGTGAATGAAAAGGAAATTAAATTCAAAGTGGAGGAACCAGCAGAAATCAAAGGCTATCTCTTCGATTCAGTTAATTAAATGTATCACCTCAAAACATGAAAACAACAACGTATAAATAATTAAAAATAATAAAGAATATTAGATCTACATACAGGATAAAGTGAATTTGAAGTACACTTATTTCAAGAATTTAGTAATGGGAAGTTGACTTTGAGGAGACGCGATGGTCTAGCGGCAGAGCAGTGGGCTCATAAACAGGAGGTCCCGGCCGCGTCTATTTTTTAACGTAACCTAGCCATCCTAGCGCTGCATTTGATTGGCTCAATAGGAACCTATACGTCATGCGCTCATGACACACAGAATCTGATGCGATATTTTATGAAATATGATATTTAATTCATACAAAAATTACAAGTTCAAAGCTATGTTTATTTAAAATAAATGACAGTGCGACAAAATCGGGAGGCTCACCGTAAACGAATGACTACCCAGGTCGTAACTTGTCCACAATCATTGCGACATACTAGTTAGTCGAGAATCTGGTCGATTTAATTTTGATCTCCACCATACCGTACCAACGCAAATATTCATATATTCAAATATTAATATGCAGCGCTAGGATGGCTAGGTTACGTTTAAAAAAGACGCGTCCCGGCCGGGAAATGAAGCCGATGCGCTATTTCCCTTTTGTAATGCATTAATCATTACCAAGTTCCTCGGACAAGACTTAAAGCCGTCGGTCCTCTGGTTGCTTTCTTACTTACACCTGTACAAGCATACACGTGCTTAAATTTATTGATAAATAATTAATGGATAACGAATGAATGAATAAATTAATTAATTAATTAATAAAATGTAATATGTTATAACAGTAATATTTATAGAACAAAGGCCTAGCAGGAACCTATAGCAAGAGGAGAGTCCTCGATCGCTCGTGGGTGTTGGAGCATAGTCCTCTATCCCCACATGCACTGCTCTACTTATTTTTGTTTTGCCCATTGATGCTCATACTTCCGTGCAGTGCACCTGTGTATTTTTTTAATTATTTTTCTCGCTTTCTTTCTTTCTGTCTTCCCTTTTCCTTTAAAGTACGACTTAATTTATGATATGTTTATATATTTCAATTCAATTCAAATCTAATCAATTCAATTCAAATCATTTATTTCCAAATTCCAACATCAATTAAAACAATGTGTAAAAACAGTCAATGGACAATAAAAACATTATAAAACTATGACATTTCAATCAAACGATTAAGAAGATAAAAAACAAACAAGTACAGCATTCAATGAGAAACAAGGTGAAGAAAGGGAAGAAAACGTAGACCGTATAATACATAAATCAGTATTGACATAAAAAACATAAGTGGGTAATTGGAAAATGGTGAACACAATGAAAGCCAGGTTTGTGGCTTGTTAGGGTGTGTACACCTAATTTATGTGTTTGTTTTTTTTAAATACATTATTATCATGCAATTTAGAGATTGGTGAAACAATACAAAACGTGAGAACATGAGAACATAAACATGAAAAACATTTTTTTAAACATATAAGAGCATCGAATATTTTGTATCCTAATACTGTACAATAAAAAATGTTTCTTTTTCTATGTTATATTGCAGATGTCATTTTATATCAATTTTATGTAAGCACGCTTTTCATGTTTTGATTAAGTTTATGGAAATAAAATTATTTGAATTGAATTGAAGTGAATTATGATAATGATTATGATAATAACGATAATGATGATAGTAATCCTTTCTTTAGTGTAAATTGGCATGTCGAATCTATTTTTACATTTAATACTGGTTGCTAGGATCAATTTCAAAACGTATTAATTTTTACACTGTTTATAGCAGGAACCTATTACAGAAGGGGTTGACATATTCAGTCAGACAACCTACAAGAACTATTCATCAAGTAACAAGAAGCAGGCCACATCGGATGCCAGTAATATCAACCCAAGGTTAGGAAATAATTGTTTTCACAAAAGTTAAACTAAATTTTTACATTGTTGTTTATTCAGTTCTGGAAAAATACTTTAGGTCGCATTTTTTGGTAGAAATGAATAAGGGCTACTTACTTTTTTCCTCCAATGATCTTTTTCATTTTCTACCCCTATACGTCATTTTTGGTTCTACTGTAAATAGTGTAATATTACAACAGTTTCTTACAGGGGCGGATCCAGCAGGCGGCAAGGGAGGGGGCCAGAGAGGGGGCCCAATTCGTGAAAAAATATCTAGCGGCGACTCAGCCAGCCGGTGAATAAGCGGGGGTAGTGAGCACTTTTTGTGCCCATTTCGTAAGAATATATTTAGCGGCGACTCTGCCAGCCGGTGAATATATGGGGGAAGGAGCACTTTTTGTGCTCAACGAGGGGTAGCGTTATTTATTTTTATTCAACATCCACCCCTTGAGCACCAGGAGAGGGCCCGTCTTCTTCTTTTTTAACAAAGGGTGTTTTTACCTGTTTTTGCCAGGAGGCTCCCCTGGTTCCGTCATGCACTGCTTTCTTGCCTTTCATGTAAACATGACTAATTTCTTTGTTTTTGTCTTCCTTTTTTTATAACTTCTGATTTAGATATTTAATAATGAATATAAAGGTGTAACAACGCCTCAAGCCTTTAATATGCTCATAATTATTGTCATATCTCTGTGTGTTATGCCATTATCTATTATTGTACCTGTTTTGAGTTTCATAATAGTTTCCTCGATCTCTTTATACTTGTTCTTGTTTCTATAATTATTATGTTCAGACTATGTAATGTGATAAAGCATGCAGAAACGAATAAACAAATAAGTAAATAAATTAATAAATTAATAAGTAAACATGTTAATAAATATGCATGTTAATAAATATACTTTACATGTTTAATTTACTTAATAAATAAACATGTTAATAAATAAATAATAAATAAATTAGTGACTGGTTATTAGTTTTCAGATCAAGACGAGTTTCTGTACACCTCTTATTCGTTTACTACTCTCCTTTGAAAAACACTACGCAACAGCTTAGAAAGTATTTTGCTTTTTGTCAATGAAATCAAAGAAATCCGACAAAAATGTTTTGTCGAGACTAATCTGAATTGGCCTCTATAACAGCACGCTCCATAAACTATTGCTTACTAAAATCTGTCAACTTTTATGCTATTCTCATGACATTGGGTCCAATTGGTCCATAATAATAATAATAATAATAATAATAATAATAATAATAATAATAATAATAATAATAATAATAATAATAATAATAATAATAATAATAATAAAAAGTGATAATAATCATAAATATAATAACGATAACAATAATAATAACAGTATAGCTAATAACGATAAAAATAAAAATAATAATAATAGTGATGAAAAAAATAAAATAATAATGATAATAATTACATTATTAATAATAATGATGTTTTGTTACCCAGGGTAGCCTCATCAGTATAAATACTGTTCTCCCTGAAGGACCTGCATTTACATCATTAACCCGGATTTAGCCGAGCTCCTATGATAAGGCGCTCAAGCATCTAAGGAATTTCATCCTACCTGGTACCCATTCGCTTCACCTGGGTGGAGAGTGGCAAATGTAGATAAATATCTTGCCAAATAGATATTTTGCCGCGGTGGGACTTGAACCCTTACACGATTGGTGGGGAGAAATATGGGGTGACAACGTTTGGTAACAAATAAAACTTAATTTCTAGGCTAACGATGTAATCGTTTTCTTTCACAGGATCTCGGAAATTGCGGGGACATCAACACAACAGATTTACGACCCATCGGAAGAGGATCTACTCAAGAGCATAGAGCAAGATTTAATCTGAATACCAGAATGTGTCCAATATGTATTCCTTAATTTTTGTAAATTATCATAATTCATTTGTAATGTTTTGTTGAAAACAGAAATAAAATTGAAACAAATTGTCATCACAGGATAATGATCATGAATGTACCGTTTATAATATTTTGTGCCATATTCTTCTGTTGTTTAGGGACGAAACGCGTATTCACATCACCCTCATACACGATGTAATGTTTATTCTGGCCATACAAATGGAAGAACTGTAGTCATTATGCTATGTCACATTTTCGTTAACAATGATACGTGATGCTCATCTATGATATTTAAGAAATGTAGTTTTTCCTTAATTCAGTCACAAAATCTCACAAATTCGAGCATAAAGAATTAATGTAAATAATTATATGTTCGGTGTAAATACAAGCTCGTGCATGGAAGAAACACAAAAAGAAAACAAAAATTGTTCTGTTTCCTTGTTATTTTTTCTGCTTGTCATGAAATTATAGACCACAATAAGAATGAGACAACGTCGGCCACTGGGCTCTAACCCGAACCAGACTATACTCAGCAAAAAAGAAAAGAAAACGTGGATACTATTAACACTTAAGATTTTTCAAATAATTACCTAATATAGGCCTATATCATAATAATAATATATAGAAATACACACAAATTAATCCTTTTTAAGTTGATATGCGATATGCATCTTACCATTCACGCATGAGTGAGCAAAGCCATTTAACAATAAATGAGTCCCTGAAAGAAAATTGCAAAAATGGGGCATCTGGCCATTCGAATGTTGTCCTATGGCTCGTCCACTATCTTTGGTGGAAAGGAGAGGCATCTTGACCGTGCTTGTCAAAATCATGTTACATGTACTATGATACTACAGTTGACATCCAGAGCTCAATTCTCCTCAGTCAGTGTTTCTCATTTTGGGGGGTTTTCATTGTTGAACAAGAATATCTTACAGATGTACATGCTCCTTTACATTTTGAATGGGTACTTGCTCTATTTTTGCAATTTTCTTAATCATCCAAGCGTGAAAGTTCGAAACTTGATCTTAATTGGTGTTGGTAGACTATTAATTTTTCTTTAATTTGATTTATATATATATATATATATATATATATATATATATATGTCATCATATTTTATTGATGGTTAAAGATAAAGACCAGTTCTGGTCATGCGATTGCATTGTAAAAGAAACGCTGTGGAATCGATCAGAAAAGGTTGATCATCTAGCATATAAGTATTGGTGTGTACTGCCAGGTTCTGGAATCATCAAAATGATAAGAAATTTGGCCCAGTCTTGGTAAAGTTACAAGCACTGTACACAGAAAGATGTATATGGGACTACGCGACCACGTGCGCGATATCTATTTGGTCCCAATAGATATAATAATTTACCAAATATATCAATTAGTAGGCGGTTTCCCGACTTTCCGGCAAAATTTGTATCATCACGTATTAGTCAAAACATATTCTTTCACATGATTGGTAATGAGAGCTTCCATTTCATTTTTTTGAGAGAGGGGCGTTTCCAAAACTGGTCTTTACCTTTAACATTAAAACAATTTTTTTTTAAAGACACATTTTTGCGAAATCCGCTGTGAACCAGCCGCAGAAAGGTGATCGCCCAATTATGAGAGTGATTGGATTTTCAGGGCCAATACATAATAACTTTTTAATCATAAGCTACCAATGTTGGGTATACTTTTTCGATACGCACTGTAAATATATATATTTATATAAATGTATGTATATACGTATGTAAAAAAAAACACATACATTGGGGCAACTGTCACTTTTATATTTGGGTTTCGAAGTGCTTGATTATCGTCACATTCGGGCTGCATGGTACAGTAATGTGTTATGTTTATGTCGCATTTTGTGTATTTTGATGGCGAAAGAATTTAGCCTAAATAGTCTCATTTTTTAACGATCTCTTCACTCATGCGTAAAATTTAGACATTATTCTACATTGCTGTGATATTACTTTCATTACAGCAGACGTTGCGTTCAAGTTAAGAGTCCCTTTGATAGAAAGAGTTACATGGACGTCAATTAAAAAAACATAACAAAATAAAAAACGAAAAGGGTCTCAAGTTCTCTCTATTTAGACCATGCAGTGACTATGTATCTCGAATAGAAATGTTGCGTAAAAGTGGGCAAATGTCGTTCAAATGATGGGTGCTAACTCTTCAATACACGGGCTTTGGTATACAAGACTTGGTACTAATATCATACACTCACACGACCAATAGTAGAAAGATGATCTTACATTCCAAGACTCTATAATTAGACTTACAATAAATCTCAGTCTTTTGTTTTTCTTTTCAACTCTGTGCATATTTCTTGAATGAAATTTGCTATTGATGACCCGAATATTTGCCACAGGCTCGACCAACACAGCAACAAATAATGTATGCAAGATGGTGTATGATGTATTTTTCTCGACGGTCTTTTGTTGTTGTTGTTTTTGAGAAATCACCATATTTAATTTATCTATTTGGCGCACCCATCCTTAGCTAATTCTTATCATAAATGGTGAATAGAGAAAAGGGGGAAATGGGGAATTAAATCTCAATCCTTTTGAAGCAATTGAAAGACCCGTTTTCTTGACGACTGCAGTAAGTTGTTCCTTGCCGAAATACGTGGATACCATTGGCTCGTTTTTTATACCCAAATTAGCCGACGCTGGGCTTAAGATTTTGTTCAAAATCGGGTTTAGCATTAACGTTAATTTTTCTTGATGGTCTAGCCTCTCCCACATTTAATAAACAATACCAAAATAAAACAAACAGTCCACACTTTAGATATAGTAAATATGATCATAATCATTTATTTCCATTAAATTTTATACACGATGTATTCCCACTTATCGGGAAAGCAAATAACAAATAAATAATAAGATACTATCAGTTATTACAATCGCTTCAAGATATCAAATATCTAACCTAGTTACCATGGCATTCCGAAGTTATCAAATGTATCAACATTTGTCTATAATCTTACTTTGAGAATCTCGTACTCTTTTCGAGGCCCGCGCAGGGTCTAATCACGCTGTCAATGTCCTTATTTACAATGAACATTTTAAGAAAAGATGAAGACTGTTTGGTCTGCCAAAATAGGTTGTATGTTTATAAGAAATTGATATCACTTTGCAAGTATGCACTAAATTTACTCATCCCGCACATATGTTAGACCGTGTATAAGTGACATTTTTGTTGAGACAATGTTTGTTATCAAAATATGAAACTATTTATTTCTCCATAACAAATATAATCAAATGAATATAAAATGAATAAAAAATACATGAAAAAAGAAGAAAAAGGGTATGATATCAGTGGCGTATTCAAGGAAATAGCGTCAGGAGAAAGTACTGACTTTGTGACTTTTTTAAACACTCCAATAACAAAATATATATTCCAAACTTCATTTCTATAGGCTACACAATAAGGTATAGAAATTTCCCTTCTGTTGGTTTCTTGAAAGTCCTCGCGATCGCGTCAGACATAAAAAATATGTGATTGTGAAGGACTATCGCCACTTAAACAAGTTCCTATTCCTTATTTTAACAATTTTCAATAAAATAATGACTATTCTTAATGGGTGTACGGTAGTCACCTTCGAAAAATGGGGAAAATTATACGTCTGATGCATCCAATTTCCTCATGAATGGATCACACTCTCATACGCTTGAACCAACCAGTTAGACAAAAGATTGATTAAAATACGCATAGGAAAACATTTCACTGTAACATTATTAGTGGTTATACGTCATTTCCCAGAAGCAGGAGGTGGTTGACATTAAATTTTGAAAACTTTTCCTATGGGCCGTTAATTGACATTCAGCGCAACAATTTCCTCACACAATTTCTGTCCAAAACTCATGAAAATGTAGACTAGTATACGATTATTTCCACTCCAATCTTAAACCACATTGCAATCTTAGCCAATGATATAACGATCTTAATCAGAACAAAAAGATGCTACCACTCTTAACAAAAGCATCATCACTTCCATCATCATCACCATCATGCACCAAACACTACCATCACCATCATGCACCAAACACAACTATCATCATCTCCATCATGCACCAATCACTACCATCATCATCACCAACATGCACCAAACACAACTATCATCATCTCCATAATGCACCAATCACTACCATCATCATCACCATCATGCACCAAACACTACCACCATCACCATCATGCACCAAACACTACCATTATCATCACCATCATGCACCAAACACTACCATCATCATCACCATCATGTACCAAACACTACCACCATCACCATCATGCACCAAACACTACCATTATCATCACCATCATGCACCAAACACTAACATTATCATCATCATCATGCACCAAACACTACCATCATCATCACTATAATGTACCAATCACTACCATCATCATCACCATCATGCACCAAACACTACCATTATCATCACCATCATGCACCAAACACTATCATCATCATCACCATAATGCACCAAACACTAACATTATCATCACCATCATGCACCAAACACTACCATCATTATCACCATCATGCACCAATCACTACCATCATCATCACCATAATGCACCAATCACCACCATTATCATCACCATCATGCACCAAACACTATCATCATCACCATAATGCACCAATCACTACCATCATCATCACCATCATGCACCAAACACTACCACCATCACCATCATGCACCAAACACTACCATTATCATCACCATCATGCACCAAACACTACCATCATCATCACCATCATGTACCAAACACTACCACCATCACCATCATGCACCAAACACTACCATTATCATCACCATCATGCACCAAACACTAACATTATCATCATCATCATGCACCAAACACTACCATCATCATCACTATAATGTACCAATCACTACCATCATCATCACCATCATGCACCAAACACTACCATTATCATCACCATCATGCACCAAACACTATCATCATCATCACCATAATGCACCAAACACTACCATCATCATCTCCGTCATGCACCAATCACTACCACCATCACCATCATGCACCAAACACTACCATCATCATCACCATCATGCACCAATCACTACCATTATCATCACCATCATGCACCAAACACTACCACCATCACCATCATGCACCAAATACTACCATCATCATCACCGTCATGCACCAATCACTACCTTTATTACCATCATGCACCAAACACTATCATCATCATCATCACCATAATGCACCAATCACTACCATTATCATCACCATCATGCACCAAACACTATCATCATCATCACCATAATGCACCAAACACTACCATCATCTCCGTCATGCACCAATCACTACCTTTATTACCATCATGCACCAAACACTATCATCATCATCATCACCATAATGCACCAATCACTACCATTATCATCACCATCATGCACCAAACACTATCATCATCATCACCATAATGCACCAATCACTACCATCATCATCACCATCATGCACCAAACACTACCATCATCATGCACCATCATGCACCAAACACTACCATCATCACTATAATGCACCAATCACTACCATTATTACCATCATCATGCACCATCATTACCACCACCACTATCACCTTTACCATCATCTTCTCCACTATCACCAACAGTACCACCAGAAGCACAACACTATACCATTACCGCCAACACCACTACCACCAACACTATCACAACAACGCCATCACCATCATCACCATCGTCGTAATTATAAACTCCACAAACATCATCATCATTATCACCGTCATCATCATCACCTTCAACGTCACCATTATCATTACCATCATCAAGATCACCACCATCACCATCAGTATTACCATTAGACGTAAGCGTCCTGGGTGGGGAGGGAGGGAGTGGGTGAGAGGGATTTTGCTTTTTTGTGCGAAGAGGTTTATACCAAAATGTGACTGATGCTTTCTACTCAAACGCTTGCATCTTTTTAATCCTGCATTGTACCATTATTATCGAATGTTTTGTGCAAATTGAGTAGGAAAATTGCTATTTCTAGTGACGGAAGTTCACTTTCATCATCATCAGGAACGCAGCAGCAGCATCATCACGATTACCATCACTATTATCATCATCTTCATCATCGTCATCATCATCACCATCATCTTCTTCTTCTTCACCATCAACATCAACATCATCATCGTTATTAACATCACGATCAAATTATCAAGTCTTTATCACATAAGCACATTCTTGGAACATCTTTGGCATCCTTGCCACCGTCACCATGAAGTAAGATGTATGTATCAAATCATCAGTCATCAACATAATCATTGACATCATTAACAAATTATTTCCCTCATTAAGACCATCATCATATCATCAGCACTTTCATCATCAGCACTTTCATCATCACCACCATCGTCGTCGTCATCATGATCATCATCACCACATCACCACCGCCACCATCAACATCACCAATTTTATAACCCATATGCATATCATACAGCCATAATGACCAGACTGAACATAATTTTTTCATATATTTTGTCATTGTTATCTCTATAACACTATCATTATCATCATCATTGTTATAACCCAAATCAACATCCATAATGAATATAACACCACCGTCATCACATCTCGATGAGAATAGGCCAACATCATCGTTGTCAAATTTCTTTTGGGGTTGTCACGGAATGGTACCCCCATGCCAGGGAATCATGGATCCGTCATTTAAAAAAATCCATAATACATTTAGACAGGAGAAGAAGGCTTATATTATTTTAAAAATCACATTCATTCACAGATCTGCCTAACTAAGATTATTTTCTTGAATTATATAAACTTTTAAAAAATCGCTAATAAGTCTTATAGTCCTTTTATACATTCAGTCAGAATGTTGAAAGTGAAACATTTTATAATGTACATACAATGACCATTTCTTACGGACCGGTGAATATTGAGCAGTTAGCCTGTTGCTCTCGAGGTAGATAATAGCGTTTAGCATAGTCAGCCTAAACCACCCATCAACAAATGTGACATTCATCATAAATACATTTGCAATACATATCAGTACCGTCTGCCAAAATTACAGCAAAACATGTTCAACAAACAAACATCCATAGTCGGTGACAGTGGTTTAGAGTAGGCTCAGTAATGGGGGTGGGGCACCAGTCTTTAGTCTACTAGATTACCATATTCCGACTTTTTTCTTTTAGTCACGGCACCCTTTTAGCTAGCTCCGTTTGTTTTTCTTCTCTGTACACTACATCAATGACGCAGATCGGATCACCCCAAAGCGTTTTCCGTTCATCGTTTAATGCCCCTCTTACAACAGATTTCATTTCAGACTTATCATGTTGTCCCCACATTACTGATTCACATAGTATAATCTTTGAAGAGCGTTTTCGAGCAATCTATCTCCTTATATCACTTCACGTTCTTCGTCCTTTTCCTTCGTCTCTCCCCTTCCTGTCACCTCAATTTTGTTGCCGTTCGATTGAGGAGGGGGTAGCGTGCCCTCCGTGCCCCCCTCAGCTACGCCACTGATGGTTGGTATAAGGATGATGTCCATACTGTGTTGGAGTAATCCTCATCTGTGGTGAGATGGACCGGCTTGTTCTTGAGCTTCTTCACATCGATCAGTACTGAGGTCACTGCTACCCTCTCCCTTAGTAGCATCGGATGAGGGTATCACGCAGCTCTCTAACTCCTTGATTCGATTATTCTTCTGCAAAATATGTCAAGATATTGGAAGAGGAAGAGGAGAGAATTAGAGAAGGGGTGGAGAGAGAGAGAGAAGATGTGAGGAGGGAGAGGCTGAGGCGAAAGGGAGAGGGGAAAGGTTGAAGAAAATGAATAGGGTGTGATGGAGAGATCAAATAGGGAGACAGAATGATTAATAGAAAGATAAAGACATGGTAAGCGAAGGAGAGAGAGAGAGAGAGTTGTGTGTGTGTGAGGGAGAGGAGGGGGGGGGGTGAAGAGAGAAGAATGGATAAATTGAACGATTATTAATAAACAGACAGAGCGAGAGGGGGAACGAAATTGAAGAGAGATGGATAAGAGAAACATGCATTCATAAAAGTAGTCGTTATCTACTTTGATGGCTTCATCTTCCGTATTTACCCTCCTGGCAATGGTAATGGCTCTTCACATATTACGGAGTCTGATGTCAAAATGAACCATTCACGTTCTCTATATATCCTCAATCAACTTTCTCACTATCACGCTCCTCAAATGGCGTATCCAGAAATATATATAAACATGTAAATATCATTTGGGGATGGGGGCTGAGGCTTCAAATTCTATATTCCGGCTAAGGGGTTTTAATCAGGTCATTCATACGGTGCTCCGACTTTTATTGTTGCTCCCGTTATTGCTCCGGTCTTTAATTTTCATCGAAGTCATAATGTTAGAGTTAGGGTTGCAATTGGGATTTTATGTCAGGTTTAAGGCTGGTACAGTGCTGGTTCCAGGGCTGAAGTTAATCATCTGGTTTAATAGTGTATGGGCAATACTGTCGCAAGAGCAAGTGTCGTACAACCTATCCAGGATGAGTATCTGAATCCGGCTTTGCATTGTTGTGTTCTCTATGACGGCAGGGTGAACTGTCTATTTCATCCCACCTTCTGTCTTTCTTCAAATTTTCCCCTCACATTCTCTATTTCCTATAAAATCCTTATATTCTTTCTCCCCCAACATTATCTCTTTCTCCATTAAACGCACCTTGTCTAACCGGACTTGTAAGTTTTCTATCCTCTCACTAAACATCAAACTTTTCCTGATTCGGGCTCTGAATGTTTACTCATATTTCTTCGCATTCATTATTTTCCTCTCTCTTCCAAATCTGCGTTTTAATTTGTTTTAATCCCAACTTTCACTCTCTTTCTTTCTTTCTCTCTCTCTCTCTCTCTCTCTCTCTTTCTGAAATCACCTTGTCTAGTCGATCTTGTACGTTTTCTATCCGTCATATCCGTTTCCTGTTATTGACTTCATCTGTCTTTGCATCCAATTTCTTCCTTTCTTGTCCCTTTCTTATATCTCTCCACTTCCTCCCTCCCCTTCCCCCTCTTTCTCGTTCTCTTTTTCCTTCTTAAACCTACCTTACCTGCTCAGTCTTGAAAGTTTTCTACCCAGTCACTTAACATCCGAATTGTTCTGCTTGACTCTTAACAAGCATCTATTCTCTTCCTCTCTCTCTCTTCAAAATTCTTGTTTAAATTTTGTTTTCTCTCTTATTCTATTTATTCATTTATTTATTCCGTTTTATTCAAACAGGGTAGCCCCGTCAGTAATCAAAGTACCGTTTTCCAGGGGGTCCTGTAAACAAATGCAATATATATGAACATCATCGAAAACATCAATACATAGTAACATATAACAGAAACTAAGTAAAGAATAAGAGTGAATAATGAACAAAGGCGTAGTAAGAATGATAATTTTCTATGAGCAATTACAAATCGATAAAAATTACAAATTAGCGTATACACTGATTATTATCAATGATCTGTTCAAATTATAATATATTATCATATTGAGAAATATATGTAAATATTCACGAAAGAAAGAAAGAAAGGCAAATCAATCTTTAACATGACTGCTTAAAATATAGAGAACAAAATGCATTCTTGGTCTGAGCAATTCTCTCTCCCTTCCTCTCCCCCTCTCACTTTCACACACACATACACACACACACACACACACACACGCACACACACACCCACTCTCTCTCTCTCCCTCTCTCTTTGTAAGCCGATCCTGTAGGTTTTCTTTCCAGTCATTCAAGTCCGTATTTTCCTATCTGATTCTAATTTGTCATGTTTTTCATCTTTCTTTACATTCAGTCTCTTCCAATTCCATTTTCTCCTTCTCCCAACCTTCTCCCAACCTTCTCCCTCTCCTTCTTCCTCTCAAAACCCCACAATATAGCATACTCTTTCTCTATCTCGCGCGCTCTCTCCCTCTCTCTCCCTCTCAACATCTCTCTCTCTCTCTCTCTCTCTCGCTCTCAACATCTCTCTCTCTCTCTCTCTCTCTCTCGCTCTCAACATCTCTCTCTCTCTCTGCCTCTTCTGAAACCTACCTTATCTAGTCGGTCCTGTAGGTTTTCTATCCGGTCACTTAACATCCGTATTTTCTTATCCGGTTCAGGCTCTGTAATGCTTTGTTGATTATGACTGTTACCCATCGTTGAAAACATAGTTCCTTTAGGTTCCACTTCATTACGAACCCGAAGCTTTGTGAAAAGAAAGAAAGAGGAAGAGAAAACGATCTAGTCAGAAACTATTATTTCGACAGCGATCAATCTGTAAATTAACTAAGTGCTGTTTAATTATAAAAGATTTGGACGCTTTTACGATCGCACTGCACAAATAACATAATCAAGTTTTACCACTGGTTGAAACTCATTACTCAATGAGTAGTGAATACGATGGCAAAAATTTCAAAAAATCAACTTGAATATTGTCAATAGCCTCGTCCATCAACTTTTCTAAAATATGCAGACATTATAATACCGTATTATGTAATCAAACATGAATTCTATTCCACACCCAATACGATAGGGTGTTGCAATACCACTGAGTCTATTTTCGACTCGGTGGTATTTTTCTTTTACAACTGTGTTATGTAAACCTCAACACTGAAACCGGTTATAAGTGAGTTTTGTATTCTGCTGCGTATGTGAGTGTCATAATCTATTTCAGAATATTATTCCTAATACTTTTAACTTAAAGGGACTTGGTAAGATTGTTCAGGTGAGAGAAAATTGTGCTAAGGTAGCGACTTCAATGCTAAATGTTCAATCAAAGATAATCTGAAAGTTTGAGTGAAAACAGACCATTATTAACCATAACAATTGTGAAAAACTGATCTGATCGATTCCTTAATTCTCCCAACTATATTATTACAATTCAATTATATTTTAGGTGAATGTAAATCGTCACAAAGCAATGAATTAGCTCTATATACCATCCCAGACATTTAAGTGTTGAAAGATTTTAAAAAGCCGGTCTCATTGTCTTATTTTCATGGAAAAACGGTTGGGAAACTTCAAAAATGTTTGGGAGAATTTACTGTTAGAGGGTATTGCACAGTGATGCCTGCAAAGAAAATCATAAATATCTTTGTGGTTTAAGAATTTTTTCAGGATTTTTTGCATCTTAGAGGGTTAGTACAGTATAAGGAATATAATACGTAACACTTCATACAGAAATGACAATTTTTTTTTAATATCAACCTTCAACAATGTTACCGAGTCACTTTAAACAAAAAAATATGAGAAAGATATTGAAATATTTAATCAGCATCATTTTACTGGCTTTTGAGGTGATGCAACAGATAAAACTAAAAGTGCCTTTACTATAAAAAAAGAACACATTTTAATAGGTTGTCACTGGACATGAAAATGATCAAAATTGAATAATTTCAAGAAAATGAAAGGAAATTTACTTTAGGCACAAAGACCATGCACAGTGTGAGCGTGGTGGCGAAGAAGACAAAGTTTGCAATGATTGCGTAGTGGGCGTTGACATCATCCAGTACCAGGGAGACCGGTACTCCAACGAAAGACAGGACAACCACATTATACACACTCATACCTGAAAAAATATATACGATAGAAGAATAAGTCGCGTGAGAGGGGGGCTAAGTTACAGTGTATAATTATATTGGTGACAAAGTTACATCATCACTGTGATTATGTCGATTTTGTTCGTTTATTTGGGGCTCGGTAGAAGAAAAAAACGGGCGGGATACATCAGCTTCCCCCGCCCCCACAACGAAATTGTGCCCGTAAGACCAAATTGTTACCAGAGGAACAGACTTGTGTGATTCCTTTCTCCATCATCTTTTCATATAACAAAAAAACGTTCTTAAGCCCTGTCTATATGATCGTATATTACACTTGAGTTGAAAAAAACTGCAAAATGGCGACTTTTACTCCCACTCCTAAAAAAAATTAATAATTGCAGGGCCGATGATCCAGATGTTGGCAAAGGGGCAGTCACCTCCTTAAATAATCACCCGGATTATGTTCTAATTGGCCATTTTTTAGGACCACTTGGATAAATATATTTCGCAGATTTTTTCTGAGGGGGGTGGGGGAATTGAAACCCCCTTTCCAACAATTCCGAAACTGCCTATGCCGCATATTTGGTGACAAGCCCCCAATGCCCCAAATCGACCTATTCTGAATCATAGACCTTACCGATGTACTTGGAATCGTTGAGAGCTGGTACGGTGACTTTCCTAGTCTCCCAGGCCAAGAAAGCCCCGAAGACAAGTAGAAGCCCATTGAGTACGAGAAGACTACCATTCCAATATACCACGTAGTGTGACGTACACGTCCGCCGAAGCAGTACTAACACCACATCCTCATCTTGGTTCTAAAAGGAAGGGAAAATAAATATTAAAAAAGTGACGATGTTGGCTCAAGTTTATTTATTATTTGTAGAGCCTTAGGATAGCATGTTGACTACGAATTGAGAATTAACGTAGGACTAACAAAAACATAATTATTCGAATATTTCCTTTTCAATGTTTTTTTAATTGAATTTATTTATTCACCACCATTGAAACCATTGAAACAAAAGATATAAAATGTACGACGACAATGACAATATAACATAAATATAAGCATGGCATGAATTAAAATACATGTTCTACTTCTACAGCGATATACATTATAAAAAAACAAATAGTTATAAGTAAATTTTGTGTCAAGAGTAAAATAATAAATGACTATTTAAAATGAGTTTGTGATCGATGGTAAAATAGAGTCAAAAATAGCACATGTGCTAGTCGAGCCTGACTCTCGTTATCTAAAGCCTAAAAAGTAAAATAAAGTTTGCTATATACATGTACAACTATATAATTACAAAGTTATAATTCGTGGTTTTCACCTAAGAGTAATATTGTGAGCTTTTTACGAAAGGAGGTTCTTGATCTCTCCATTCTTAGATCAGTAGGAAGCATATTCCAAAGATTTTGATAGGTTAATGGGAATAAAGAATACTAGTACTATTTGTTATTGAGGTAGAACATAAAATAAACGGAAGAGACAGAAGCGAGAAGGAGTGGGAAGTGAGAGGTAGGAAGAGAGAAATTACAAGAGAAAGAGGGAAGGATACATATTAAAGGTGGAAGAGGGAAATGAGGAAGGAATTGAAAGTGAGGGAAGGGGAAACAATTGGGGAACAGAGTATGAAAGTATGAAAGTGTGAAAGATACAGAGAGAGAGAGAGAGAGAGAAAGAGAGAGAGAGAGAGAGATGAAGAGATAGATGGAGAAAGAGATGGGAGAGACAGAAAGATTATTGGGGTTAAAGAAAGAGAGGGAGAGAGAGAGAGAGATTGGGGTTAGGATGAAGAGAGAGAATAGTTTTACTTACCTGTCTACTGGTCTGAACGTCTAGGAAGATCGGATCGAAGATTTCTCGGAAACCGAAGACGATGATATCGAGTATGATGAGAACCATGACCACGCCGTATAACTGATAATCTTTGATCATCTAATAATGAGAACAAAAAAACAATTTTTCTTAAATTCAAATCCACTTATATTTTCCTACATCAAAAGAAATGTAAAGCTACTTAAGGCCTTTGTTATCATACGAACATTAATCTTCCACATAGCAGAAAAATTCTGTTTAGAGTTGTTAAAGCCACTAATCTCCTAATCTGCACAATGTCAAAATGAAACTTATATTGTAGCAAGTTCAAAAACCACCACGGCAGTCAAAGAAAAATAGGAGTTCAGCTATGCTTTTCCATTCTTTAGAACACCAATTTTCTGGGATTTTTTTAGGAGGTGGTCTGTTTTGATATAGCGTTTCACTATTAAAGAAATAAAATGCCTTAATAGGTTAAAATCAATACATTTTATGACATTAATATCACTAAAACGTAAAGGAAAGTTGCAAAGTTCATTTATCTGACTACAAATAAATATTCCCTCCCTGAGCAGCACCCCGTGTGACCCCATCTGGCAGGGTCAAAGTCACGCTTAATGGAATATTGTATGATAAACAAAGTTTTTTCTTCTGACGTTAATGTCATGGCTGAATTTGGCTCTTGAAACCAGTAACACTAGACCACAAAACCTCTCCCGTCTGTGTTTTACCAAGGAGATACCTCATTGATTCTATACTCACAGTTCTCATCGCAGTTTTGGTGGTAAAGATGCGATGAACCCGCCATGTTTTTGTAAACATTGCACCAAAGGCCATTGAGAATCCGATAGCTAGACTCCATAAATTAGACTGTCAGAAAGAAAAAAAAAATGTTAAAGATGAACGGAATGACAACAACAACAAAACAAACAAATAAGCTTTCAATCCCTCATCACGAAGAAGATATGTTTGAATCGGACAGCAGCTTTGAAAACATGCACGCTGGAACCAGGTACATGGTCTGGCGACAATTGCTCCGAGTCAGTTTCCTGCACTCACCAAATTTCTTATTTCGACCCTGGACCGAAAACCACACCTAGCCCTATCCCTATCTCTAACTGAAACCTTAACACAACACTGTGTACCTAGGGAGCACATGTCATATCGCCTATATACCAATGATTCTTGATTAATTTTTCATGGGACAGGAAATATTACTAAAACAATATCTGTGGGCTACTTTTTATTACACTCACTTACTAATAGCCCTGGATATAGGAGGAACAGTTTCAAAATACACCTCCACTACCGATACATCATGAATAAATTCCTATCCTTTGTTGTTTCTAGTGCGATGTAATTATCAATACTTTTTTTCCTCGTATGCTTACAGATAATAGTGATGGACCAAGTGACCAAAAAAATTGAGACATAAAATTTTTGTTTATATCCGATAGTCATTCATTGTAAACATGTAAGCTGCAAAGTGGCTTTGTTGATTGCTTTGATTTTACTCGATATTCTTGTGCGCATCAAACCGTCTTGCAGGCTGCTTTTTAAGAACCAATGTGCCGACGGCTATAAGTCGTCTCCGAGGGCCTTGGCAATGAGGATTAATGTCTTAGCAAAGGTCAATAAAGCATCGACTTGGTTTCGAACCCGCAACCTCCCGGTTACAGACCACTGCTCTATCACTGAGCCATTGTCTGTTGGGCTAGAAGAGCTTTAACTCATGATATCTTAACCCAGGTGGCTCCTGTATTAAGCCTATGGGAATGTAAGAATTCGGTAGTCAACGTCTTAGTGGCCACCTCCTCTCTATATAAAGGCCAAATGTCTATAGTAGTCACCCATATTGCCTCCCTCGAGAAGGAAATGTGTGTTGAAAAACCTATCTAGAAGGTAACCTATCTACAGTGACCACTCTTCGTGTTTCCTGCAGGTGGCCTTCATAGACAGGTTTGACTATATTATAACTAGCTACTACTCACCCTACACATCCATAGGAATGTGACGTCATCAATATCGATGGAGTCTACCCCGGGGAAGATGATGGAGAGGTAGGCGAGTATCCCTCCTCCGAGGATCAGATTATTCATCTTGGGACTAGACATCTTGATGTACCTTGAAGAAAGAAAGTAAAAGAGTATTAAAATCTTGTCCAAGAGACTGAGTTTAACGCCCTCTTTCTCATTTTCAGGCGCGTAAAGACGGGTGTCTTGATAATGATGCGCTAGTATGAACTGATACGATTTTCCCGTTTTTAACCAATAACAGTTTATATTTCTTTTTTTATCAATAACCTGGAAAACCAATGTTTAAAAGAACACAACATTCAGATTAGACCATCGATTGAACAATCACGTGGCAATGTGAGAGATAAATTGTCTTGTTTTGCGCATCAAATGGTAATCCGATTGAAAGAAAAAAAGGGGAAAAAAAAGATAATGAAAGTTTCGCAACACGTCTCGAATCCTGCATACGCATGAGGAAAAAGGACGACAAAAGCAGCAAGAGAGAGAGAGAGACAGAAAGACAGACATACATACACAGAGAGAGACAGACATACATACAGACAGAGAGAGAGAGATAGAGAGGGGGAGGAGGGGAGGAGGGGGATATTGTTAATTATATTATATATGTATAATATTGAGGGTCTTCTTGCATAAAAAGTTGCGTTTAAACGCGGAAACTCAGATAGTTAAACGCAAGTCTAATTTACACAATCGTGATTGATTGAAAACCAATTAACGCTTATGCAAGAGGCCCAAGGTAGGGTTGTACGTGTAGGGGGACTCGAACCCTCACCTCTTTGCTCTGTATTTGATATTGAAGGCAAGGAAAGCGACGGCCATGATGATCCCGAGCAAGGCCAGAGCCGTCATCACGATGAAGATCGCGAAGGAGATGTTAACACGAGTTTCTCGCTCGATGATCGAGTCGAGTGGTGGTCGTCCACCTGTTCATTCACGGAGAGAGAGGTAAGACAAAATATAAGATGGTAGTTAATGAGGATCAAGAACAATTTATAGTAGAGGTGTACTCATGTAATGGTTCATTCACTTGACTATCAATCTAAGGGTTGAGAGTTCGATTCCCAGCCCGACATGAACGTACTTCGGCAAGACATTAATCCTCATTTGCCACTCTCCACCCAGGTATAAGTGGGTACCTGGCAATTGCTGGGGTAATAATAATTGCACTGCTCTGAGGAGGAACAGGACTGATGCTGATGGGGCTTCCCCGCGTAAACAAAATTCCTGTTATATTATTATTATCATTATCACTATTATTAGGCCTATTATTATTATTATTATTATTATTATTATTATTATTATTATTATTATTATTATTATTATTATTATCATTATTATTGATATTATTATTATTATTATTATTATTATTATTATTATTATTATTGAATTGAATTGAATTGAATTTATTAACCATATATGCATATATATTATTATTATTATTATTATTATTATTATTATTATTATTATTATTATTATTATTATTATTATTATTATCATTATTGTTATTTGTACTCTTTATATTAATATTATTGTTATTATTATTATTGTCATTATTATTATCATTGAGAAAGTGAGGTTGATTGCCCAGTCAAACCGACAAGATCGACTCCAGCCCGACATTAAGAATTTTGAAAAGGGATTTTGAGATAAAATATTTAAGATAGAGATGTTATAAAAGGAGAATAAAAACGTATGAATCGCATATACATATTGAGATGCATGTAGCTATTCCACATAGAGAGAGAGAGAGAGAGGGGGGGGGCGAGAATACAGAGATAAAAAGAGGGGGAAGTAAGAGAGGGGGAAGTAAGAGAGGGGAGATCGAAGAGATAGCAATCCATTGAACATTAATCAAATTTAATGGCTATTGACTGTTAAGTGATATATACGGAGTTCCCCATTTCCTGGTGGTCTCCCGATTTCATTGTGGTCTATCGATATTGATTATTCATACATATTGGCGACTATGGCTAAAAGTGGTTTGCGTGTGAGCATGACAAAACAGAATGGTGCTCGTCATGACAAATTGCTACACAACATCCACCGTTCCATCAAACCTAGGAGGAAAATGTTACCTTTATCAAGAGCGGATCAATTTCTGTTTTCAAAAGGTGAGAGGGGGGGGGGGATATATTCTTATTCTTATTATTCTCTTATTATAAAGAAAGAAAGCATTCATCACCCTGACGGCCCTTCAGAGACGATCTCATGGGAGGGGGGGGGGGTATATAGGAGCTGACGAACTTTTTAAAAACCGTTACAGAATGCTATATTGCATGATCCTCTTTGATTGTAGGGCCGCCCTTAATCTACAATAGCTCTTTATTAATATGCCTGTCTTTGTCAAGTGTCTCTCCCCCCCTTAAAGAAGAATATGCAGCTTTTAAAATCTTTGGATCAGGAGAAACACAAAGGATACAATTCTGTGGTAAGAAAATAGACAACGATCATTTTCGGAAAGATTTTTAAAATGGACAACTTTGGTTTTCTTCTTCTTCGATAAATGTGTTAGTTGCCAAACTTGCTTGCAGATAATCATGGTAATGTTCTGTGTTCAGACTTTACAAAAAGGGATATTAACAACTTCAGGTTTATTAAGCAGATGTAACCTTGCTTTTATTTTGAAAATGATGTTTTAATTCTATTATTGCAAAATTGAAGTCCGGAAGTATGTTAACATTTTTTCCTTTTTTCTTTGAATTACTTTATAGATGTATGCCCAAATTGATGTCAGTTTTGACAGAAATTACAAATGTTCACTATCATTAGTGGAGGCGTGGTTGACCTGCAGACTACAGTTTTTTGTGAGCGACTTCTGAATTACCGTCGTGAATTGCCAATTGTTATTGTTATAAATGGACTTGTTTTTTTGGTCATAAAACATTTCTCTTTTTCTTATTACCGGCATCCACTGCACCATTAATCTTTTAAAAATCTATCCAATTGAAATCAACATAATAATAATTACTGTTTAACATCTTTTTTAATGCATGAAGTCACATTCTCCTTTTTAGTTGTTATTGAACTACTATATGTAAATGTACAATTTATAACTTTATTTCATGTTTTCTTGTATTTTACTGTAAATATGACAATATTAGTCTCCGGACTTTTGCCATGTTCTTTTTGTTAGCAACAAAAACCGAAATTGAATTGAATTGAATAAACTTCCTTTCGTAACCATGACAACCTCTTACCTTTCCAGATGATGGGGTTTTCTTGACTCCATGTCAACTCATCTCCGAGGCTTCTGGATGGATCGTAGATACCAACACGTACTTCGGTATTTCCTGTTTAAAATAGCACAATATTTATTTCATTACCATGGTAACCACACAAGGGTATGACTACAAGTAGATGGTAATGCTGCTCGACTCTTTTCCTGTCTTACAAAAGAAGAGTTAGCATGGTACCCTTTTGACGGACACATGCACACACAAACCCACTGAAAACGTTAGAATGGGGTGGCTTGTATATGACATCTAGCTTTTTGAGACAATGTCCTGGTTTTGAGGATTTACCACTGTTGAGTGGTTTCACAGGGGCATCGCTGGAGGGCTTTGGGGTATTGCCAGTTGTACCAACCCGGTATTAAAAGAAAATGATACATTTTGCCTGAAATCCCGTTAAGAATCGTTGCAAATGTTGTTTTTAAAATGGGAAAAAGAGAATCTGAATTCAATTTTACTAAAGGGGGATGGGGATGGATGGATGAGTGGGCAGAACAAGACAGTGCCCTTGCATAAGTATAAGTATAGTGTCAATCACCTTGTCAATGATTCAACAAACAATAACTTGAAATTGCAAAGAAATAATAATTCATATACGTTAATTTGCAAAGCCGATTTCTGAAATGCCATCACTTTTGCTTTACTACATATTAGCCATGTTGCCGTTCTGAACACAGGGGATGATTTAGCTCACCTATCTGCCTCTCAACCTGCATCAGACCTTTCCTGTCGCCCGCGGCAGTGAATTGGACGGGGCCAGACACACCTTCAAAGTTGGTCTTGTTCATGATGTAGTAGAATGTGTCGGCTATTTCGTCATCATCGTAGCTGAAATCGGCGATCGATTTCGGCGGATCTTTGAAATTAAAGGTATCAAGAAAGGATATTCAATGTAAAGGCGGTTAAGTTCTGTTATTAGTGAAAACAGATTGAGAGAATTTTTATTCTTTTTGTTCAAGTCTGGAAGGATAATCATAGCAGCAATGTCACATGGAAATGAGTGCACATGACATGACTTCAGATCTCAAATTTGAACTTAAAACTTGAAACCAGAATGCCACAAGTGTGTGCGGCAGTGCGGCACAATATACATATACTTTGGGCAGTGCTTTTTATTGCTTGTGATCTTCAGAAAGATTTAGTGATTTAATTGATTCTAAAATCTCACAATACACAATGATTCTTCTTCATTGCATCAATCAATCATCAGACTCATTAGCATGATTAGACAGTCTAATTTGCTTTTGTTCACAATGCCGTTGCAATGAACCTACTTAGTACTATTGTTAGACTTTTGTATTTCTTATCACTATGAACATGACGGACAAAGACAGAGGACAAAATATACAATTCCTCATTCTACCCTCAACAATTGCTGTGGTAGACAAATGAACATCCAATCACTGCTATTATGTAAATTAGGTAGAACAGGTGAATATGCATGTGACACCTGTTTTTTGTTTTTTACATAATGGCAGTGAAGGGATGTTCCTTTGTCTACCACAGCAATTGTTGAGGGTAGAATGAGGAATTGTATATTTTGTTCTCTTTCTTTGTCCATCATGTTCATAGTGTATATTGGGGACCGTAACATAGGGTTAGGTTTAGGGTAAGGGTAAGTGCCTAAAGTCTTGAACAAAATTCTTCCCTCAATTAGAAATGCCTCTTCAATTACATTTTCAAGATCCTTCCGGAGACATGCGTGTGTTAGGAGCCTTTCTAACAATCAAAGTAAAAAAGATGATTTTTTGTTTTCCTTTTATTTTAATTTTTAGCCCCTCTTACAAAATGATAATGTTCGATTCGGGGTTTCTGTTCGTTTTTGCGGTTTACTCTGATTAGCGCAAGACGAAAGCACCAGTATGCGTCTTTTCAATGCTATCATACGGTGGATTTGTTTTCTTACCCATTCTCTGAAGTATCTCTTCTGCTTCCTGCAGCATAAGAGCGATGGTCCAGACACTGTCATAGCCATAAGGAGCCTCCTGGTAACCTGAGAGACTTTCAGGGTTACCGCCAACATACTCGTTATACTCCTCCCAAAACTGCTCCGTGGTCTAGAGAAGATTATTATGAAATGGCATGATTTTCATGTTGATGATGGTTTATAATACTACTCATGTTATTGCTATTTCTACTACTACTACTACTACTACTACTACTACCACTACTACTACTACTACTACTACTACTACTACTACTACTACTACTTACTACTACTACTACTACTACCAGTGGCGGATCCAGGGGCCCAGGGCCTCACCTAGGAAAAAACAGGTAAAACACCCTTTTTTGAAAAAGAAGAAGTTGGGCCCCTCCCTGGCGCCCAAGGGGTGGCGTTGGAAAAAATAACCCTTCCCGTAGGAAAAAATTTTCGGGTGCCAAAAAAATTGTGCTCACTACCCTGGCGCCTAAGGGGGTGATGGTGGTGGAAAAATTACCCTTCGGAAAAAATTTTCGGGTGCCAAAATTTTTTTGCTCACTACCCCGCCCCCACTGAGCGAAAAATCGACCGGCACGTTTTTCAAATTTTCGCACGAAGTGGGCCCCTTTTTAGGCCCCCTCCCTTGCCGCCGGCTGGATCCGCCCCTGACTACTACTACTACTACTACTACTACTACTTACTACTACTACTACTACTACTACTACTACTACTACTACTACTACTACTACTACTACTACTACTACTACTACTACTACTACTACTACTTTACTACTACTACTACTACTACTACTACTACTACTACTACTACTACTTCTACTGCTATTAATAATTTTTAAAAAATAATACAACTACTACTACTTCTACTGCTATTCTTTCTTTCTCCCCGCTTCTCTTCTTTCTCCTTGTCCTCACTCTCCCCTCTCCTTTCTCCGTCTTACTCCTCCTCTTTCATTAATCCACCTCCTTCCTCCCCTTCTTTCTCCCTCTTCCTCCTCTTTCTGTCTAGACCCCCTTCTTCTAATCCTCTTCTTCCTCTACTCTTCCCCATCTTGCATCTTCTTATTATCCCTCTACCCCTCTCATCGCTTATGCCTCCATCCTATCTTCCTTATCCATCCCTCCTCCCCTCTTCCTTCTCCCCTTCCTCGTTACCCTCTACCACTCTTCCTCCTATTGCAGCTCCTCTTGTAATCTCTTATTCCTCCTCCATATCTTCTTCTTTCTCACCTTTATCCTCTCCCCTCCGCCTCCTCATTCTCATCCATCTTCTCCTATGCCCAATGGCGTAGACAAGTGGTTATCTATTGTTCCCGGGAAATGACCTACTCATCACCCTCCACTTACAATAGATAACGGTATGCGTGTTTACGTCACTACCCTACCCCTCCTCCTCCTCCCCTCCTCCTCCTCCTCCTCCTCCTCCTCCTCCCCTCCCTTTCCAACCCCTCCACTTCCTCCTACCTTTCCTGACACGCCTGGATGTTGCGCTAGACTGAGAGGTAACGCATCTGTGGTGAAGTACCCTTGTACAGCCTCATCCATCTGCTCTGAGGTGCAATCATGAGGATGAGCTGGATCATTCACCCTCCACCACTCGTTACTATACCAACCTAAAAATAGTATGCAAAGCGAGAAACTCATGAATACAAGTAAATACTTAAGGTAATGATCTAATTCCCTATCTTTCTCTCTTTATCTATTGTATAATTTAGTACTGATCAATACTGTATTACACAAACAACCGTTTTCAGTTTTTAGAGACCTTAGCTTTTTCTATCTTCCTTGTCTTGTGTTTTACCCCCTTTCATCTCTCTCCTACCTTAATGACCGCTGACTCTTACCTGTGATAATCCACACGTATTTTTCTCCGTACAATCCATCTTTGTAAGCCTGGCAAAATACCTGTCGGGCTCGGTTCTCATAGAAGTTACCGATGATGATGCGTGCTCCTTGTTTCTGTGTTAGGTAATAGAAGAAAGCAAACATTTGAAATCTTAGAGGCACTCCTTCAGGGATACATGGGGAAGTACTCAGTTTACATGGGGTATAATCGAGTATTATCCAATGTATGGTTCAAAGTCATAAAATATTGTGCTAATTCTTGATGAGGGCCCATCGATTTTATTCTTAGCTATTACTCTGTCTTGTTTGTGCGTTTGTAGCAATTGTTAACCACTACCACTAGCTGCACAACCACTATTATCAAAACCAACTTTATCACCGCCATCATCACTACCAACATGCCCACAACCACCATCACCATCACTACCACTATCACACCACGACCACCATCAATGCCCTCCATCGCCACCCCTACCATCATTCTCACCACTTCCATTGTCCCCGCCTTATTCACCACCCCTACCACACCATCCTCATCGTCATCGCCACCACCATCATCATCAACATCACCATCATCATCACCACCATCACCATTATCACATCCTCGTCACTTTCAATACCACAACCATTATCATCATCATCGCTACCACCATCATCATCGCCAATACCACCATCATCATTACCACTATGACCATTATCACATCATCATATCACCACCAGCTTCATTATCACCACCTTCATCACTATCACCATCACCATCACCACCACCACCACCACCACCACCACCACCACCACCACCACCACCTCACCAACTCCTCACCACCTCCTTCATTATCACCACCATCATCACTATCACCATCACCATCACCATCACCATCACCACCACCATCACCACCACCACCACCACCACCACCACCACCACCTCACCACCTCCTTCATTATCACCACCATCATCACTATCACCACCACCATCACAACCACCACCGCCACCACCTTCATTATCACCACCTTCATCACTATCACCATCACCATCAACATCACCATCACCACCACCATCACCACCACCACCACCACCACCACCACCACCACCACCTCACCACCTCCTTCATTATCACCACCATCATCACTATCACCATCACCATCACAACCACCACCGCCACCATCATCACTATCACCACTACCACAACCACCACCACCACCACCATTATCATCCAGCACACCTATACATTAACGCCCCTCTAAAGTGTTGGGAGTCCCAAATTCGCCAAAAAATTTGATGGCAAAATTTCAATTAAATTGTATCATAATGTGAAAGAGGATGTCATTTAAGACACACTCCTGCAAAGATTCCCCCAAAAAAAAAAATGTGTTTGAAGAAAATATAGATAAAAGAATACATAATTTGGGTTTGCTGTTGTACGCAGAAAACCTAAATTTTGTATTCTTTCATCAATATTCGACTTCAAACATATTTGTTTTGAAAATCCTTTCAGAAATGTACCTTAAATGACATCTTCTTTCACATTTTGATACAATTTAAGTGAAACTTTGCCATCAGATTTGTGGGGCTCCCAACACTTTAGAGGGGTTTTAAGGTTGGTAACTTGTAGAGAGGGGTTTCAGAGAAAACTCTTCGATGCGATTATCTGAATTCCACCGCACCCATCACGTCATAATTGTTAACACTTACATAACAACCACCATCACCACCACCATAACCACATCCACCATCACTACCCCCACCACCATATCCATTACTATCACCACTACCATCATCCAGCAAACTCACCTTAAGGTTTGTGACTTGAAGTGAGGGGTCTTCAGAGAAGCTTTCCGATGCGATGATCTCAATTCCTTGCAAGCGAGCACCAGTCAGGAAATCCGCGGTCGGCTAGAAGCATTAAAAATTAAAAGAAAAAATTAACAATAAAAAAAACTATCATTCTATTTGTTCATGTTCAAGTCATCACGCATCACCGAGGCAAAGTTGATAAAAACGAATGTTCTTTTTAACCCCACTAAAAAAAAATTAAAAAAACCGAAGTGCTTGCGCATGGTGAAAGACTCCACGAATTATGAAATTTGATTTATAAAAAAGAATTGTCGACTCGAGAACAACACCTTAAAGGGCTCCTACGTGCCGATGGGAATGTAAAAAATAGGGCAAATTGCAATAACATGTCCGTTTTGGAGGTACGAGCATGTGAAGAGGGCAAGCATTCCACAAGTAATTCAAGTAGATATGCAATGATGTTCTGAGTAAATTTGGAGCACATAATGTTTATGAAATGATTCTGATGACTCGGCATTATTGCTTTGAACATGATTGAATAAATGATAAGATGACTGGTAATATTCGTACTGATAGAAATAAAACGTTATTGTAAATTGTTGCTTCTTTTTATTCGTTTAAATTGTTTTGTAATATTTTTTTTTTTTTTACAATGCCAATTTTTATATTTTGTATGTTTTATTTTTGTTTGTTATTACCTGGCATCGGGGTCGTGAACATTATGGAGGATAATCTTGTTTTTTTAGGGGGTTAATGATTGGGTAAATCCTATGAAGAATCGCATAACTG
The DNA here is from genome assembly GCA_037976565.1 of Mesocentrotus franciscanus. NCBI lineage: Eukaryota > Metazoa > Echinodermata > Echinoidea > Camarodonta > Strongylocentrotidae > Mesocentrotus > Mesocentrotus franciscanus. Next base: position 24,286,807 of record CP137668.1, read on the forward strand.
AGGGAACCGACAGGGAATGCTAAATCAGGTTCGTGGGGACAAAAACTAAGACCAATTTGCTAGACCTATATGAACATCAATAACGACTATTACAAATGAATGCGTTCTGCTTCAGGATAATTTTGACATTTTAATTTGTGAGGGTTGTTGGAAAGAGGTTATTTCTTTTGCGAAAAGACAATTTTGTCCCCAGTTGGGCCCTTCTACTCCCCTCAAAGAGCAGACAGTATGCTGATCTATACAAGAAGAAATTTTAGATTGACAAACTAGGCCCTTCTTTTTTCCAAAACCCAGCAGACATGCAGTGATGCTTTCATCTGCATTAGTTGGAGCATTCTTGATCATCTCCAACCTAAAATAATCTGCATAATTATGTACATTATATTTTACATTATCAGTTTGTATATTGTAAGACATTGTTAAGTATTCATATTTTTTAAGTATCGATTGTAATAGTTAATTCATTATTTTTGTTTTGTTACATTTTCTAAACTGGTTTGTACCAAAATACTTTGTTTAGCTGTAGGGTTAGGCTCGACTAGCACATGTGCTATTATCTGGGCCATTTTACCAACCAATAGTTTCCCTTCTTGTATATGTAAACACATTGTATGAAATGTATTACTGTATTGCTGTTGGTAAATCAAATAAAATCAATATCGTTAATGTGCATGTCGGTGATATTTGGTTAAGTAGTTGGATAGACGCTCATCTTCCACCAGTAATAGAAAAATGGATCATGTAAGGACTCTGTAAGTAAGTTTGATGTAGCTGTCAAAGAAATGTTTCTTGTCCGATATTTCATCCATTTAACTTTAAGGTGCATCACTAACGTCGAAATGAAAGAAAAATGGATGAATAAGAATTGATTATTAGCAAATGATTTATACCAAGCAGAATACATGAGGCAGGGCCAAATTGAATGGGGGAGGGGTTGTCGGACCAAGTCATCTGACAAGGAAAAATAACAGTTGTCGGATTTTCAAATTTTCCGACAGAATGATTTTCACATTTTTTTCCTAAGACTGTCTTGATGAAAATGACAAATGTGCCGACAGATTTTTTTTTAAGGGGGGTGGCGTCGCACCCCCACCCTTTAGCGACGCACCTGACTGGGGGAAACACCGTAGATAACACCAGGCTGTACAAGTTACACAAATCGAAATCCAAGCTCTTGTACTGACTTTTTATTGAACATAAGACACACATCAAGTATTTCCTGTGCACTAATTATCCGTGCTTGAGTTCACAGTTCTGTTTCATTAGTAAGTTACCGGGAGGTTGGGGGCCTTTTCATATACGCCGCGTATGAATGTATGTGCATCGAAAGAAGAAACTGCACAAAATGTCTTTGTCTTTGGACAAACAAATTGCGTTACGGCATTGACTTGTTAACATTTTAGTAAAAGATAAAAAAGTATACATATGTATTCAGGCAATACTTTGCCAAAATTCAAAATGTTTATTCTCTTAGCTGTGCCTTGTTTTTATCAAAGAATCAATTACGAAAGACGACCCGTGTATCAACGAACCCGGTTATCATGATTATCTTTACGAGTCGAGGATGGTAGTAGGCCTGGGAAGCCCGAAACCAATAATGAACAAGTTTAATAACGTTTCGTGTACAAGTAATGGGATGAACAAAGGTCGTAATAGAAAAAAAAAATCAGCAAATGCAATTGCCTACCGGAAGGAATACCTAATATTTTGAAAGCTTTCGAATCCGTAATTAAATCAGAATTCATTTGTCATGATGATGCAGTGATATACAGCGACTTTATATTCAATATAAATATCTGGAATTACAAAGAGGAGCGGATTTGATTATCTATGGGCTTGGTAAAATGAAATTGGAATGTGACTTATACTTATCAAACTAAGCTGAACCTGGCTTAACCTTAAATATTTTTTTTTGGTGGGGGTGGGGGAGGGGTGACATCCGCCGGAAACTTTGTGGTCACTTCGCAATGCGTTAACCCTTTGCCATGCATGTTCATGGCACTTTTCTTTCAAGTCACATTTTTGGGAGGGGGCATCACGACCATCTGGCGTGCCGTGATCACAAGTCACAATGAAAATTGTTTTGAACATTGATCTAGTGAATAAAAATCACAAAAACGCTACCAAATGTGCGGAAGCGGTGATAAAGAAATTGTATTGACTTTTAAGATCGATGAATAATTATTGCAATTATATGAAATTATTGATTTTTCTTCAGAAAAGACCTTTCAACGGAGAAAATCGCTATAGACAGGGAGAACGAGCGATACGAGATGACCATAACTAGGGCAATAAACAAGGTCAAAGGGATGGTATCGATGATATGCGTTGGCGTTTTGCGAGGAAGAACAAACAGAAGCACGTACAATATAATTGATGATCAAATTAGTAACTGATGAATGAGTATCCGATATATTTTGAAAGCCCTCTATTATTTGTTTACATGATCATCGTAAAAGTGTTTCAATGCGTGTATTTAGGCAACTAGTAGTGGCCGACGGTGAGCGTGAGTCTATGAGCCTGTAGCCCTGAATATTACGGGCAGCGATATGATGTTTTTTTTTTAGATCTCATATAAAAACGCTATAAATTGATACTAAATGCACATCTGATGCCTAAAAAATAAAAAGGCCCCCAAAATTCTCACTAGCTCGCTAAGGCAATCTAAGAAACAAAAAAGGTAGTTTCTTATCTGCCAAGAAACGACAGCTTACCCATTTACTCCCCGGTGGAACCATGCCCATACGATATTAAAGCACATGTCAAAAAATTGTATCAAAATGTGTCTTGAAATGTTCTCTTTGCAAGATTGATCGAACTCTGAACATGGAAGCGACATTCAATCGTATATCAAGATGTATTATGTAAAACATGCCTAGAAGTTTACCCATTTCAACAGACTTTGTAATAACTGATTTGATTGGGGGTGAAAATGGCGCCATATAAATGCTGTGAATCATTTTCTTTTTATAAAATCTTTATTGAAATACAAAATCACGGATGACATCGTATGCTGTCTCGTCATATTCTAGCCATCATTGCCCTTTTAAAGTAGACGCAGTAGAACATTTATCATTCGAATCTCACATATTATTTTATACCTTTTCCAAGTTTTACTTCATTTATTTCAGAAGACCGTTTAATAGAACTAGAATGAGTGACACTATGGGCTCGTAATCCTGAACAGAAACGTCATAACATGTCATTTTAATTATTTATTTATTTATTTCGTTTTATTTCAACAGGGTAGTCCCATCAGTAGTTAAGATACTGTACTTGTCATAACAAAAGTTAATGATTATCTTATTGATTGGAAGGGGGGCGCGCAATAATGTTATAGGCTATTTGTCATAAAAGTACCTCAAACTCGTAAAGGGGAGAAGATGTGCATGTCTAACAAATTAGCATGGGTAAGGTAACATCAAGTAACCAAATTCATGTTCAATAATAACAAACAAAGAATAATAATTTGTCTATCTGCCAAGGAACGTATCACTCTACGTTCTCCATTCAAATAATGGACAGTATCGATAATTGAACAACAATCTAAATTAATTTTCACTTTCTTAAGACACACATGATGGTAGATCACAAAGTTTACACCTGCATTTTTTTTTGAGAGAGAGGGGGAAAGAGAGAGAGAGAGAGAGAGAGAGGGTGGATGTGTCTTGAAATGTTCTCTTTGTAAGATTGATCGAACTCTGAACTTCAAACAGAAGTTAGACATCATTGGAGCGACCTACATTGTATATCAAGATATATTACTTCAAACATGCCATTTCAAGAGACTTAATTGGGGGGAAATGAAAAATGACTCCATAAAATGCTGCGAATCATTACCATCAATAGTCTGTTAATGAAGACTCCGTAGAACATTAATCACTCGCATTCATCATACATGTTGTTTCATACATTTTTAAAGTTTTACTTCAATAATTTCAGAAGACCGTTTAATAGAACTAGAATGAGTGACATTATGGGCTCGTAGATCCTGAAAAGAGATGTCATAACACTACCACAATATTAATGATTAGCTTATCGATGGGAGCGGGGGTACACAATAATGTTATAATGCTAAATATATTACTCATTGCGGATGAAGTATCGAAAATAATATCGCTAGTGATATTCGTTTGTCTCGCAATGTGGTCAATAAGGAATCTAAAAGATCTCGACGTTCCAATTATCGATCGAATTATTGACCGTCGCGCCGGTCCTCCCGTAGAGTACATAAACATCCTTGCTTACATTAGTTTTTATCACCTGACGAAGTGTTGCAGCGGCGCACGAAACGTCGAGATCTTTTAGATTCCTTATTGACCACATTGCGAGACAAACGAATATCACTAGCGATATTATTTTCAATAATGTTATATTTCATCTCAAACCTCAAACTCGTAAAGGAAAAAGGTATGCATGTCTAAAAAAAAATAGTATGGGTAAGGTAACATCAAGCAACCAAATTCATATTCATTAAACAAAGAATAGGAATATGTCTACTGTGGATAAGGGAGGGGGTGGGCATGTCTCCCTTTCCGGATGTGTAAATGAACGTATCACTCTTATGTTCTCCAATATTAAATGGACAGTGTCGGTAAACTTGGAAGCACAATCTCCATCAATTTCCTGCTTCTTGAGAAACACATGATGGTAGATCACAACGCGGGGCATGGCTTGAAATCACGACTCCAATTTCGACCAATCAGGTGGCTAGATTTCAAAAGTGAGGTATATAATAGACTTTATTGGATAACTTGTTTAGCACAGGGCTAATCTGCCACAAGAGAGGGAGAAAGAGAGAGAGAGAGGGGGGGGGGGGTTTCTTAAAAATTTATCTTGGTTCGATCGAACTCTGAACTTAGAAATAGAAGTAAGACAACATTGAAGCAACATTCATTTGTCTATCAAGATATTGTACTTCAAATATGCCCAAAAGATTACCTATTTCAACAGACTGGTAATAACTGACTTAATTGGGGAGAAAATGACGTCATATAAATGCTGTAAATCATAACCACAATTGCTTTATTAATGAAGACGCCGTAGAACATTAATCATTCGCATATTATATGCTATCTTATACCCTTTTCAATTTTTACTTAAAGTAGCTGAGCGAAGAAATGTCACAAAATGTCACAAAATGGACAAATTATACATGTACTGCAAGCTTACACCAATATGAACACAAATCATCTGCTCTAAAGTATTATAAATATAAATGAAACGCGATAAGATGCTTTTTCCAAGACCCTTCTCAGAACTTCTTTTCCTGGCTTGAAAAATAAAATTACGGAGTACAGACTTATGACGTCAGAGGTTGGGCACGATCGAAATTCCTAGGCCTCTCGCTCGGCTCTCGCTCAGCTCGCGCGCGGTATTTTGCATTCAGTATACATTACCCAGACTTCGAATGATTCATACCTAAGCCAGCTTTGATGAAAGTGGAATAACAATCTCTCGAAATCAGGAAATTACATTTTATTATTGCATATTAAGCAAATTATGTAATGTAATACGAGGGGGTGAATCGTGCAGATCGATTTGTCCAAATATTCTTCCGTTTTGTGTAATTTGCTGTGAAGCCTTTCGGTCATGGCTTGGCATGTGCAAGATGATTGGTGATTGCTGTTGAGTGTTGATAAATCGCGAGAGTCCCTTTGGCTTTGCATTTTTATGATGACGTGCAGTTCCATTTATGGTGCATATGTAATTGGTATTCGCAAGATGTATTCTCACATCTATTCTTCTTTGTTCTTTTATCCGTGAAATTTGCCAAAATAGCCCTACACTTTCTAAAAATTAGAAAATGTCTTGCCCAGTCAGTCACCCCAGTGCATGACGGATCGATCGCCAGTTCAGCGGGGCCGGTGCGGCGCGGCAGCTAGCTCGGCTCAGCCAGCTCGAACTTGGGAATTTCATGGCGCTAGTGTACTTTCGTATCCATTTTGACCCGCAACTCCGGCGTGGAGATAGCCTACTAAAACATACAAAAAATCAAATAAATCACTGTCACTAGTTGTGGAGCTGTGCTCATCAACTTCGATATCTAAATTTAGTAAAACTTCTTCCTCAAGCTCGGACATTGTGATAGGATATTTCGCGTTCGACTGGCTTTCATATACGTATAATGCATGCAGCGGACAGAGCTGTGTGGGGGGCTTGGGAGCACTCTCGCTCATGTGCCAAACCTATTACGTCACACATCGTACCAGCGAACAGCGGGCTGATCGACGGCGGAAAAAACGGGTAGCAAATTCATCATTTTTGATAGCAGATTAGTCAATTCTGTAACAATTTTTGAAAAGTAAATATGAATTATTAGAAAGATTGTAACATTACCTTTGCAATGATACCAATATTATTAAGGATAAAAGCATTTTAAAACCTTCGCTCTGGTACTTTAAATCATTTCTGAAGACTGTTTAATGGAAGTAGAATGAGTGACATTATGGGCTCGTAGTTCCTGAACAGAAATGTCATAAACACCGCAGAAAATTAAAGATTAGCTACCGATGGGAAGGAGGAGGGGCGCAAGAATGTTATATTTGTCATAATAGTACCTCAAACTCGTAAAGGGAAAATGTGTGGCTCGTATAACAAATTAATATGGGTAAGGTAATATCAATCGACCAAATTCATATTCAATAATAAACAAACAAATAATAGTAATTTGTCTTTAGTTGATGAGGGCATGTGCCCCTCCCCAGATCTGCCCAAAAACGTATCACTCTTACGTTCTCCATTCAACTATTGGACAGTGTCGGTAAAATTGGAAGCAAAATCTCCATTAATTTTCTCTTTCTTGAGACACACATGAAAGTAGATCTCAATGGTTTAAAACGTCGCACTTGCATTTTAGATAGAGAGAGAGAGGGGGAGAGAGGGGGAGAGTGAGTGAGTGAGAGAGAGAGAACATAAATAGGAATTCTATTCATGTTAATACACCTCAAAATAACGTGAACGATACATTGAGACTATATACCCGAATGAGAACAGTGTATCAAAACGAGGAAACAAATCTACTGTGTCTGAAAGATGACCCTGATCTATTTTGCCCTGAAGTTTGTTTTGAAGCTTATCAATAAAACCGATTATCGATTAGGTTTTAATAGACCAACTAGATATACCGAGCAAAAATACATTTCTATCAGTCGTGCCTTTGAATAACGTCGTGTATTGTCTGCATGGCCTTGAACAAGATTGATTGGGATATAATTATGTGTCACCATAAACCATATAATGCGATATTGATCATGTTGATAGGTGCAAACTGAGTACATGGGTAAGAGAGATAGAGAGAGAGAGAGAGAAATATTCATGTCTTTGAAATCTATCCCCCAAAATGAATGTCAATCATATGAGAGTATTGATTTTTTCTGAATGAAAGATTCTCAAGGGGATAAAGATTCCAAAGGCTGATTGGTAAAAGTGATTAATGATTAGGTTGTAATAGATCAACAAGATACCAAGAAAAGAAATACATCTCTACCAAACCCATGTCCTTGACCGCCCCCTGTGTATTATCCGGAACGAAATTGGTTTGAAATGTATATGTATTACCGTAAAGCATTCAAAGCGATATTGATTACGTGCAAGCTGAGTAGATGGTATAAGATCGAGATAAATCTTGATGACTCTGAAATCAATAAACGTCAATAATATTACAGTATTGGTAAATCTGGGTCCCGTCTTATAAAAAGTTGCGATTGATCCAAATAAATCGCAACTCCTCCAATCAATCACAAGTTTGCAGTCTCATATCTGTTATGTATATTGTTGCGATTGATATCAATCGCAAATAAGTTGCGATTAATATCAACTCTTTATAAGACGGGGCCCTGAATTGAATATACTCAACGGGATAGTATAAGGCAAAACAAAGGACAGGTCAATCCCGGACTGAGAAGGATGCTTAACAAAATTTCAGAAAAGCATGATTCAGGATCAATGTAAAACGGGCTTCTACTTATGTTATGGGGAGGGAGGGACTGAGATATATATATATAGAGAGAGAGAGAGAGAGAGAGAGAGAGAGAGAGAGAGAGAGAGAGAAAGGGTAGTAATCTATATTTCGCAAAGGAAAGATACACCCAATTAAAAGGTATTGGTCTGGTTTTCGCATTAGATTATAATTATGACCTTCATGATCCCAGCATACACGAGGATTGTTTTTCTTTTGCTACGATAGAAGTGTCCTTAAACTGTGGAGCAAGTAGGGCAATGACAAAGGAAGGTAGATATAAACGATTTTTGTTAAAACAAACCACTGTAATACAAAATAATGATAATTATGACTATTTGTATGGCGCCAATTAGATAGCGGAAATTCTCAAGGAAAATACCCCAAAATACGTGTTCAATATAACCTGATTGGCGTTTTCGTAAAATCTGACAAATCCACGTAGTGGAAAAAAAACCTTCTTGTACAGAAACCTGTATCATAATTCGTCATTACTCGGGGCATAATTACAGTTGGTGGAACTCTGTAGGTTTAGATATGATGACAAGTATTATATAAAATAAAATAAAATAAAATCAGATCAAATTAACTTAGTGAAAAACCTAAACAAATCATCCTCACACAACGAATATGTAGGCTAAGAGGTCAATGCCACTCGTGTGGAAGAGATATTAATATTGGTTGCCGCTTTAAATTAATAAAAGAAAACCGGCTAATGCACTCTAAAGGTTTCCACGATGAGAGAGTATTCTGTATCGCCGTGTGGTAGCCTTTGTGTTAAAAACACAACAACATCAACAAAGAAATACTGATAATAATGTACTTTGATGTAGAGTGGCGACCTTACGGTAATTGAAGTGAGGTAACACGGCTACTTTGACCCCGTTTACAGTGTGAAAAGGGCCAGGGCCGGGCCGGGCCGGGCCGGGCCGCGGTCGAGCCAGGCCTACTCGGCCCCGCAATTTTGTGCGTTTACAGTGGCAGGCTCGGCCGCGGCCTAAATTGTAACCCTTTCAATATTTTGTCGTAGTGGCGCTCTGCATGTAAACAAACGATTATTTGGGGGGCGCGCCGGGGGTCACAGTGCAGATCCGGTCGCGCGGGCGCGGGATATTTGCAGTGAATCTTTTCCCCAATTTCCTATACACGGCGAACTTTCAATATCACAGCTAGCTGCCCGTACCTAATTGATTAATCTTTTTTTCTACCTCTAAAAATACGGCGTGATTATCCTATGACGTAATGATCCTTGCACTTCCGGGGTAACAGTTGGCCCCGCAATTGGCCGCGCATTTGGCCCTGCGTGCGTTTACAGTGAGAAAAGCCCGGGCCGAGCCGCGGCCTGGCCGCGGCCGAGACTACCTCCAGAGCAGGGCCAAATGCGCGGCCACTTTTGGCTCGGCCCGGCCCGGCCCGGCCCGGCCTTTTTGCTCACTGTAAACGTGGTCTTTGACTACAAAGGACCACATGAATAATTATGATTACATGGATCAATATGTCACTTACCAGTGAGAATAGTTCGATGGTTTGGTGCAAAGTGGCGACCTTACGCCAGTTGAAATGATGTAACATGGCGAACTTGACTACATTGAAGACCGTCTCGGGAGGGAACATCCTGAAGAACTTTGGAAAGAGATCCCTCTCTGATAACTTGGGAGAGGCTGATGAGTACGACAGCTGGAAGACAAAGAGGGAACAGCAAAAGAGTTTTGTTAACAAAAGGTACTTGGTAATGCTTTGCAACATATATAATGAGTTTTCCCATCGTTTTAATTATAACTTGGAAAACTGCATTGTCAAATATTTGCTTTGAATTACGAGAGTAATTGTTCAATTCAAATTCTAAACAAAAATTATTATTGTTGATAACTCACAAGTGCCTAATGTGATTTTGCTTATTCAGTATGCCATTTCTAATAAGTTGAACAGTTTGCTGGTCTTTGAGCAGGCCAAGCAACACACAACAAAATATTTTTTTTTTCTTCTTAAATGTGATGCAATGTTTGTACAGTATTTAAAAGACACTGCAGCATTTGCTGCAGCCTCTCACTGTAGGTTACTTTACTCAAACCGGATTGTTAAAACAGATACATTAAAAAAATGTAACATTGAAAAACGTAACAAAAACAAACAAACACAATTACAAGGATATATACAACACGAAAAAGAGAAATTAGGAAGTTAGGAGATTCCATATATGGAAAAGAATAATCAACATACATATACCCACATGTAATGGGTGAATAGTTAGTTCAAGTCTAAAGAAATTGATACAAATGTAAAAATGATACATACAGTTGAAATTATTATAGAATAGCGTGTAAATTCCGCCAAATCCCCTGAACATTTAATATGAAGAGGCAATTTGTTCTAAATATTAATTGCCACATTTCTAACAGTATTTCTATAAAATTCAGTCTTACGTACGTCGTTTTGTGTGTGTGGGTGTTACTCCGTCTGGTTAACCTGATCAGTGACGTAACTAGTGGGCACGTGCCCTCGACACTCGACATAATGTACAAACGAGAGAGAAAGAAAGGAAGAATTGGAAAAACCATGAAAAGAAGATGATATAACCCCCTTCCAATACCTTCCCATAATCTATGTCCTATTTAATTAACCTTCCATGCGCCGAGAAAGACCTGCGCCGCCCCCGATTATGCTAGTGCCCCAACCCCCTCCAAGTCAGGTCTCACGCTTCGCCACTGGGCTAGAAAGCAATCGATCAGATTCCAACCATGAAATCAAAGGTCTACCTTTCATACTGAACTATATAGGCTCAAGAAATATTGACATGTTAATATCTCTTCTCGCAAACATGTAATAATGTTGAGCGGTCCTTCATGTATATCAATTTCATAACCAGGTCAGCCGAACGACTTTTTGACAAATCTGGAACAGGTATATTGTGAGTATCTGAAGGAGTATAAAAGCAAGGCTGAACGGTAAAAAAATATGTTTAAAAGTATAATCTGTACAGCGTCCTTGATTTATACCGTTTTGTGTACATCGCTCGTTATTTGGTTAACTCAAATTAGAATCATTGGTTATCAACAAAACATGACCCGTAGAGCTCTTAATTTCTAATAGCCCTACCAGTTACGCTGTAAAATACATTATAACTACACCGACTTGTTATTATTTTGTTGTTGTTATTGTTGTTTCTATATTTGTTTGTTTTGTTATATATATTTTTGTTGTTGGGGGGGGGGTGACTTAATACTCAATTACTTTTGTCTTCTTTACCGCACGACACATTAAAAAGTCATTTTGGGGTATAATTTTCAACTGTGAATAAATATTGAACATACATGAGTGTTCTATACAATGTGTTTAAACCCACTCATACCAAAGAGCTGTCCCCATCAAGCACGGAAAACGACAAAACGACAAGGCACCACGACATGAACGACTTTCTAAAAATCGCTCTTATGAAATCTTTAATGGCACCAAGCGCACTGCCACAACTTCACCACAAAGGTCTGTTGTTGGTAAGTGATGGTGTGACATTGTTGTTGTCGCTTGTCGTGTTGCTTGTCGTTTCCGTTTCGTCATTTGTCGTTTTTTGTGTGTACAGAAATCTTTATGGGCCATGCATTTTCTACTTAGTAATCCTCTTATTGGGGGGGGGGGTAAAGTGGGTGGGGGTTGATGTAACAAGCTAATGCTTGTATGTCGTTTTTATTGTTATTTCTTAATGTATAAAAACCTTCATGGGGCATGCTTTTTATACCCTGTATTAATCGTGATTGCATTTGGTGCATAAATGTTACCCTACGTGTTACTTCAGTTTATTTATTTACTTATTCATTTTCTTTTTTAAGTGTGTGTGTTTGTGGGGGAGTGACGCAGCGCACTCCTGCATACTTCTCGTATCAAACATAGGTAAACTTTGCCAGTATGATTGAGGGTGTTATTAGATAATCCTTGCCCCACTGGTCTGTGGTGTATAATTTCATGTATTCTTCATCGATCTCTTAGATCTAGATATACAAATTATGAATGAAAGATCTGTGTCAGTTTATTGATAATCTAATAAGGGTGGGATACCCTTAACGCATCGGAGCGCGAGTATAGTCATGGCCATCGGTGCGGCTGGACAAGGTCAAAACGAACCATGCATTGCCTTTCAATCTACATTCAGAGATAGGAAGAACCAGGGGGCGAGGAGTCGAGGACCCCCTATCCCCACATAAAAACAAAAACAAAATCACCATAATGTACTTGTAAGGAATGGCCGATGACTCCTCCCTTTTAGACGGTTGGAAGGGCCGTCAGAAATTTTAGCAAGTGTGGTGAAAATGAGTTTGAGAAAAAATGTATATTAGGGATCCTTTTTTTATTTGTTAGTAGCTGTCAGCGATTTTTTGAGAAAAATGTACACTCCTGAAAGTGTGATACTATTCTCTGTTCTGCTTGTCAGAAAAATGTCTGACTGTCATGAAAACCTTGGATCCCCCTTAACATTCTTTTTAGCTTGATACAGTACTTATTATTTCTCAGGTGTTACTTCTTTATGTGTGAGCTATCGTTTTCATCAATTAAAAAAATCTGGCAGAATTTTTGTGGGTTTAATAGAACAATCTATACTTCCCATTCTAGATTTATTTTAGATCATACTATCTGAAGAAAAAAAAAAGGAAAGTAAAAGACCATGTTTGAATTTAAATGTACTTGCATATCTTTGTCGCTCAAACAACATACTTTCTTTATTTCTGTTTTTTAAATATTTTTTTTTACAGAAGAGGTGCACTCCACATTGAAAGATGGTACGATAGTTGATTTTTTATTTTATTTAGAGTTGAATATCACAAACAACAAAAGGAATTCATATTCAACAATAAAAGCCGTATTTTAAAAGTAGTGACAATTGTCAAACTTAGTCTTCAAACAACTTGTATTGAATTATGGACATTCAGTGTTTTTCCTATTTTCCATTTAGATGTTAGGGAAATAAACCATATCATAATTATTCATGTTCATCAAATCACAGACACCTTTGTAGATATTAAAGGTTCCTACTTTTTCTCAAATCAAAGAAAATTAGAACCTGAAAAGCTTTCGTTTTGAAAGATGCACGCAATAATTCAAACTCATCTTCTTTATAAACAAACTTAATGCCTATTTTTCCTAAACGCGAGCTGCATTTCCGAGAATCCAATTTCCTTCTCGAACACGGTGAATTCCTCAATTTATCCTTCCATCAAATTATTCATTAAATTGCTCTTTTCGAAATGCAAACCAGTTACCCTATATTTATATTTTGATAGTTTTATCTGCGAATCCTAACATCTAATTTCCCTCTCAAAGAAAGCGAAATTTCAAGTGAAGTCTTGCTACAATATCACAGCTCAACAATTGCTGTTTTCGAATTTCAAACTCGTTGCCTTTTTATTATTATTATTATTATTATTATTACTTCCACCAGTCGAAAGCCCTTTTTCAGATATATGTAATTTTATTCAACACGGATACAACTGAATACAAGAGGATGATGGAAAAATACTACCATACATAATCTTCACTAATCACTATCTGCCATGATATTGTAAACACGAACTAGCGCTCTTTTAATGGACCGAACCGGAGTATGTCAAACGCAATCGAAAAGCACGTCATTGATGTCTTTTTTTTAATTGTCATTTTCCCTATCCTGATGTTTCCACGACGATGGAAAATTAATTCGTTTTATCCCCAATACTCGCTCCTTTTAATGAAAATCAATTTATACCTTTCCATTTCAAACCGAAAAAAATCAGAGATTGTGTCGGCCTTATTCATATTTATTAATCTAGGTCAAAATCGGAAAAGGAGTCGCCACACTGCGCAAAGCATCCAATATCTGATTTGATTAAGTACTGTATAGGTTAAGATCTCAAAGCCAAAGGCTGGGATCTTCACTTATATTCTAATCTAATATAGACTCTTCCCATTTCCTCATTTTCCTTTTTACCACTTGAAAATATAACAATTGCCAAAGTATCAGAGTTATACTGATACATTGAATTATTTTCAACGCCGTGTCATCCCCTTCTCGTACATAGAAATCTAAATTACTGTGGTCAAGTGTTATCCGTCATACAGGCGGGTTTAAGGGGCGGGGCGAAACCGGCATATGCCACCCCCTCGCACTCCTTTGAAAGCCACCAGGTACACCTTTAGTACAGAAGTCCAAAAATGTGCCCCCCCCTTTTGAGGTGATGATGTTACATTCCTGTCAGCAAATTTTAGGAATATTGTACGCCCTCTGTTGAAACATCCTGGATCCGCCCCAGATGCGACACCCTGATGTTGGAAAAGAAGGTTGTTGTGTCCGTACATCGGCATCTTTTTTAACAGATGATCAAACATCTTACAACTCGACTTTGAGTGTCATATAGTCTTTGTCCATGCAACGAGAAATGCACGACCTTTGTGGTTCATTTCTTGTCTCCACTCGCGTGTGTGACCGTTATAAAGTGCAAAATAATTTCTGTACTAGACCTTCACTGTAGGTGTGTAGCGTTATGGTCCAGCTATTAAGGGGGAGTGGCACTTTGGAGATGAGGGGCGGCGTAGTTACCAGTCTTACTGTAGGTTGACTGAATGAGACAAAGAACAATGTCACCCATGTCACTTGCCTCTTCCTCACAGTATTGGCAATGTTTAAATTCTATGTTATCTCTGTTTTCACATTGTTGAGTCATAGGATCTTATATTTGTTTTCCTTTTTTAATGAAAAGAACGAATATTAAATTGTTATCAGATTCTAAATTGTGTACCTTTTTTTTCTTTAACAAATGATTTCTAGGATGACTTAACTTGATTTATCAAAGTCCCACATTGCCTCCTTACATAAATCCCCTTCTTAAACCCACAAGCATTCAAAGGACAGTACTTATCAGGTTACATAGACGAGATTTTTGAGCATTTGGCTGGGTGACGATAGAACATCCTGCACGAAGAACCATGATCTTAGTTGTGGTCGCAATAGTTTTATACTATTGTTTTTTATACTTGGAAATACTAGTTATTTCCAGTAGAACCATGTTATTTTCTCGCTAGTTGTCACCTTTGCATTTCTAAATTGAGTTTTTAAACACGCGATTCCCTGATTTGACACAGACTGATTTTTCAAATCCATATTGCCTCTATAAAAAGCTATATCCACAAGCATTCAAAGAACACTATTTACCTGGAGCAGGTTCCATAGGTGTGATGCTTGAGCTGTTGGTATAGGGTAACGATAGATATTGCTCTATAAAAAAAGCTATACCCACAAGCATTCAAAGAACACTACTTACCTGAAGTAGGTTCCATAGGTGTGATGCTTGAGCTGTTGGTTGGGTAACGATGGAACACCCTGCACCAAGAACCATGATCTTAGTCGTAGACGTGTTGTAGAGTTCTTTATACATCACATCCGTTCCTTTTCCGCCGTTACACTGCATAGAGAAAAACAAAAAAAAAATGACAATTTTGTAGAGAGGGGGTGTTCTGGTGAAAATAAAGTGGGTACTTTGCGTGAGCATTCTCTTTTTGTTGATTCCTTACAAGTCAATTAAACAAGTCATTAAAAAAAGTGTTGTATTAATAAGATTGGGCTTGAAATGCTGTCAAGCATATTCTCCTAATAATTAGAAACAGCTGGATAAACTGGAGCGTGTGTGTGTTTGTGTAGCCGCACATACTCATCCTTGAGTGTTCTGGTTTTCACTTTTAATATGTGATTTTCAGCAACAATCACATTTTAGTGGTATACTAAACAACCAATATATATATTTTTGTTTGCCTAATAGAACAATATTCATTTAAATAAATATGATAGCAAACATGGATACAGGTCGGAAGGGAAATTAATGAAAATGATAAAGAGATTGTAAAAAACGATTGTGATGCTGGTAAAGGTAAAGAGGAAGAAAGGGTATTAAAGGTGTCGGGGCCTAGTGGATAAGTCACCAGACTGTGAATCGTTATGGTTCGCAGTTCGAGTCCCGCCAAGGTACTAATGTCCTTTGGCAATACATTTATCTACATTTTGCCACACTCGAGCCTGGTGAGGTAAATGAATACCTGGTAGGAATTAATTCCTTGAAATGCTATAGCGCCATAGTGGCAGCCATGCTTAAGCCGGGGTTATAATTGTGGAGCGCCAGGAGTGTCAAGTTTGACAGACATGAGCGCTATACAAGAACCCAGTAGTATTATTAAGAAGGGGAATACTGAAGAAAATGTTCAGCTCTTGCAGGTTAATAGCTTCGAAAGACGCTGTAGAAATTATTTAGATATAAGAGAAAAGAATCTCATTCGCAGAATAAACGCAAATAACATAATCACATTACTGTGTGTAAATACCTTGGGGTATACATTGATAACTCTTTAGATTGGGATAAACATGAACACGATTTGTGTTAAAGTACTGTGAAGAATTTTTTTTTTTTTTTAAAGAATAAGACATTGCATCTCCCAAAAAACCGCATTAATTTTTTATAAGTCAACTGCTAGAAGTAAATTAGATTATTGTGATGTTGTTTGGAATAATACGAAGAAACAAAATATTCAAAAATTGCAAATTTTACAAAATAGATTACTTAAAACAGTAATAAGAGTGGTAAATTGATATTCAACTTGACTTTTGTATGACAATTTGTTTTTAGATACCTTAGTTGAGAGACGTAATAAACATGTTTTATGTATAATGTATAAAATTTCACACCAATTAACTTCGGATTATATTTTTAAGTAAATTTAATTTTAAATACGCTTCCTATAGCTTAAGAATAGCTCCTCGTATATTTACTTTACCAAGAATTAAAACGTGCTTCAAAAAGAAAAGTTTAAATTATTATGCTGCAGAACTATGGAATGAATTGCCGGTAGAAACTAAATGTAAACCAACTTACTATGCTTTCAAAAGGACTTCATAATATTTGTGTTATCATGTTTGACTTTAGCAAACAAAACAACTGATTTGTTTTTCTTCTCTTATTTTCCTTCTCTTTTTTCTGTTCCTTTTCTTCTTTTTTAATAAGGGCTCGTTCGGATTTCTCGCCTTCTAAACTATATGTATATATGTATGTGTATGTTTTATTTAACTTTGTATGTAAACCATGTAAACATAATGTATGTTTCTTTGTAAAATTGTGATTACTTTTATAAATGTACGGCCATGCTGAAGAACAGCCATTTGGCTGAAGTATGCCACCGTCCTAAAATAAAATAAACGAAACGAATTCATGTTTTCTCGATTCTCGATTCATGTTCATACACAAAACATGCAAGATCAAAATCCCACAACAGTCGCAATTTATTGAATTATGATACTTCACTGACTCATACCCCATCAATGAAAAACGATCCAATCAACCACTTCCAAAAACAATTCATAATGAAATGAATAGTTACACATTTTTGCCACGTTCTAAATGTCATGGTTATTGTAGATTGATGACAGGTACTCACAGAGGAATGCGGTTTAATGGGTAAAAATACCAAGGGAGGGAGCAGACGTGAAAAGACTGCTCTAGATAGAAAATAAATCCCTTATCACTGCACAAGGTCGTCGAGAACATATCAATAAGATACACGAAATTGATAATACTTTGATTATTTTAATCTAAAACGGACTTTCGAGGGGGAGGGGGTTTACATACATCATTCTAAAATATAATTCTCTTTTTACGTCTCTTTCGGAATGTACCCCAAATGAGACCTTCTTGGTTTCTCAGGATCGTTTTCAATTCTTCTCCATATTTATTTACATCTACGATGCCCTCCCATTTTCATCTTTGTCGGCAACGAGTTCATGCAGTTCTTTCGTGTTCCGAACCGGTACAGATATACTTGAGAGGTAAACTAGACAACCAAGCTAATGTTGAAATGAAGATACTTCCTCGAGTGGGTGTGAGATGAGGGGCAACTCTAGAAGGGCAAACCTCTTGTCCTTTGGAGTCTGCAACTGTATCTTTGTGAAAGATGGCAAGCAGTTCAAGAAGGATGCATTCCTAGATTCAAGTATTGCTTGCTTTCTCGGGCGAACAACCGTTTGTTGCGGCCTTTTAAGGTTTGAAATGGGTGTGCATCGTCTTTCCAAAACCTAAATTCCTGACGTTTGGGTTTTGTGCCATTGTTTTAAACGCTATGGAAATACATGGGGATTCGAACATGATGAATCAAGATTTTAAAAAGTGCACCCTTACACTGGTTTGCGTGTGTGTGTGTGTGTGTGTGGGGGGCTTACATGTCCAAATCTGACATATCCTAAGTACACATCAAGTACAAAGAAAAAGAAAGCAAATATGTCCTTTACATGTGCCCCCGGTACATTGAAAAGAAGACAAATGTAAGGTTGTCCGTAAGGAATCTTCATAAGACATTAGTTTTTATATTCCCGCGGCACGGGAGGACCTTCAGCATAGTAATACCCTCCTTCCATCCTCATCATCTAAAGCAAAGCATAGTATTGAGTGATCACGCTTCTGCGTCCTTGTGAGTCTCTTTCGCACTGTCAAGGTCACTCCGCGAACTCACAAGTGGTCGCGTATGACCCATAACCTATAAAGAAATTAATGGTGTACAAACATGACATGTAAATTGTTTCTAATTTATTTAAAAAACGGCGCGGTCAAATTTAAAAAAGCTACAGTCAATCGTTCACATCATTCTTTGTATTTATCACTTTCACTGACTTCACTCAAATACAAATTCTACCAATGGTATTGAATGCAGAGGTTACAGGGTTGTTGTACAAGGAGTTGGGATTTCTTCACAGGGTTATGTGTTATACACGACCGTTCGTGAGTTCGCGGAGTGACCTTGGGAGGTGCAAGAGAGCCTCACAGAGACGAGGAAGCGTGATCACTCAATGCTGAGTTTTGCTCAAGCTGATCTGAGAAACATTGGAGTGTTTGTGGAATATTACCTTCTTCGATCCAACCATGCATAACTGATGATGAAATGTATTCCTCTTGTAAATACTTGTAATATCCTGTCATTTTATCCATCCTGTGAATGATGCATCAAGCAGTCCATTGTGAGAAACGTGAGCGATATTTCGATTCCAACTGGATGCTGGATGTCTGTCTGTCATTTTGCTATAACACCTTCTTCTTGTTTTTATCGTTGCGCTTTGACTTTTTTATTATCATGATATTTTCACCTTTATCTTCAACATCATCATCATCATCACAATCATCACCATCATCAAGATCACAATTGCTATTTTGTCATTACTCTCATCATCATCCTCATCATCATCATCAACCATCAACATCATTTGCATCACCGCCATCATCATCTCATCATCACCATCAACATCACAACTACCTTTATCATCACCATTATCATCACTCTCATCATCATCATCATCATCAGTACAAACATGAGAGTTCGTGTCCTTGCATGGTTCTGACCAACTCATCATCCCTCTTTCACATGAAAAAATGTTATATCTTCCTTTATATACCTCTCTTTAGAAATCTAGCCATCTGATTGGTCGAAGTTGGAGTCGTGATTTTAGCCATGCCCGCCTAACGATCAATAGTTCATGAGAAAGATGTCCCTTGCCCGGGTAACGGGCCGAATAGTTAAATTTTGCTGAGATCCCCATTGGTTTACGTGTAAAAAGTTTCTTTGTGCGACGTGCGAACGCGGATACCATACAGTGTGTGTGCGATTCCCAAATGATCGTAACATTCAGGCAACTTTCTAGCGAAGATTAACAGACAGTGTCTCAGATTTTCTGTGATGTTTTAACCAATGTTTACTCAAGAAAAGGATAAGGCAGGAATTCTTTCTAGATTTTCTTGAGAATTCGGTATATAAAAGATATATGGACTGCTTTAATATTCGAAGCAAAGCTGTTTATATACTGGCTTTCGGGTACGTTACATCCGCCCCGGCGCGCTTCGGGGTCATGGCAGGATGTAACGTCCCCTTGAGCCTATAGAAATAGCCATGCCTCTCATAGCAGTCAATATATCTATATTATTCGCCTTATGTATAATGCTATAGACTCATTGATGTTCATGTTGTTACGCAATATCAACCAACCGACATCATCATCATCATCGTCGTCATCGACATCAATCGTAGCGTCATCCCCACGTCAATCGTCAATCAAAAGTATTAGCCTCGACATTCACTAACTTCAGTGACAAAACTAACAGTCAACATATTGCCACCTACCTATTAGTACTTAAACCATTCTAGAAATCAATCCAAAAAAATATTTTTAAAATGTCCTTAAATCAAAGTAGAATGTTTCAGGCAAAATGACCATTAATTAGTCAGGGGAATTATTACTCCTATCTTTGTATTTTTAAAGAAACAGGACGAGACAAACTTGTCAGTAGTGAACTAAAATTACATTTTGAGAAGTATTTAATTTAAAAAAAAAAATGTTTATCTTACCATACTTTGTATGTTTGCATAATAATACAATGTTACTGTTTAGCGTATAATACTGGAAAGTGTCTATATATCATGGAGGTATGGTTGAATGTGTGTGTGTTTGTGGGGGGGGGGCATTCTCTAGCTGAATATGAGAATTTTCCAGATCTGATAAAACCATGACATTAATACAATCTTTGTTGTTTGCACGATACACTGCAAAGCTTATATATAATAAACATGATAAAGACACAGCGCAGGGGTTACACACTCCTTGGTATTACTTTCAACAGATACAATAGGGCTGTTACCTGTAATGCAATTGATCGAGATGTACTTTAATAATGCCACATAGGCTGTTTAATGTGCTGACATGAATGGTCAGGTATGACGTCATCTCTGTGTCCATACACTGTATACTTTGTTAGGCTGTCACTCTGCGTCCACTTTGGTTTAATTATCATTCTGTTTCTACTCAGTATCGTGCGTGTTTACTTGGTGGATGTCTGTATGTGTACCTCCATCAAAGGGATTGGAAAGTGATGATGTCCCGTGATGACCGTATATCGCTCGCTTGCAGATCAGGAAGGGGGGAAAGGGGTCAGTGGCACTGCCCCCTGCAAAACCCAATATGGCGTATCTTATTAAAGTAAGAAATTAAGTAAACGATGAAAATGTGCCTTCCAACTGTGCCCCCGACAAGAAGCTGAGACCCTAAAAGGCACCTAAGAAAATGTCATATCAAACCAACAATTTTGTCTTTGTCAGAGAATTAATTTCCGAACTTGAATCCCCCACCCTCTCGCCACCGACCATAGAATCCTGGCTCTGCCAGTGATCTTCTTTAAAGGTTGCTTGATTAGCCTTGCAATTTTTGAAACGCATTTAATGGCGCAACAGTCGTATCGATAAAAGGCCTACTTTAGACGGTGTTAGAAGGACCGATGGCAGAAATCACCCCCCCCCCCTGCCGTGATTCTACCTTTGCCATTTTGTATAACTCCATAACTACATTTATACACATGAAGTTAAATTGATTTCATCTTGACTGTCAGCTCTCTGTACATATGTTTATTACTTTTGTTAAGCGCTTTGAGAACTCACTCCGAGTTGAAAATGCCATTTTTTGTAATGTATCCAAATCTATATTTAAGTGCCACGATACGAAAAATTTCATTCCCCTGTTACGAAAAATTGTATTTCAAAAGTCAGAATGTAAATCGCATATATTACGTGTTGTTAAGTAGGGCGAGCCATAATGTTTGACCTACCTTGCAACATTTGATGTTACAATTTGAATTCTGACTATTGAGATACATTTATTCGTTACAGGTGAATGATATAATTTGTATTGAGGCGCTTTACAAAGGCATATGCATGCATTTGGTTACATTACGAAAATGGCCTATAGCGCTAAACAAATTTATTATATTATTATTAATATTATTATTATTATGAACTCAGAGGCGAATCCAGGATTTGCTGAAGGCATTTGGGGTTCTCCCTCAAAAGGCTCGTATATACACTTGCATGGGCAAGGGGGTGGGGGTGGATTCCATCAAAGTAACTTCGAGATTTTGCCCGCTCTAAGTTTCCTCGACTCCAGTATCTAACGTATCTTCTGCTTATCCATGAAAGAATTATCAAGTGAACATCGTCGAAACATTTTCCCGTAAAGTAGCAGAGCTGATATAGATGCCATATCATTTATCACTATATATTCGCCACCTTGGAGTTGAGATTTGCGGGGGGATATACCGGTGTGTGCCATATCCTTGACGGCTTTGAGATGGCCCGAAACCATGTCTTTATACAATTCAACCAACGTGTAGAGTTAAGAACTTATGTTTCAGTAAGAACTCCGTATTCTGTTTTGTATGGAATCTTTTACTAATTTCTGAATATCTGTATGCTGTCACCTACATACGAGGCGTCCTTGTTTTGTCTGACGTAGAACTGTTTTAGTGACTGGAGCGGTCTTTGCCGCGTCATTATTGGGGGGGGGGCGACATCATAGAAAATTAATAATGTCAATATGAACAATGAGCATATTTCGTTGAATTCATGACGTATGGGAAAACCGCATTGAAACGATTGATTATCTAAGAGCAGGTAATAACACAATCGAACAAGACGCTGTGTGTGCAACGGGAATTGAATACAAAACTATTACAAAGAAAATTGTCTTTATTTGTTCCTGAATCGTGCCGTTTAGATATCTCGAGTAATTATCTGATATTCTATAGAAGGGTTGAATATATACATGTAAGATCTGTCCTTCATAATTACCAAGCAAGCCAGTTTTAGTACTCTTCCGGTCAAACTCTGAACGATATGATGGTCACGTTCACATATATGCCTACTAATGAACTGGTCAATTCTGCATCAACACGTGGGTTTACTTCTCGTGACATTGATGAACACACCAGTAATTACAAATACAATAAAACAGATGAAAAAGAAATAACAAGAAAGGAATTCAATTTTCAAAAATGCAACAACTAGGCGTTTCCCGGAAGAAAACATAACAACCTATATTTCATTAAATCACACAATTAAATAAGTTATTTTGCCAATGCTCTCTCAGAGTCATTCATTCGAAAATGTTTCGACATATATATTTTGTATCCATTACGTCTTAGCACATGGCTTTGATCAGATAGTTATAAGCAAACCAGGGGAGTGTTTCACAAAGACTAAGATCGACTTTAAGTTAGACTTAACTATGGAAGGCCGTTCATGCCACTGTTTGCTCTCATCATTATGATCTTTAGATAATATTTTTTCCTTCAATTATCAAAAAATGTAAGTTCTGTAGATTTGTGACCATGATTTGTACAGGTTGTACGCCCCTTGAGAGACCATTGCCAGTAAATGGTGAGAGCAAACAGTGGCATGAACGGCCTGCCATAGTTAAGTCTAACTTAAAGTCGATCTTAGTCTTTGTGAAACACTCCCCAGAGCACCACATTCAGAAGCCTTTGTCTGCTTTCACTTTGCCACCTCCTAAACACAGTGAGATATTATTAAAGATAGCGATCAATCAAGTGGAGATATCGCCCACTCACTTGAATGAACATCATTATCACCCACTTAGATTTTAATTTGAAGGCAGCCGTCGCTTAATGATATTTTGAGGCATTTTCATTAATGTAGTCAAAAAGTCAAAAGTACACTGTTTGATCTTTTCCCAGTGCTGAATTAGTATTCAATATTATTTTCAGATTCCTATAAAACATCCATCACTATATTTTATAACTCCCGTATACTTATATAAGTTTTCTGTGTCAGACATATCTACATCAGCATATTTTCATTTTCATTTTCACCATTATCACCATCATCAACAATACATCATCACCATCACCAGTTTTTGTTTTCATGTGTTTATCATCAACCCCCCCCCCCTTACCTTTCCCCCGGGCTATCACGCTATCAAGCAATCGCTTATTGTAATAACCCTTCTTCTTCTGTAACTTTCTTAATGAATAACTATTGGAAGTAGTGTGTGATCAGTTAAATTTGGTTTTAATGTCATCCTATATTATTATTATATTGTATACACATTAAAAAACCTGGTTCTATTTTGTATATGTTATATTGCTGAAATGTAATTTGATTTGTATGTTGCAGAAAAAAATTCAATTCAATTCAATTGATGTAATAATCCTGACTCATTCGAAGCATGAGCGCAGGTTGTTGCGAAAAACTGGAAATGGGGGCCAGAGAAAGCGAACAATGAAATATGGTATGAGGAAATTATTAATGTTGCATCATGTGTAACTGTTGTAAAATTAATTCGTGAAAAAAAAAGAAATCTAATCGAGTCATCGAGATGGACATTGCAGGGTTGACTCCGATTAGCCACTGACTTGATATCAGAATGATAAGTTCGATCTCTCAGCTCATCAAAAGATAATTACAAATCAATCAGATGAACTGGCCTACTTTAAGATTCTCATCTTCTTTCCAAGATACAATCTAAGTCAAGAATCAATCTAAGTCATTCTGAAAATTAGACACAATTTCTGCTTGTTTCATATCTTCCGTAGATCTTGATGTCATTGGAAGTTCGACCTTCAGAGCTCGATATCAATTTCGGCCGCTGTGTGCTGATTGTTTTGTTTTCTTTATTTTATTTTATTTATTTGTTGTTGTTGTTTTGTGTGTGTTTTCCCGCTTAATTGGCTATACATCCGCTGTCTAATATTTATTTTGAATAGATTCAAGATTCAAGATTCAAATGATTATATTTCTAATGCAAAACATAATACAATGAAAATGCAATGTTGTTTGCAATTTAATATAAGTATGTTACAAAAAAAAAGTATACAACGAAACAAGACAAATATAATAGTAATGGTACGAGAAAAGAGGAACTAACTAGAGGCAGAGCTTGTTGAAGTATAGTTCCTTAGAGGCTGTTTTACAATACGTCTTGAAAACAAAGTATACATAGAAAATAAATTAGTTAAAACATATGTAACAATAAAGAAATTATGAATTTGGGGAAGGAGAAGAAGAAAAAAAGAGGACAAAATGGGGAAAAATAGAAGAAGGCAAAAAAGAAAGAAAGATAGAAAAGGAAAATGAATGCTTGCAAAAGCTCCAGGAAGATGAGGTTAGATCAGCAGAAAGAGGGAGAAAGGGATTGAGTCGAGAGTCAAACAAGACCGAGATTCATACATATCGACGTGTCAACAATGTCAACAGTCCAGCTGACCGGCGACGACACATACAGTCATGCATATGACTGTGTTTAAAAAAATAATTTTCAGCTTTTTAAAAATGTGTATAGACAGGTACTTTGTTTAAGAGATGGGTCTATGCTATTCCAAAATACTAGACCGGTGTTATGTTTTGTGCGAAAGCTGTTCTCATTTTAGGAGGGTGAAATTGGTTCGACTGTCTAGTGGGGTATGAATATATCTCGTAATTTTTTTGAAAAATGGAGGAAATCGGGAGAGGTAACTCATTTTATTTGGAACATAAAGATACCGTGTATCTATGCCACGCATACGCAATTAAGCGTGTTGCACTTCTTAATCTACCCCTCAAATATCTCATTCTTATTTCTCGCTGTTGATTTTGTTTGTTTGTTTCCTCCTTTCTGTCATGAATTATTAACTTATACACTTCCGTGGGAATGCCTCCTGTAAAGGATTTCCCTTCAAATGCCCTCATATTTAAAAATTACGAGAAAATAGCTGCATTGTTTGGACCAGTCTCAACTATTCTTGTTTCAAGACATTCACATTAAATATTTGTAGATCATGTACATCTCTTCATAAGTCCGTAAAAACCCATTTTTGTGTGGGGTGCATGTGCTTTAGAAGTAAAATACTTATCCTTTTCATGATTTCAAAACCTCACATGTTGTACCTAGTACACAATCAGCCTTTCCCAAATGCTCTGAGGTGGTTTCTTTCTCATTGCAACCACACTGACCAAAAACCCAACTTCATCTTTAAACATTTTTTTTACCAGAGGCAGTTTTTTTCGAATAAACAAAACGTGAATATCGATATAATTCCAAGCTATACAGCGCATCATAACACGTGCACACATTGGTATATATCTTGGGAGGTCATTGGAACAATAGAACATAGATAGCTCATGCAGTGTGCCGTTGAGATGATATTCTTCTATTGTGATAAATCTTCTCTTACGCCGTGATTTCACTTTATTTTATGACGAATATTGGACAATGGATGCTGCTGACTGTAGCAGAGCATCTATTAGGATCGATTCCATTATTGACTGGCCTTGACGTTGTGGAGGTTGTGTTCATGTGACGTTTTACCCAACTTTTAGTTTGGATTAGTGTATTTTTCACAATCAAATAAGAATTTCTTTTAAAATCATTTTAAGGTGCCCCAACAAATTTAAAGAATAAATCAGTCAAGAAACGCTTTTTATTTTTTTAATTATTTTTTCTCATTTTTTTATATTTTAAAAATATTTTTATATATCCGTTATGATATTATTTATCTGTTTTAATCAAGAATTCATCCATCAACTGTTGATTCACAAAACATTCAAAAGGAAGTATTGCAAATCTGAATCTAACACTTTTTTATCGCAAATGAAAACAAGTTTGCGATATGATCAGCGCAAACAAGTGATTTGGAAGGACAACCATGGTGTCAAAGTGAGTCCACTGAAGAAAAAATATCAGGCTACCCTAAATTTGAATAAAAAACCCAAAACAATCAAATAAACAAAACAGGAATTGGGAATAGCTCTCAATTTTAACTACCAACCCAGTTACTCTCATTGGAAATTAAAATTATGGGATCGTATGAACGCACTCGTCCAATGTCCATTCGCGATTAGCTTAGATTGAGGGCTCGGAATGAATTGGTAACTTTAAGTGCATAGATTGCCTTTAATTTCTCTCATCAATCAAACTCATACAACACTCACCTACATAGTCATATAATAGCCTTGAATCTCTGCTCATGTAAGCGTTTTATTTATTTGCTGTACTTGTCAGGAGAGGGCTATCAATTTAAGTAAATTAGTGTTGTAAAAATTGATTCATATTTGCTATATACTGCAGGGGTAAATATGTTTTACATTGGTTTATAATGCTCTAATTTTGTCGCTTTGCTTTGTTGTGCTATCTTTATTTTCGTCCCATATGATAATCAGAAATTGATTCTCTCTTTGTTTATGGCGCCTTTGTGTAATGTTTTTATGACACCGTCCACCGGTTCTCGCTCCCATCCTATTCGTGCTCTTTCCGCCTCTTTCTCTGTATCGCAAGCAATAATTATCATCTAAATCATGCCTAATAAACATGTAAAGGGAATTTAATTAGCTTTTGATTAATAATAATCGCCTCTATGTCCATGTGATCGCGTGTCCATGGGAATAAAATAATATCTTACGAGAATCTATCACTAAACAATATATGCTTGTTGTATGACCAGTTCTCGAGATCAGTCATTGAGGGGGCGCTATGGGGGGGATGGGGGAGGGGGGGTTAATGTGAGATGGGAAGGAGTGAGTTCAAGGGACTTGTATACTTACATCTTTTTCATACCCCCCCCCACTTCTCTTATTTTGTTTTCTTTTTCCCTTTTTCCCCCTATTACACTGGATAAAAAACGTACTTCCATGCCCTTATCGTTAGACCACTACTCCAGGGAGATACCATCTTTCATTCCAAGCCATTAGAATCTTCGCCTTAATTAACTTACTATTATAAAAGTCACGCTTGGGGATGGACATCATTTATCGGGGGTGCTTGATGAATAGGTAGTGTTGTCTATATATGCGCGCATTGGGGAAATTTAGGTGATTCGTCAAGTAAAGAGTAAAGAAAGCTTCCCTGTTGTATTACAGGCGATTGAATAGTAATGTTTGCATTAGTTTCTATTATGTTCTGATGTTGCCTAGAAAACTTGAACTATTTCGCTAGAAAACTTCAGATAATTCTTGTATAATTCTAAACCATTTGAATACTTGCGTTAAATAATTTGTTTACTGTGAAAGTCACGTTTCATGGTCCACAGTATTTCATCTCTGGGCTACATACTTGATAAATCAATATTATTGCCAAAGTGCAAGCATTTGGGGGAGATGATTAAGGCAATACGTCACAGGAAAGCTTCCTTGGTACAGGCGATTGAATGAGTAATGTTTGTTTTAGTGCTAATTGTTATCAAGTGTTACGTAGAAAACGTGAACTATCGCTTCCAAACTTCCCAAGAATATCATCGCATTCCTAACGATTTGAATTCCAACGTTGAATAACTACTATTATGGCAGTCACGTTTGATGGCGGGCAGCATTTTATCCTTGGGCTCTACTTGATGCATTAGTATTGTTGTCAAGATGCGAGCATTTAGTAAAAAATATGTTACAGGAAAGCTTCGATGTTTCAGGCGACTGAATTACTCTTTATTAATTTCTTGTGTAGCCTAGAAATTCAAATTCCGCATCCTCTTCAATCTACAAACTGCTCTGTACAAAATAGAATCCTCTTCTCATTCGCGTTTCTTTTATACCACACGTTTGCGAGTATTTTTATTCAATTAATCGACGCTCTCCCTCTAATATATATATATATATATGTTCATGATGCTTAACTATATGATTGAGAGATATTAGGTTGTTATGCCATGTATATCTGTTCATACAATGTATTTGTTTCTGTATGTGTTTGCACTTCAGAACCCGAAGAAGGCCTCACAAGCCGAAAGCTCGTAATAAAATTGTTAAGTACAGCTACGTCTCACGTTCCTAGACCATTTTCTTCACGTCTATATATATATATATATATATATTTATTTATTTATCTTCGAGCGTTCCCCAATGACATCGGAAGAATAATAAATCGCCTGTATAAAGTCGCGAAGAGCCGCATAAATCCGTTTATAAATGGAAGGAAAACACCCAAAACATCAAACGGACCTTGATGAATACACATTTCTAGGAAGGCGCCAAACGAGTATGTACAAATAAGTTAGCATGACATGATTGGGTGTACTTCTTTAAAGACAATCTAATTTTTTCTTTGTGTGTGGTAATGATTCTACCTCACATGGCTTTCTATGCTTTTAAGAGGCAGAAAGAGTTTCGTTTAGTTCTACTCAATTTGAAAGCAAATTCATCTCTCCCGATTCTAAAACTTGCCTACAACAGAAATATTAAAAGTCAGTTTGTCGTCACTGGCATTAAAGAGCATCATTTTCTTAAAACGCCTTGATACAATTCTTGATAACGATATTTGGTCCTTTGGATTTTAATTGCATGAATGACTGAAGATTCTGACAAGCTTTAAAATCACGCGACAGAGCGTTGAAAGAAGCAAATTAAATAGATTTCCAATCCGATTCGCTTCATGCTTCGCTAAATCTGACCGGTACAAATTGTAGATTAATTGAGAAAAAACTTGTGATGATATCAAAGTTAGCATGGAATTATCATTAGAAGCAATATAAAAGATAATAAAAAGATTAATTACAAGTTAAGGTCAGTCTAACAGAGATCAGATTGACATTATGAGATAACGCGCCAAGGGAAATGACAGCCAAGCGAAATGACAGGAGAATTAGATATCCAGGTTTACAGTTGGATTGTTGAATTGTTTCATTATGTTGTTATTACCGTAGAATACAGTCGGCACAGGGAGCTTGCGAAGAAAATTGATTGACACTCATTTTCATTGTCTTTTGCAACAGATTTCCCGAAAAGTAGTATGGGTTTTTAGTTTCTCAGGTTTGTCTTCGTCTATTCGAAATTATCCGACTAACTTTCTGTGGGGGGGGGGACCACACCCAATGATGTCTAAGCGAGTGATGTTAATATAATTATCAGTATTACGCCAAATGAATGTATTAAAATCGATAAATAAATTGACTATAAATCAAGTTCATCCACTGTGATGTGATTTGATATACTTCTGCGGTTTGTATCAAAAACCTCTCAGGGGCCTTTGCACGGTACTTTGCCAGCTCTGAACCACATGGCTTTAGTGGTGTAGGGCTTTCTGTATAATTATAGAAAGGAGAGTTGCTAGATTTAGGATAATCTGCAATATTCCAAGTTGGATACTAGCCATGCCATAGGCATCATGATCGAAAATGGCCGGAAAGGGGTCGAATTTTGCAAAGTATGTTTATATCTTTCAAATTAGTAAAATGTATGTTAACTGTCATAATATAATTACATTGTGTGTAAAGGAGCAGAAAGTAGAATTGTATCGAAAGGTAATGCTTTCCTTTGGTTTCTTGTTTTGAATAGTCATTGCGTGTACTTTTTCATTAGTGAAAGTTAATGTGGTAGAAAACCATAAGGATTGCGAATTGCCATTTCAGCTTCCGTATTTCCTGATATGATATTCTTGACAAAATAACACCAAGATGAATATCTCTAGCATCCGTTGTGAAAAACTGAAGCAGGCGCTCAAATGCCAAAATTGACAAAGTTGTCAAAAAAGTACCTATTTTGAATCTGCTATAACTCTACAGAATACCATTATGGTTTCTACTTGTACGTGCTATCTCCCATAGAAATGCACTGGAAATGTATAGAAACATTTGAGTAATGATGGCTGCCCCAGTTTTGGGAAATGGCTTCAATAACACAACTTTAAATTATAGGTAGCATAATACCCATGCACTACCAAGATAAAATTTGAGCCACTCCAAGCCCCCTTCCCACACCACCACCACTACCAGCGTTTGTCGATTACTGGATCTGCTAGGACAAAGACTACCTTCATATTATTCTTCCAAGTTTTCTCATGTAAATGAGCAGAAAATAGAATTGTATCGAAAGGTAATGGTAACCTTTGGTTTCTTGTTTCGAATAGTCATTAAGTGTACTTTTAGGTAAAAAAACATAAGGATTGCGAATAGCCTTTTCAGCTTCTATTTCCTGATATGATATTCTTGACAGAATAACGCCAAGATCAATATCTCTAGCATCCGTTGTGAAAGATATCTAATTCCCGCGGTTATTGGGATAGATTCTAACTGTAGTCTTAATATATAAATACTCATTTCTGATGACTTGGAATATTCCTTGAAAGAGGAAAATTTAGCTCATAAACGTTCGTTAAACCTCAAAATTGACACATGCGCGCATATGCAAAAGTTGCCAAAAGTGGTTTAAAAAGTACCTATTTTAAACCCGCTATAACTCTTCAGAATAGCTGGTCAGCCCCAATTTTGATATCATGTTCTGATAGGATATGAATTGGAGATGCGATTTCATGTCCCACGTTTGCTTTTAGAATATTTTGATGTCAACATAGTGCAACATACAGGAAAACGATTGAATTTGATTCCATTAGGTAATATTTACCGTTGTTTTAAATATATCTCGGCCAATACCTCTTTTGATGTCTCCGATATTTTATCATGTTGTAGCGTAGACTTTACTCTGCTATGATTCAATTTTGGATCAGAAGACGGGATCGTGGTCTAAATTCCGATTTAAGGTGAAGACTGCAAAATCTGCCATTGTGGTTTCTACTTGTACGTACTATCTCCCATTAAAAAGCACTGGAAATGTATAGAAATGTTTGAGTAATGATGACTGCCCCAGATTTTGGGAAATGGCTTCAATAATACAACTTTAAAATTAAAGGTAGCATAATACCCATGCACTCCAAAGGTACAATTTCGCGCCACTCCTACCCGCTTCCCCATCACCACCACCACTACCAGCGTTTGTCGATTTCTGAATCTGCTAGGAGAAAGACTACCTTCATATTATTCTTCCAAGTTTTCTCATGTAAATGAGCAGATAATAGAATTGTATCGAAAGGTAATGCTAACTGTCTTGTCTCGAATAGTCATTAAGTGTACTTTAGCGAAAGTTAATGTGGTAGAAAAACATAAGGATTGCGAAATGCCATTTCAGCTTCTATTTCCTAATATGATATTTTTGACAGAATAACGCCAAGATTAATATCTCTATAGCATCCGTTGTGAAAGATATTAAATTCCCTGCGGTTATTGGGAAAGATTCTTACTGTAGTCTTAATTTATAAATACTAATTTATGATTAGTTGGTATATTCCTTGAAAGAGGATCTCAAGTATGCTTTCAGCACGCGCCTGGCCTGTCGGAACATGCTGTACATCCGCTTTGCTCGATCCAATGAACTCTGTACAGAAATATCACGAATAATGTCCTATAATATTTGTATTTAATTGATCCGTATCTTTAAAAAAAATTAACATAGAAATGTGACGTTCACTTGCATAATACATTATAGGTTACATCAAAACAATAAAGATATATACATCAGACATACGAGGTCAAGGGAAAGAGGAAAGAGGAGAAGAAGATATGAAAGAGAGAGGGAGAGAGAGAAAAAAAGAGATGGAGAGAGACGGGGAGAGAAAGGACGTGAGAGAGAGAGAGAGACAGACAAGCAGAGAGAAGGTAAACGAATATAATGTATATTCATAGTACTGATAAATGAAATGAAATGAAATGAAATGAAATAATCAAAGTAAACATGCTTAATAAGATACATCATAATACAGAACTACCCGCCCGCATACGGATAGCGACAGAAAACAGTAAAGAGTGATGGATAGAATGGGAGGGTGGGATTGACGGGGGAAATGGTAACATGGGAGTAGCCAGGCTTACCTGAAAAGCCATACGTGAGATGAATAGAGTAATATGATTTTAAGAGACAGATGAGAAACGGACATAAAGAAAGAGAGAGAGAGGGGGGATGGAGAGAGATAGAGAGATAGACATAGACACAGAGAGAGACAGAGACAGACAGAGACATAGAGAGAGACAGAGACAGACAGACGCGCATAGAGAGAGAGGAGTACATAGACTATCTATCATTGAATTATATCTAAAAACAACATTGCATGCATTTCACTTGAGGATTATAACATGACGTATGAACAAATTTACATGTTGACAATATAACAGCTGAAGCTTTTTATGTATTTATTATGATTATTTATTTATTTATGTATTCATTTCAGAAAGGGTATCCCAAATCAACATTAATTGCTTTTCATCAGGACCCTATCATTCCTTTCAAACAGATTTTCTCAACCAGAGGGTCGTGAAGCTGTGTCAGGTGGGCCATGAGGTCGGCCAAAACATAATTTTCAAAATAGAATGATATAAGAATATAAATGGTGTCTGATTTTACATGAAATAGCTGGAATTCATCTATAAACTGTTTCATGCTATTTTTTCTCTCGAAAACTAATGTCTTTATCAAATTAGTAATGTCGTAGTTACTGACGGTGGCACTTCACAATATAATTAGTCCACACTTCGTTCTCTATTTTCTTGTGTCATGTTTTCTTGTCAGTTTTTTTCTCGTTATGTTTTTATAAGGTGGGTCTCGAGTTAAAAACAAAGATTGAGAAGCGCTGTGTTATCAGATATATTTGCATATTTATGTATAAATTAAAACAGGACCTATGCTATGCTTGAAGATGGATATGACCTAAAGACAAAGATAAAAACAAATCAAAATTAATCGCAAGAATAAAAGTTACAAAATTTTTAAATGGTAGGCCTATTAGTCCTTTTACCTTTTTTATTTTGTGTTTTCCCTCATTATCTTTTTAATGACTGTTGTGGTGCAAATATCCTATTGAGCTTGTTTATATGTTATATGTTTATAGGGTAAGATCTTTCTAAAAGACCAAATCACCCATCAAAGTGGCAAATCACCTAATTCGTCTGCGTGACGAATTCCATGTCTAGGTCTAATTTAGATTTGTAATGCTTTTCCTAACATAAGGGATAACACCGATTTTAGAATAACACCCTCGAATATCTTGTGAAAGGCTGACTTTATGCAGCACTAACTTTAAAATGCTTGTGTAGGGTGAGATTGTGAAATCATCGAATCGACTCAATCATGCCGAAAATCACATACAGTGAAAAGCATTGCACCCAGGTAAGGGTATACATGAGTAGGCGCACGTGTGGAATACAAATTTGTTCAAAATTGTTTGAATAATGCTGGTCGTATTTGGAATATGATGGTATTTTAAGAGCAATTCTCTCTGCGCAACAGTGCTAGTATGACATTTTTGAACATAGGAATATCAAGAATTGGAACCCGCACAAACTATATTCACCTTTACCGCATCTGACACCTCTTTTAATCCATTGATACTCAATAAACCATCGACTATTGCTGAAAAAGGGCTTGCCCTACGTGTCAGGTGAATGAACACATGTCATGAAGGATATTGATTCACAAGAAGAACAGTGCTTGACAAGAAACAAGGAGCTAACTAATCGATACAGGAAAAGACGCAAATATTTCATGACTGAGAATAGAAATAGAAGAAAGAGAGAAATAAGACTGAGAAAAAATGAAAAGGGGATATCGTACTAGAGAAATAGGTTAAAATAGGTGATGTAGTGTTGATGGCGAAGAAGAGAGAGAAAGATTGTGGAGTCTTAAAATATACATAAATGTGTTAGTTAGGTTTGGGTGGTGGTGGCGTCATTAAAGGTTATGACGTCGATGCAATTGCAGCAACATTTGTTGTTGGTGGTTGTAGTAAGGAGAGAAAGAGAGAGAGATAGAGGGTGTGCAAGAAGTTGAACAAAATAGGGAAGATGATGATGTTAGTGGTGGCAACGAAGAGAGGAGCGAGAGGTATATTTGTCTCAAAACAGAGGGAAAGAAGTTATCAGTGAGGATGTGGTGAAGATGAGGATGATGGTGGTGGTGGTGGTGGGGATGATGATGATGGTGGAGACGATGATGACGATGATGACGATGATGTGGTGAAGATGACGGTGGTAGTGGTGATGATGATGACGATGATGATGATGATTGTGGCGGGGATGATGGTGGTAGTGGTTATCATGATGATGGTGATGATGGTGGTGGTGGTAGTATTGGCCTTTTGCATTTTGGTAGTGATGATAAGGCGACGAAATGTTGTTCCTGAACGGTAATAAAATGTAGCCTTGTCGTATCCAAATATTGAGACACGTTACGACACATGATTATTATTCTTAGAATAACAACCGTCATATCAATGTCAAATTGTATTGAATTTCAAGGTCGAAGTGCTGCAAATATGGTCATGAAATGCAACAAAAAAATCAGTGCAATATTATACAACGAGACAAAAAAATCTACAGATACATAACTCTGCTGGGTAAGAAAGTGTCAGTACTAAGAAAGGTTATCGTTTCTGACAATGGGACGACTCCGCAAATATAGATTTAAACAGGCATGTTTTATAGTTTATAGGGACAATTATTGGAACCATTAAAATCTTCCTTGTTTCGAAAAATGGATTAAAAAATTACACCAATTATTGGAAGTACTTTGTGATACATGAATATGCAACTTCGAAGAGCAACGGATACATCAATGTGAATACATTTCTTATGTCTAAAATCTTACAGGGATACAAACAGAAAATGTGAAGCACGAAAATAAATGGACTATTACACAACACTGTTGATGCATCCTGTGACGCATGGGGTGGGGGCGATCCCCTCTCCCCCTCTTCCCCTCTTTATAACATAATTAAGCCTGTATCCCGTCCAATCTTTTACGACCCAAATCCTTCAGAAGAAGGATGAACATCCAAATTAAAGCTGTGAGGAAGAGTACAACTCTCCAATGGTGATTCTTAAGGCGGGACCACTGGCGGAATTCTCTACGTCCGAGATATCATTCATGCTTGCTTATGAGAGTTTTATTCATTAAACCATCTGAAACATAATCATCAAACGATAATAATAATTTGACAATGTTAGCACATCAAGAACAAATGAATATATATAATTTGTGTTTAAAGACGAAAGGGGGCACACTCATAAGATTATGTGGTGACTATGACAGTTGATCAGATGATATGAGGGGTTGCACAACCCATGCACACCCCCTCCTCCGCTCTTGGATCCGTTACTGGACGAAACAATTGAGGGTGATCCATCCCGCTTTCTGTGCAATAATGTGAGAATCATAAAGGGAAACTTTGATATTAATAGGTCGCGATCCACATGACCGGTATGTCTAGACCTGTCATGGATGAACGCTGTTTCATCCATCATAAAGTGATCGTAAAAGTACTGGGAGCTGGCCCTGGGTAATGGTACGATTGGGGGTATGTCACCCGTCGTCCTTTTCGCCATGTGTCTCACTTCCGACTCTAGCCCAGATTCGTTTCGTTTCGTCTCGTTTCAACAATCAATCAATTTGGAGAAAAGACCCAATTCCTATCTAGGGCAGTCCCATATGGCCCTTACTAACCAAATATATCTTCTTCTTTCACCAAAAAATGGAAAGTTGCCACACTCTGTTCACTTTGGAACAAGCACTCTCATCCCTCAAAGTGATGGGGGTACTCCATGTCTGGCTTCGGTCTACCTTTGAAAATAATACTCCCCGTCGATGATAAAACTTTCATGAATGCACCTCCTGTTTCTTTAACTCGGTGGATTACTCACGATTGATTTCAGAATGATCTGTACTTTTGCTCAGAAAAACAGAGTACAAAACCTGGCTCGTTTACGGATGGGTGCATATGGGGGAGGGTGCAAAATATCGACCATAAAAGATCTGTATACATGAGATAATGGGAGTAAATAACCCGTGGCACTAAAGACACATGAAAAAGTAGCATCTGCGTTGCTACGATCATATTATGGAAGTGAACATCATCCAATTCAGCGGTCAACTTGTTGCATGTCACACTAAAGGATGTGTGGGTATCATCATGTTTATTATTATTTTTTAATGACATTATATTGAGGGTTCTTACATAACCCTACAACATGTACATGGCGAAAAGGTACTTCCATATCTACCGAAGATCAGACACCAGAGACCAATACAAGAAGCATTGATAAACCATGCTGATGGAGAAAGTGTACCATTCATGCCAAGGTAACTATTTGATCCTTGGTATTTTCGTCAACCATGTAAACTGTATTTATCTTTTCTGCTAACGTTGTTTTCATGATAATCAATCGTTGCTTTTCACTTCCTTAATTGTATTTTTTGTTAATCCTTTGCAACTGCAGGTAAATTTGTCGAATTTTATGTATAGTCTTATTGTCAAATGAGAAAAATGGATGTATGTCTACTTTCTTTCCTCTTCCTCTCTTTTCTCATTTAATAAAAACAACATTTCTTTCTAGGCTCTTGAAAATTGTCGGCAATTTTGGTGACATGAGTCCAACATCCATCCATTCAAAATATTCTAGCGCCGCCCTTGGCTCCGAGCCATATCAAAGGAGGATTGGAGCACGAAGCGAAGATTGGATCACTCGAGGCAGAACAGATGTACTCTCAAAAAGGAACGCGGTGAATTTGAGAAACACGTTAAAGTTCAGAAGAAAGGAATGAATTCCGGATCATGTCTTAAAGCCGTGACGACGCACTCAGCGACGCAGAATTGCATGTGAATAATTGGTGCAATCACGTAGTCACCGAATAGAATCGGGCGTGCATATATAATAGACTAGAGTATGATAAGGTTATTGATATCGTTCAAACCAGTATGATGGTATATGAATAAAGAAAATAATTTAATCGCTTGCTGGCTCTCTATTTCCAGACAAATGTCGTGATTTGGTTGTCAATCACTCAAAATTCGAAAAGAAAAAAATAGTTCGGAACAAAGAATGTCTAGCATAAGTCAAGCAGTTAAACATCATGGTGTACGGGTCGGTTCTATCACATAATGGTCCGACCCAGGGGCGTCAATCCTAGGGGGCGGGGGCGGTGGGGGCACGTCCCCCCCACGAGTTTTTAGGTGGTGAAATGTCCCCCATGTTTTGTCAGAAAGAAGTTCTTTAATAATTTAATGTAACGTCAAAGGAAGGGGGGAACTGAATTCAAACAAGGATTAAGAGTCGAAAACGGTACAACGAATCGTCTTCTTTCTCTGATAATCAAATGAAACGTCACAGCTTCCGCGCTTCGCGCGGGAGGGGGAAACTGAATTCAAACAAAGATTAAGAGTCAAGAACGATACAACGAATCGTCGTCTTTTTTAAATAATTTAATGAAACTTCAAAGCTTCCGCGCTTAGCGCAGAAGGGGAAGTGAATTCAAACAAAGATTAAGAGTCGAGAACTGTACAATGAATCGTCTTCTTTTTCTAATAATTTGATGAAACGTCAAAGCTTCCGCGCTACGCGCGAGAGGGTGGAAACTGAATTCAGACAAGGATTAAGAGTCGAGAACGGTAGAACGAATCATCTTCTTTCTCTAATAATTAAATGAAACGTCACAGCTTCCGCGCGTCGCGCGGAAGGCGGAAACTTAATTCAAACAAAGATTAAGAGTCAAGAACGGTACAACGAATCGTCTTCTTTTTTAAAATTATTTAATGAAACGTCAAAGCTTCCGCGCTTCGTGCGGGAGGGGGGGGGCGGGAACTGAATTCAAACAACTGAGATTAAGAGTCGAGAACGGTACAATGAATCGACTTCTTTCTCTAATAATTTAATGAAACGTCAAAGCTTCCGCGATTCACCCGGGAGGGGGAAACTGAATTGAAACAAAGATTTAGAGTCAAGAACTGTACAAACTTATACCTAATCCTAGTTTCAAACCTTACCTAAAACCCAAACGCAAACCCTAACTTTGATTCTTATCTTTAGCGAAATAAAGCCTGTTGCAATAATTTTCGAAGGGGCAATATGTTTGGTCACCTCTCATGGCAGATGAAAGGTATCTCATTATACCTATTTTCCATAATTTTAATGCAATATGTAAATTAATAACTTCTGCTGGAGTATATATTTATTTATATATCATGTCTTCTTTATACAGGGTAGTCTCTTCGTTGCATAAAAAACTGCGTTGCAAGGGAGCCCTGTATTACATAATACAATTTGAAACAATAAACGAATTAATGAATAGTAAAATATTTCAATACATAACAAAACAAAAAAAGAGCGGAAATATAGACTGATAATGGAAACAAGTATTAGACTTTTGATCACCATACACATTTCAGCTAAAATATAATCTTATTATTACAGATAAAATACCACAACGGGTCAATAATATGTGATCACCTTTCATTCCCCAATCCCTTCCCCACTAGTATTTCAGCATATCATGTATGGCCATAAATGAGTGTATATCGAACCCACTCACCACACACACCCACTCACCACACACCCACACATCCACACATATCATTTCTACATTGGCTTCACCTCGTTCTACGTATTTTCAGGATTACAAAAAAATGATATTAATCTTTGCTAAGAGGCTTTGTGTCGTAATCATGCATCGTACCCGACTTTCTTTTAAAACAAAGAAGATTTGAGAAGTAATTCTCATATAAATATATGTGTGTATATATGTATATATATATATATATATATAAATTTCTGATAAAACTATATGCTTGAATACTTGAATAGTTTATCTCCAATTTTTGTTATACTGATTTGCATTGATATCAGAGAAAAGCTTCAGATCTCCTGATGGAACTGCATTTAAAAAAGAAACTGGCTAAAATGATCAAACGAAAAGTATGACGTAATACATCTTTTCAATCATATTTTTTTTCTTCTTCGGGTTCATAATAATTAAGGTATAAATGAAAAACTTATTCTGTACCATGTGTACAGAACTGTGTTTAGCCATTTTCTCATTACGGTATACCCGACTTCCTCTCGTGCTGTGTATTTTCAGGACAAAAATGCATATCCCTTCTCTGCTAAGAGGCTTTGCATGTGTCGTTATTGTGCATCGTATTCGACTTTCTTTCAAAACAAGGAAAGTAAATCGAATTCATACGAGGTCTAAATGTATCGTCAAATTCCCGATAGAACTATAAGCATGTACTTATCTCCACTTTTCTTTTATCTGATTATCTGATTTATATCAAAAATAAGCTTGTAACGGAACTGCATTTTCAAAAAGAAACTGCATGGCTATGATTATTCTGAGTGTTGTATCGCATGAAAAAGGGTTATTAATTGTGTTTCTAGACCAGCAAAATGTGAATAACCTTGTTGAGCAAATCAAGTCGATAACACACTCGTGGATCTACAATCATGTCCTACTTGTTGACCAGAAATAGACAATCTATCCGTCTGTAAACTTTTGACAATACATTTCGTCCGAATTCGCTTGGCGGATATGATTTTTTTGGAAGTCAACGCTAAGAGCAATTTCACTGAAATATGCGGACAATCTAGTCTGCGTCACCATCTGAATTAAAGACGTTATATTGTTCCTAAAGCTTTGAACGGTCAATTAAGACATCGAGGGTCAAAATATCCTATTATCCTATTAACCTATTATCCCCCTGAAAGAGATATCAAAGCTTTAAGTCCACTACTAACGATTTTCGTTCTCAAATGCTTTTAATATAAACGAAAATTTCTCTCTATGTATGACTATTCGTCTCTACTAATCTCCATTATTTGATAAAAGACTTTTAACTATGTGTTTGAAGGGTCGCTATTGAAATTGGACAAACAACACATCATCTGTCCAAGCTACAGATATACATCAATTGAAAACGTGTCACTATAATAAATCTTTGACTAGATTACTAAAATCGCTCTAATAAGCTCCTTTAAGTGCCATGAAAACGGTATGAATAAAAAAGCCAATAAAGAATATTTTTTCTCGCTGAAAACTAGTCGACTTGTGTAAATATGGTACTGGAACCTGTTTCTATAGAAAGAATGGACCTGAATGGATATTTGCTGGCATTTAGGTAAATAAACCAAAATACTCTTATTGTAGCGTTCAATTTTGAGTCAGCTTTAATCTCGCTTCTATTTTTAAAGTATTGTATGTGAGGACTTCGCTCATGTAATTGGAGAAACCGGTTAAGTTACCATGTGGCATATACTGGGGAAAGGATTGAAGGCGCTGGAGGGGCATACCCCCTCAATTCTATCCATATATTTCCACGATATGCAAGAATAACGTCCTCGTTAACTTTCCTCTCTATTTTAATCAACTCCAATTCTTCGAGTCATTCGTTTGTCATTATCGCAATAGTGTCCCTTATCCCCCCTCCAACGATCAACGCCACTGCCCTGGCTGGCCAGCTCTTGATGTTTGCCATTAATAATGCAGTAATACCTCTTATACCCCCAATCGAGCCCCCTCCGGAGTTACCTGCAGCTCCTGACGTGTGCCATTAACTTGGTATTGTACCCATATAAACTACACCTCCTTTACAATCAATGTCCATTGGCCTGGCTCGCCAGCTTCTCACGTTTGCCAATTCATGCGACAAAGCACCATATACCCCCTCCCCTCCGGCACTGACAATCATCACCACTCTGGCCCGACTGGCCAGTTCCTGACGTTTGCCATTAATTAAGGTGTATGAGTGGGATGGGCAGCGGAGATTGATGCATCTATAATTCATTTGCCATTCTTCTAGTCTTATTGACTGGATTCAACAAGCCTTGAAAGGCACTCTGTCTATCTATCTAGCTGGGCTGAGATGACAAGCCAACGATGCTTGTACGTCATACGTGATTCGGTTCATTTGGTCGATTTATCAAGGTGGTTGC
This sequence comes from Mesocentrotus franciscanus, assembly GCA_037976565.1. Lineage (NCBI taxonomy): Eukaryota > Metazoa > Echinodermata > Echinoidea > Camarodonta > Strongylocentrotidae > Mesocentrotus > Mesocentrotus franciscanus. The sequence continues at coordinate 24,328,135 of CP137668.1, forward strand.
ACACAACACCATTCCCGATGCGCAATGCGCCGCTGTGTATTGTAACTGAATGAATGACATGTAGGAACATTCGGAAGAACATACCCCTCCCCCCTCGCCACATAAACAAAACAAGGATAACAATGACAACAACAACAACAAACCTCATGAATTGCAACTGACAGCACTTCAGATCATTAATCTACAGGATACACTGGGGTAGGGCGGTAATTACCACGTGCTGGACCTTACAGTCTTGTACGATCAATAACCAGAAGATATTCATAATATATTAGTTTGTTGATTGTTCTAAAATGACTCTAAAGCCCACCGCTTTACTGTAGGGGGTATCTCACTGAGCGGCGAATACTTGCGAACGTAGCGAATTCAGGGTTTCGCCAGGGTTCGTAAAAGGTTGCAAAAGGTTCGTAAAAGGTTGCAAGAAAGTTCGCAAACAGTTTTCATTGTCGCAAACAGTTTATCTTTGCGAATTTATTTTTCCGCTAACAGTTGCAAGCGTTTGCAAAACAGTTGTAACCATTTGCAAACGGTTGTAAGACGGTGTCGCTGAAGGTCTTTGTGATTCGCCAATGCTAGCGACCACGTGACCATAATGGTTCCTATATAAAATCGACCTATATTGAGTACCAGGAGTTAGCAAAAGGTCCCAAACATTCACAAATAGTGACAAAGGATTGGCAAATAGTTGCTAATCTTCGCAAAAATTGTCGCTAACATTTGCTAATAGTCGCCAAATGTCTTTCGCAAACACTTTCGCAAACATTCGCCCAAATGTTGCTAATTGTCGCTAAACATCGCTAAAATCGCTAAATGTCGCAGAGGCGAACCCTGATTTTCGCCAATACGTACGTTCGTAAGCATTAGCCGCTCAGTGAGATACACCCTACGATTCTCGATCCTGCGATCCGAGTTTTAAACAACCTGCAATTATTGTAGACATGGAAATCTAAACAAACGTTATCTTCGTAATTTAGGTTCTAAATCATGAAAAGAAGACTAACAACCGGAATTTTAGTGCATTTCAGCCTTCTGGCCAGAATAAAAGCCGCATCGGTTTCAAATCGTAGATAATCGCACTAATGGTCTGACGTCACTACGATTTTGGGCCGATTTAGCTTTTCCTCCTCCAAGAATCCATGTAATCTCTAATCAAACATAATGACAATCAAGAAACCCGACCATTCGAATTTTGCAGTTTGAATGTTCATATCAAATGCTATTGCAAATTCTTCCCGAATCGGATCATAGTCAGATCGTAAAGTGTGCGGTCGGCTTTACCACTCACTTGTACAAAATTGCTTACCACTAGATCATGGGTGGCCAACCTGCGGCCCGCGAGCTCTTCTGGTGCGGCCCGCGAAGCATTGAAAACATAATTATAAAAATAGCTCATAAATGAAATGCGGCCCACATAGCAGCGATAAAATAGTGTAAAGCATTTACACACAGCTATCTCTATTTCCATAATTTGTTTTCATCATTCACAACATATTGACATCTGCGGGGCGTTTCATGAAACAATTAGTCGGTGGTTTTCACCGACTAATATCATTTTCACCGACAATTTTATTGTCACCGACTATTTTCAGGCCTCTGATTGGTCACATTTAGTCAGCACTGACAGTTGTCGGTGGACAAATGTTGATGAAACGCCCCCCAGGTAACGACATTAACATCACTCGCCGTGTTAATTTCAGTTTGTAATTTCCGCACGCAATAACGTTTGTAAATATACACATGTTGTGAATCGAGAAATATGTTTGAAATGCCATACTAATTGTCTTGAAACTTACAACCCTTTTCCCCCGCCATTGAATTTTCTCATGAATCTTAATCGTAAACTGGATAGTCCCCTTCCCTTTGCACTGCGTTCAATGGGATGTACAGTGTACAACTAATAAAGTTAGGATATTCTTTCTGCTGTGTCCTTGATTTTGAATTGCTGGAACTTGTCTATCAAATGCAGCCCCAGAAATCACACTAAAATTGTAAGCCTGATTTTTTTTGTTCACTGATTTTGTTGTTTGCTTGTTTGTTTTTGCAAAATTGCAGGTGTGTACACGTATTGCATGAGTGTGTGTGTGTGTGGGGAGAAGACTACGTAAGGCCCGCCAAGTTATGCCAATCGTTAGCTGTGGCCCACGAGCTTTAAAGGTTGGCCACCCCTGCACTAGATCAACTTTCGTATCGTATGTTCTTCTATTTCTGTGTATCTTTATGTTCTCACTTATCCTCTCCAGTACGCCTTGAACACATTAGTTGGAGTTGGAGCATTACATAAATACTTAAAGGCATCGTTTAACAATGTTAAATCTGAGATGCACGGCCCTGCGTGGTATCAGTGTCTGTGATATGGTGTAATATTGAAGCCCTTAAAACATTGCGCTTCAAAATGATCAAGAATTGCCTCAAAAAAGTAAAAATCTTTGAGTGACCGGTTTTACCATACTCGTTTTCCCTAATAGACCGTAGTGTTATGAAAACCGTGAGGAAAACGCAAAATTTGTTTCGATTTCCAATCATAAATATCTTGATAATCAGACAGGCAATCGGCTTGTAAAAATCATGGGGTTCCTGACTTACCTAAAGGTTTATAATAATCATTGCAGCATGAGCTAAGTCCAGGATTTTGTTTCAGAATCTGAGACAAAGTTACCGGATCCCTTTAATGGTTTTATCAACGTTTTCTGTTGCCATCTTTTCTTCAACAACAACCAAGAAGAAGAAATAGAAGAAGAAGAAGAAGGAGAAAGAGAAGTAGAAGAAGAAGAAGAAGAAAGCAACAGCTAACGCGATTGATTTGTTCTGGACGCAATGTTCCCGGAACCACCGGTAGGTGGCGCACCACACGACTAGGGCTTTAACGGAACACTCTTAATTACTTTCGTAGTAAAATACCAGGTAATGACCTAAAATGCCCCAGATATGTATGTTGTAGCCAACATTTTGACATTGTATCGCATGGAACGCCTTAGAATGGTTTCAAGAGGGTTAAAACGCTGAAAAACATACGAAACAGTATATATCTGAGCCAAAAGTGAATTTTATTATTTTATTTAGTAGACCTGTGACGTCACACAGAACGTCATCTTCGGCATCATAGGTCTTGGAAGCAACGTCTTCGGAAGCATTCGGATGCTCGGAAATGTCACCCAAACAAAGTTGAAAGTTCGGTTATCCTATACTTTAGTGTGTTTTATTATTTTGGGTTTCTAACTTCAGTTAACAGCTCTACATGCATATAATACATACGTTGTGTCATACGGCCGTGCACATGGGCGAGTTCGGTTATCCTATACTTTAGTGTGTTTTATTATTTTGGGTTTCTAACTTCAGTTAACAGCTCTACATGCATATAATACATACGTTGTGTCATACGGCCGTGCACATGGGCGCGCACAGGCGGATTTTAAAGTGACACACTGGTTATTGAATCTAAGGGGTTTTATTATTAATGAACAGAGGGCAGTATTGTTTAAGGGTGATGAAAAGAGGGAAGGCATAGTCATGTAGCCTGGATGATTAGGGGCTAGAGTGGTGGGGGTGGTGGGGGAGGTGTCCGGGAAGGGGCGTTAAGGGGAAAAAGGAGTGTTTATTACCTACTTCGTTTTAAGGGGTTTAATTAATAAGGAACAGTGGGCAAGATTGGGGGTTGGGCGTAGTGATGTAGTCTGGATGATTAGGGGCTCGGGAGGGGGTCGGGGTAGGGGATATAAAGGAGTGTATATTACCTACTTGTTTTAAGGGTTTTATTATTAATGAACAGAGGGCAGTATTGTTTAAGGGTGATGAAAAGAGGAAGGCATAGTCATGTAGCCTGGAAGATTAGGGGCTAGGGGGTGGGGGAGGGGTCCAGGAAGGGGTTAAGGGGATACAAAAGGAGTGTTTATTACCTACTTCGTTTTAAGGGGTTTAATTAATAAGGAACAGTGGGCAAGATTGGGGGTTGGGCGTAGTGATATAGTCTGGTTCAAAAAACAGCTGGATTTATATGGAACCTTGATAATTATGCCTTCCAACTAGTAGACTAGACACAAATGTGATTTAGCAACGATCTTTTTCAGTCATTTCACTGATTCTCAGCGGTATACCAATATAACGACCATTTCAATTTGTAGGTTAACTTCGCATTACGAAATTAAAATGCGGTAAGATGGTTACGACCGTAAAGGTGACATGGTATCAGCGGATTTCATTCTCTAGGCAACAATTTCTCTGGGTAGTGGAAAAATAAAATTTTTACAATGCTGAAAACACAAATTTCAAGAAAAACATGTAGTGATGGTAAAACGGTTCTAGGACACCAACCCCCTGGACATCCACCCCCTGATAACCACCCCCAGCCAACTACCCTCTAGGACAACTACCCCCTAGGGCAACCACCCTCTAGGACGACTACCCCCCGGACAACTACCCCTAGGACAACTTCCCCGGACAACTACGCCCTACGACAACCATCCTCTAGGAAAACTACCCCCGGACAACTATCCTAGGGGGTCGTCGTCCGGGGGTAGTTGTCCGGGGGGTAGTTGTCCTAGCGGGTAGTTGTCCTACGGGGTAGTTGTCTGGGATAGTTGTCCGGGGTAGTTGTCCTAGGGGTAGTTGAATAGGGTGGTTATCCGGGGGTGGATGTCCAGGGGGTATGTGTCCGGATACGGATGAAACATTAAACGATAGAAACGGTGAGATGAGGATACAAGTACGACGGGATATTTGGTGCGTATTAGAATTATGGTACACTTAAACTTTGTGAGAGTTAATCAGTTAATATCTAGGGATTTGTGGCGTCCTGGATTAACAAAATTGCGCCGATCCGACTGCACAATTTTTATATTTTTTTGTCAAATTGGCAGTGCGAACCGGATCCCCCTAAATCAATCAACAATAATTATGGCGCTGCGTGACGATGTTTGTTTTTAATTTTTTTAAGTTTGTTGTTGAAATATGAATTCTTTTTGTGTTTCCACAGCATACGGGTAACATTTAATGTGGCATATTTCTTGATTTGAAATGATAGGGTTCACAATGTCGTCAGGACGAAGAGATTAAGACTAAGGCCTAAAACAAAAGATGTATTGCCCTTTAGGTGCCCAAAACATGGGTCGGTCGGTCGTTCGGAAATCTTTTTTTTTTTTTTTCTCCCTCTTTGGGCTGATATTTTTCAGTTTTGATTGCTTTAATACATTTGTTTTCATTAATTAAACATTTTTTTTTAAACGGTAAAAAAAAAAAAAAATGCATTGAGCAACACAACATCTTTTTTGTTAACGCCTAATGGAGGCGCGGCAGTGTATTGAAGTCGTAATAGTATTAAAATAAATATGCATTCCGTGTATTGTGAACGCATTCAGTGGAGAAGATAAACTGTGATGTTTCTGGTACTATGTATATATTATATCACTGTATTATGTGAGTGTATTGTTCAGTGTGAAAAAAATTATGGAAGAAAAGGAATATTACTGTGTCAGCAAAAATTGTTTTATATTTCCCTTTTTTGATTGGATATAATACTCCCTTTTTAATAAAAAAAAGAGGATATACATATTTCAAGAACACGGAGAAAAAACACACACCTTAGAACAATTAGTTTGAATAGTTTGAAGCAATATAATTATACAGCTATTTTCAGAAATCACTTATGCTACAACTGTTAGGATATTTCAACTTCACGAGAAAACTCGTGCCTATATAGGACGTTTTATTCCAACAGACTGGATAATTGTTATTGTTGCCAGCATTATAACGACACTAGTTTTGTATACATGGTATAGAGATGCCACTTCAATTAAACCAAAACATTTCCGGGTAACAATGTAATGTAACAATAATGTAAGGAAAAGTGTGCAATAATATTTTTGTTTTTATCCTCTGCAGGTCGCAACTCATTATATCATGAATAAAAAATTTATTTTAAAGAAAATAGAGTAAACATGGTCCCCTCTCTCCAACAAGCTGACATTACGAAGCCTGGGGCCCCTTTTCATAAAACTTGTTATCTATAACAACTGCTAAATTTATATGACAAATTTGCTCTCAGCCAATCAGATGCCATGCTTTCAGTAGCTTATGACAGTAGCTTGTAACTTGTTATTGATATCAAGTTTTATGAAACAGGGCCCAGGATTACTGTGATCATCATGTACAGAAAGCTAAAAAGTGAAGTTTCATTGTTCACTATTACAATATTTACAAAGTCTTAGCTTCCCATTACACTTTAAAAGAAGGGGGGATATTTTTCAAATTTTGGACAGTTAAAAAGATGTAAATGTGGACATCTTAGATTCAATGTTTAAGTCATGAACCCCCTAAAAAACCAAAAAAAACTAGGGTTAACGTCCCAGAAAGATAACACCACAAGCGAGCTTTTACATTAATAATCATTTGTTCCTTAGTATTCAGGCCACCATAATGGCACTATTCTCCGAGGAATCGACAGCTCTTCAATCTTCTCTATAAGCATGCAGAGCACGTCAAAATGTCGAATCATGTTTCTCTGGCTTTAAGCCATATCTGTTTGGTGTAGGGACCGAATCCCCACGGGCCGATGTTGCCTATTGACGAACTGTTGGGCATCCATCTCTAGAAGTATGATGCCAAGTCCCACTAAGAATCGAATTTTGTAATTATTTATGAAAAGCTTGAGTGGAACAACGTTCTTATGTTATAGGGGGAAAAAACGTTTTTTGACTGCTTATGAGGGTAGGAAAGGTGTTTCCGAAATTCCGAAAAGGTTTTATTTGTTTTATTCTATCAAATGACAATTTCCCTCGTACTACGTCATACTCTATTTCACTCTTATCTGACAAGAAAATGTGAATGCCTCTATAATTAATAGTTTAATTTTTGCCTGAAGAAATACATATATTTTTTTAAAGCTTACACTATCCATATATGACTTAGTAAACTTTACATAGGAAGATCAACTATCAGACTGAATCCACCCCACAGGCTAATAATCTCGGAATCCTTTTTTGTTGTTGAAAACTCTTGGAGTGGCTCTATTCTTGACCTATCAAAAAAATGTCTCTATCCAAGTAAGATATATCCTAAAACTTCTCTTTTTGATTTTTTTTTTTTTTTTTTTTTGGGGTTCAAGTTTCCAGGAGATATGATTTAACATCCCATCCCCTTTCAAAGTGCTCCAGCAAAAACTATGCGTGCCGATTGCTAAACTTAGTTATGCAATACCCCCTTCACATACACGGATCTTTCTTACGAGTCATTACGGATCGCCAATCGCAAGCATCCATATATAACTCGCTGGTATCCGTAAATAACTCGTCACAACTCGCAACAACTCGCAGACACTCTTAAAGATCCGTGAAAGGAGAGGCAAATGTGTTGTCATGTCAAAAATCTTCTTACGATTGTCCACGGATTAATTTTAATAATTCGTAACAATCCATAAGTATCGAAAACCGCTCGCAACAACACGTAACCATCCGTAAACTGCTCGCAAGAAGCCGTAAATAACTCGTAACAATTGTGTTCATGATTTGTTACGGTTAGTTTACTATTTGTTTACGGATTATTTACGGATTATTACGAGTGCTTACGTGTTGTTTACGATTTCATTCGGGTCGTCTAACGATGGCTTTACGGATGGTTACGAGTTATTACGAGCACTTTACGTGTAGTTACGAGTACTTTACGAATAGATACGTATACTTTACGTATTCTTACGATTTTGGGAAAGGTATAAAGACTGCAAAATCGTAAGAACCGCAGGGTAAATACTCGTTACTAACTCGTAACTATTCGTAAAAACACATAAACAGGTCGTAACTAACACGTAAAAGCTTCGATGAATAGTAACATTCCGTAATATACTCGTAACAATCCGTAAAAATCGTAAAATGCCCGTAAGTTGCTCGTAGTTATTCGTGACAACTCGTAACAAATCGTGGAATTTTGCCGTAAATACATCGTAATAACCCGTAATAATTCGTGATAAACCGTAAATACATCGTAATAACTCGTAACAACTTTTAATTTGATTTACCTTACATTGTCAACAACTTAAATGGTAATCCCTATCGCACTTCAAAATGCTCATGGGATTACAATTTTACAATAGTTGTTTAGGAGTACACTTTTGTGAAATAGCCGTTTAGGGTGTGAATTCGGGAAAAAAACCACGCGAAATTCTCATTTAGGGTGTATTGTGGCTTCAGAAGAAAAACCTGTGGCAACCCATGCTTACAGTATTTCTACATGACTGAGACCCCTTTGAGATATAGAGAGAGATAGAGAGAGAGATAAAGAGAGAGATAGAGAGAGAGATAGAGAGAGAGATAGAGAGAGAGATAGAGAGATAGAGAGAGAGAGAGAGAGATAGAGAGAAAGAAAAAAAGAGGGTGAAAAATAAAGAAAGCAATTAAGAGAGAGAGAGAGAGAGATAGAGAGAGAGGGGGGTGGGAAGGTAAAAAAGAGGCACAACGAGAAAAAGAGAGAACAAAATTAGGAAGGAGATAGAGATATATATATATATATATATATATATATATATATATATATGCAAATCACCACCACTCAATCGATGATCAGGCACTTTTAGTAAGCATCGATGAACTAAAAGAAAGCAAGTATGAGGTTGATTTGTGTCCCAGCATCTTCCACCTGATTTCAAACAAGAAATCAAAAGAAATCAAAATCAAAAACCCTCGGGCTAGGAGTATTCACGCCATTTGAGTAATTGCGAAGGAAGTTCACGCAAAGTGTTAAAAAGATGATTTGAATTTCAAATGAGGGCTGTTTAATAGGGATGATCAATCGACAGCTAAAAGACAAAAGGGAGATGACTTTGTTTTCTTGTATTTTCTCTCTATTATCACAGGCTTAGTGGTAAGATTATGTCCTATATATCGATAATTCTTGACATATAGATATTCATAAATGTGTATCTAAGCGCCTTTTCGAAGATGTTCAGTATTCATGAAGGTATTCTATCATAATCGATCAAATTCAAAGCTTTTGTCATGTCGTTATTTTTATACACCAAGACCAATTTTGTGCAAAGATGGATCGTTTGCATGTTGATGTAAATCTTGATGTATGATAATTGACTTGCATTTCGACAAAAAACTTGCTTAGAATAATTCTTAATATTTACGCAAAGCGTAAGACGAAAATCGTTTCTGTAAACATTTTAACTCTTTGTACCATACTTTAAAAGATATACTAGTACAAGATTGTGCTGCCTTCTTTCAATGGTTTCGCATTTTCGTACAATTGTGTATTTCCTACAAAATATTTTAAAAAAAAGAACTTTACCTTATAGTTTTGTGTTTGAATTTTTGTTTCCGTTATGTAACCATTAAATTTACAAAATGGATATGAGTGAGGCGCTGTTACTCAGCGGTAAAGCAGTGGTCTCATAACCGGAAGGTCCTGGGTTCGAAACCAATTCGATGCGCGAGTGCCCATTGCCTTGGCATTCATCCTCATTACCAAGTCCCTCGGAAAGGACTTAAAGCCATCGGTTCCCTAGTTGTTTACTTAGCAGTCAGTTAAAACAAAAAAATCAACCAACCTTCAACCATGTAGTTAAAATGTGTTTTTTTTAATCGTAAACTAAATGTAATTCCGCCTACGGGCTGTCATGTCCAGTATTCTTAATAAACAATTCATCAATCAATCAATCAATCAAACTTGTGTGCATTTGTTTTTTCTTCAGATTTTCTTTTATATGCACAATTGCTTGATTTGCAACTGCACGCATCACAACATTTTTTTTAATAAGGAGGCAAAAACTTATCAACCAAGGCCTCTCAAAAATTACTACATTAAACAAGCGATATGTTACTAAAAGTAAAGATTATCAGAAATTGAATATACTTAATACATTAACATACACATGTAAAGATGGACAGAGGATTGCAAGTTTAATTGAGGAAATTTAGGCGAAGATAGTAGTAGTTATAGGGGTCGCAAGAAGGAAACAGAATTGATGATACAACAATCAAGAGAGGAGGTGGGAGAATGGGATAGAGAAAGAGAGAACGGAAAGAGAGAGAGAGAGAAAGAGAAAGAGAAAGAGAAAGAGAAAGAGAGAGTGAGAGATGAGAGAGGAAACAAAGATGAAGAGGCAGTATTTAGAAAGGTTGAAAAAAAGAGATTCGAAATTTAGGCAAAATTTTGCAAGGAATGGGTTGTCGCAGTCATGCCCAAATATCACCGTCCCGTTTCTAAAGGCTAGCAGGCGGACAAAGTGAACAAGCTAAAAGTTGATACGTTTTCATGGATGGCAGCCATTCGTGAAAAATAATATTCATTAAAACTTTTGAATATAATTTCGTCATTCAAAGCAAACTATGCATAATAAAATGCAAAGAGACAACCTAGCTGCCCGAATATGAGGTAATGGTTGCCCGATTCTGGAAATATGGACAATTTCAAGGGGTATCAGCGCCCCCCCCCCCGTAAACTTATGGAGAGTGAGAGAGATATAATTATATTGATAATTTATAGCTTACCTCTGTATCATATGGTAGCAGCATCAGAGTGTAATTCGGTAAGATCTCTTGGTTACCATTGATGTGCTCAAAGCCCAATCTTGTAGCTGGAAGCTGCCCTTGGCCCCCGGGCCAGTCCCCCGACATTGGATAGAGTCCTAGTATATAGAGCGGCATGGAGGCGGCAGCTCGGCATACCAGCCAAGAAACAATCACAAACAGCAGAGAAAACATCTCCAAACAGATAAGGCAAAACATCGAGGACAGAGAAAGTATTTACACTGATTATTACTGGAGGATTTATCAAAAGTGTTTTCTCCAGGTTCTCAAGGTGGAGCGCGTTAAACGCAGGCACACAGGGCAAAAAACAAAAAAACAAAACAAAAACGTATATTGTATAAAGATGACCGTGGGTGAGTTTGCACAACGTGCGCGGCGTGGTGTCTCAGCATCAATTGCTTCTCAACAAATGCAGTTCGCTTGATTCGTACACTGAGCGATGGAGGGGCGCTATATCAATTTCTAGTGGTAATGGTTTATCTGTTATTTTTCCTTCGAAAGCTCGCTCTCTCATTCAATCATATATTCTGATTGAAATCATTTTTGGTGATCAACAACTGCACGAATTGTTCATACTCTGAATTGGTGACCTTCGACAAAAAGACTTGTATGCCGGAGAATCAAATGGTAAAAATTTCATTGATTTCTGAGGGCGAATCAGGAGGCAAAAACTTTAAATGATTTCCGGCTGGAAAGCGGTGAATGTGTAAATTCTATTTTGGGGTTTTAACCTCACAGATTTTTTTAAGAGAATTTTTTTTTTCTTCATTCTAATGCCACGAGACAGAAAGAGCCATTCGTAGTGTATTAAGCTAGGAATAGCATGTGGAAAACGTAAAACCTAATAGATGATTATTGAACCAAACAAAAACAGTCGTGGACGGTTGTCCGAATTGGTATTTTCAAATTTTAGGGGAAAGGGGTGCAGCCCTAAGACCCCTCCCCATCTCATACTAAAATTTTCTTAATTGGAGACTTCATACCAATTGACTTTCTCTCATGTTATATACTCATTCATATTCGGCTTAAAGATAAAGTTAAGTTCTGGTCATGCGATTGCATTGTGAAAGAAACGGTGTGGAATCGATCAGAAAAGGTTGATCATCTAGCATATACTTATTGGTGTGTAGTGCAGGGGCGGATCCAGCCAGCGGCAAGGGAGGGGGCCTAAAAAGGGGCCGGTCGATTTTTCGCTCAGTGGGGGTAGTGAGCACATTTTTTTTTTTTTTGCACCCGAAAATTTTTTCCTACGGGAAGGGTTATTTTTTTCCACCACCACCCCCTTGGGCACCAGGAGGGCCCATCTTCTATTTTTTCAAAAAGGGTGTTTTTACCTGTTTTTTTGCTAGAGGGCCCCCCCTCCTGATCCGCCACTGGTGTACTGCAAGGTTCTGGAATCATCAAAATGATAAGAAATTTGGCCCAGTCTTGGTAAAGTTACAAGCACTGTACACAGAAAGATGTATATGGGACTACACGAACATGTGGCATAAAAATCAGTCCCGATTTTTATGATGTTACAAGCCATATTTAGAATATTAAGGCAATTGAAGAGCCATGCTTTTCAGGGAACATTTTTTATCTGATGTTCTTCCACACTTGCATAATACAATGATAACGCTCACAAATTATTTTTCACCTCTTCCCAAAAATCAACCTTCTCTTTAAAGATACTACGTCCCTTTTGCAGCCAACATCAAATTCTGTAGAACTTTGCAGGAATTATGAATATGTCATGTATGTCCTATCTGTGAAATTTAAACGTTAGCAGTGTCCTAATATTCAAATTATGCAAGGAAACCCGTTTACTTGCTAGACTTCACTGTCAGACACTATTGAGTGACTGACTGGCTTTTTTCATCTTTGGTAATAACATACATAAAATGAGCTGTAAAGGGTACATGAGCATTTGTCTACATCAATAACCCACTTCTTGTAATGGCCAAAATTAAACTGATTGAATCTTTGCGCAGCATAAAACGTACGACCATTCGGTACAATGGTCTGAAAAATCAGACTATTACTTACTGGCTCTATAGCTCCTAAGTCGATTCGACAACTAATAGTCGTTATTTTCCCACTTAAAGACATTTTCAAGCCCCCCCCCCTTTTTTTAGGGAAGTTCTAAATTAGTATTGTCTTTCAAATGCCGTTGGAATTTAACCTTTTCATTTGTTTAGCCTGCAAATGGGACATAGTACCTTTAAAACATTTTCTTCACCATGCCGAAGTCATGGCGCTCTCTCCCTCTCTCTCTTTCTCTCTCCCTCTCTCTCTCTCTCTCTCTCCCCTCTCTCTCTCTCTCTGTAGTACGCGAATCAACGCAATCTCCCACATATTTTGGACTTACTATCACTTATGACGGCATGCATTACGAAGTCAAATGTATAATAGCAACTGCATTTGATTGGCGCCTTTTGGCGGAGATATTATTTCCACCGAAATCGATTTGAAGTGATCAAATTATTTGTTGGTTTTGAAGCAAATTGATTCATGTATTCTCGATCTTTTCCCCCTTTACTTATGCTGCGAAATATAATATATAATTAAGCATCTCATTTCCTTTGCAAAAACGTGTATTCTATGAAAAAAATGCAATTACACGTAAGTGTCAGACGATATCAGGGTTTTTTTCTTCAGAATTTTTAGAAATAACATTGTAAGACTCCGTAAATATAAAACAATATGTATATATATATATATATATATAATATGTGCGTGTACTATGTACATGTATAATCCTGCGTTTTATAAGCATTATTTCTAGCTTTATGTACGTCTATATTTCTATCCCTTTCTCTTTCTAAGTCTCGCCGTTCATTAAAGCTATACATTATCATTATCATACAAGCGTACTTTTGGATAATGATATGGGCCGGAAACGGCAGAGTGAGATGGATACATGTAGAATTCACTCGGGGGCAGTATTTCTTCAATTCTCTATCATTTGGAAGCTTTCAGCTGAACGTTAGATATAGGTCTCATAACTCACAGCTATATGCGTGCGATAAGAAGGGAAGCAAAGAAAGAAAACTAACAAAAATGGGATATTCAGAAATAGAAGTACAGAGAGGGAAAGAGAGAGAGAGAGAGAGAGAGAGAGAGAAGGAGAAGGAAACAAGAGAGAGATAAGTAGAGAGAAAGAGCTAGAGAGAGAGGGAGAGAGAGAGGGGGAGGGAGAGAGACAGAGAGTGAGTGAAGGGATAGAGAGAGAGAGTGAGTGAAGGGATAGAGAGAGAGAGAGAGAGAGAAGGGATAGATAGATAGAGAGAGAGAGAGAGAGAGAAGGGATATATATATATATATACAGATAGTTAGATTGATAAAGACAGGCAGACAGAGAGAAATAGAGAAAGATAGAGAAACAAAAAGAGAGACCGAGAAATACATACACAGCAGGGAAAACGGGTTAGTGTATTTTCGGAGAGGTAGACAGGCAAATAGAAAAAAATGTGAACGGGATGACAAAAAGAGACAAAAGTGAGGGGGAGAGGAAAATCGGAAAATCAAAATTTAATTGAGAGAACTGGGAGACTGGAAGAGAGAAAAAGGGGATAGAAAGGAAGAGGACATAGAGAAAGAGGACGGGCGAAATAAAGGGAGGGAGAGTGAAAGATACAATCATTGGATATTGATAAGATTTCCAGGAAACCTCGCAAACTCATAATTTGATACAAGGGGCTTGTACAACAGTCGAGTTCGCCAAGTGACTGCGAAAAGATAGAAATTGATACTGGGCATAAGGAGGGGGAGTCAAAAGAAAATGATCAAAATGTAAATGTCGATCAAAAACAACAAGCGCTAGTCCGACAACGAAATATGATCATCGAAACTTCAAACCACAAAAATTCTCACACTACGAAAGCGGTACTAAAGAGGGAGATAAGATGATTGTAGTGTAGTTTAATGTAATTTGAGAAGAAGAAAAACAGCGTGGTTAGTTGAGATGAAAAGAATAAAAGAAGGGGGACTAAGGAAAAGATTAGAATTCGATTTTATTTTTTATTGATATATGGGCATATGTGATTGAGCAAACATGTGGCAAAATGAACAAAATGTACAATGTCGATCAAAAATAACAAGCGCTAGTCCGACAACGAAATATGATCATCGAAACTTCAACAAAAAAAAAATCTAACACTACGAAAGCGGTACTAAAGAGGGAGATAAGATGATTGTAGTATAATTTAATGTAATTTGAGAAGAAAAAAAAACATCGTAGTTAGGTAAGATGAAAAGAATAAAAGAAAATGAAGAGAAGAATAGATTTCGATGTTATTTTTATTGATTTAGTGGAAAGGAAAAGAAGAGAATCATTATAATGAAGGAGATGAAAGGTATTTACTCTGACAGATACGTTTGATTTATACCCTCCCTTTCAAAATGTGTGTACAAGCATGTATATATGGGCATATGTGATTGAGCAAACATGTGGCAAAATATCACAAGGTCGATATATTAATTTGATCTCTCTATAATTTGAAATGAACTGACTCTTTTCCACATGAGATTACCGAAGATGATAGTTCAACCAATATCTTTTCCGCCTTTTTGCACCTGAACAATAATCCCTTAACTTGCCTTCCTTTTCGTAAACTTCAAAGTGCGTATAATCTTCTCCGCAATATCCGTAGTTTGTCTACCATCAAAATCGATGTCAACTCTACATAAAAGCTATCAGTTACTTAGATGTTAATTTAGAGACCGCGTCAATCCGCCCTTTGGCAGCGCAACGAGATGAAAATGTGACCCTAAGTAGGCCAGTCTTAGAGGTGTTTCATCTTATTTTAAGCTCGAATCGATTATGTCGTGAAATATTAAACTCACGCCAGATATGGTGTCTTCTCATTTACTAGAACGGAGTATTTACTTCAACAGAAGTTTGTAGATCAAAAACACGCAATCTCTAAAAAGTGAATAGTGAATTTTCGCTCTATTTTCACTACATTTTCAATCTCCAGATGATTCCCGTCAGGGATCACTCGATTTTTTTATTTTGTTTTTGTTACCAGAGAATGATAAGGACGTTAAAGAGCAAGTCCACTCCAAATATAACTTACGCTTAATAAAAGCAGACAAATCAGACAAACCAATCAAAAAGTTTGAGCAAACTCGGATAACTAATAAGAAAGTTATGAATTTTTAATGACATGAAAAAACTTTGAAGATCACTAGACAAATTGGCAACTCACTCATGAGTATGTGACGTCATGTCCTCACTATCCACTAATTATTTTCTTTATATTGATAATATGAATTTCCTATTTTCCCCCTAAGAATCTTATTTCTTCACACCAGCATCCAGGTTAAATTGATCGTAATATGTTTTTGTGTAGATGCACTAATATAGAGCAATTTTTTCCAGTTAAATCATGAAAAATGTGAATTTTGATAAACTGTTTATATAAAAATCAATAATTTTGAAAATACAATATTCAGAAAATAGTATCAATTCTTCAAAGTTCATAAAAGATTTTGTGAAATGTCATGCACGCAATACGATACAAATCATATAACCTGGGCAAAGGCATGGGGAAATCAAGTTTTGGGGGATAAAAAGGGAAATTAATGGGATTAAAAAAAACTATATAAAGCAATTGATAAATAGTGAGGAAATGACGTAACAAACTGATAACCAAATTGGTAGTTTGTGTAGTGATTTCCATTGTTCCATAGTTTTACATACTTGTTCAAAAAATTCATAACTTTCTTATTAGTTATCCGATTTTGCTCAAACTCTTTTTGATAGGTTTGTCTGATTTTTCTGCTTCTATTGAAAGTAATTTATTTTTTGGAGTGAACTTGTACTTTAACTACTATGGAAATGAAAATCACATCATTTTGAAATTTGGGTGTATAGGAGACTGAATGGAATATCAAGGAAATATTATGAAAAATAACGAAGAAATATTGCATAGCCCTACGGCAGGGCGGAAACAAACTATCCTGATATGACTAGTTGAAGAAAGAGAGACAAAATACCTTGATCACATCAAAAGACATCAGAGAATCTTGAAAGTTAAAAAAAAATCATTTAAGGAAAAGTAGAAGTTACTAAAGCAAGAGGGACACCAAGACCAACTGGGAGGAGAACACTAATACCCGGAGTGGAATAACACTACCATGCACTAGAATGGCAGAGAGTAGAGATATGTGGACACACAAAAAAATCAACCTCTGAGCCTGAAGAAGCTAACATGACACATAGATATATAGATAAATGTAGATAGAAAGATAAATAGATGGATAAAACGATAGATAGAAAGATAAAGAGATGGATAGATAGATATATGTACACATTAATATAAATACGTTAGACACACAGTATCTAACGTGATATAAATAAAGCGTGCTCTGAATTTTAAGATCTACACATGAAATAGTATCTGTCAAACGAATTTGATAGTGACTGTAGAGTACCTGTGAGTATAAGCAAGGAAAGATGATAACACAAGTTGTGACGTGACATCAATACAAAACGTCATACCGCTATAAACATAATTATTTGTATGTATGCCTGGACTTTGGCTTAAGGTTGGGAGGGCCGAGGTTGGGACTGTAATATTTTAAAGAAAGAAGTGCGTTCTCAAGTGATTATGCACGAATGATGTTCGTTTCGAAATCTACAATGATTGACGGATATCAACAGCAAACTATTTGTTGGCATTCCGATGTGATTATGCGAGTGAAATTCACAAGATGTGCGGCTGATGCGCATTTGTAATGGCCCTGTCACACCATGACGATTTAGCCAGTGTATGGCCACGAATGAAAAATTCGGCGAATACGCTGGCGTACGTCGAATAAGTTATGGGGTAAGTTTTGAAGTACGCTGGTATACGTCGTAGTACGGCGATGTCGTCGAACGTTTTTCGACGTATGCCAGCGTACGTATGGCTCATACGTCACGCATACGCGGGCCATAAGTTGTAGGTAAGTTTAATATGTGATCGTTGACACACGTTCATACACGTTACTTGTATGTTACTCATAAGTCGACATACGTCGAGTTCATGTCTAGCGTACCCAAAACTTATGTCTAACATATGAGTAACGTGCTTTGAACCTATGTCGAACTTATCTCCAACGGTTATTGACGTATGTAGACGTATTTGACGTGTTCCGGACACCCATAGAACTTACTGAACGTGTTTCTAACTTAACAGCTACCGTATAATGGCGTATTGGCAGCGTTGAGGGGAATTGGTATATAACAATGGGGTTCACAGGAGGACCCCGTCAGTACTCTTCAAGACTCCATGGTGATCAGATGTCCATGTCATGACAGATGGAGGACCCGGCAAGACTGAGACGAGAATACCTACTAGCTGTCCTCAAAAATCATTATAGGCTACGACACGTGATCGTCGGCGATACGCTGCCGCGCTCTATGCATAATGCCTAGGTCACATTTGTTCTACGGCTAGGATACGGCGGCCGTACGCCCCCGAAATCGAGAGATTTTGCGGCGGCAGCAGATAATCTGCGGTGGCCTCAGGGTCACCCTAGGGCGTATCCCTATCTTTACAGGCCGTACGGCTCGCCGTGGAATTATAACGCGGAGTTATAACTGTTTTCATTTCTAAGTTCGCCGTAGCGATAAGACACGCCGTAGCCATGCCGTAGAGCGGTTCCACGGCGACCATACGTCGGGCGTATGGTGGCCTTGCGTTTGCCGTGCGGCTGCTCTAGGGTTTTATGAATTATAACTGACTTTTGCGGACCCCAAACAAATTGCGGTGGCCGCAGGAATTCCACGGGCGTCCTAGGTCAGCCTTAAGGCGGCCCTACCGCGACCGTATACGGTGGCCTTGCGGGAGCCTTGGTATTTGTCACAAACCTACGTCCGCCGCAAGGAAATTCAAAATACGCCGTGCGGCTACCCTAACATATGTGACCGCTACCGTATGTGACCGTGGTAATGCTGCGGCGGCCCTATAATTGCTATTGACCGTAGATATTTTAGACCGCACGGCCGCCGCGGGAAATTTGACCTAGGCATTAGTTAGACTATCGTTGGGCATAAGTTGTGAACGCCGGCAACACGCTAAGCATTCGTTGGTACTATTTATCTATAAGTTATCGAAATGTTCTTTATAAGTTACTATTACGCTATGTATACGCCCAAAATTGAGGGAAAAAATCGATAGTTCAGCGTATGCCAGCGTTTTTAGAGAAATGTTGATACGTCGGCATACGCTGGCAAAATCGTGAAGATGTGACAGGGCTTGTGGAATGTAGAATACTGCTTATAATGAAACGACTAACACTGAACTGAAAAGTGGCCACATTTGTCCATGCTGTGAATTTAGGCACAGTTTTAAATTAAGTGAAATATTTAGGTTTAAATTCACGTCGCACAGACACCCTGACTGCACTGACAAAACCACCTTGTCCAGCTGATAAGGGGCAATGAAATTCTAGGACGCGGTTTACTTAGTTAGGGACCGTTTCATGATGTGATGGGGCAACTTGGGGTTTTACAAGCTGGGGTTTAATTTAAGCAGTGGGTGTGAGGCATGCACAGAAAGAAAGAGGCGATACACATGCAGAGAGCTATAGAGAGAAAGAAATAGAGGGGGTTATAGAGGGGAAAATAGAGAGAGAGAGAGAGAGGGGGGAGGGGGGAGGCAGAGCGCTCCTATCTCCTATACGAATAAGTCCACTTTGGTAATATTATAACTTTCTTTTGAGAGAGAGAGAGAGAGAAAGGAGGATGGAAGAAATTGATAAGAAGTTGAAAATACAACAAAATCAATTACCATAAACAAACAAAAACCTCTGATATTACGAAAAATACACGGAAAGAAGAAAAAGGAAGAGAGAGAGAGAGAGAGAGAGAGACAGGAACAGGCATATAGAGGCAGAGGGACATAGACATAGGATTAATGTTATACGCTCCTGACCCTTATCAAGATAGTTTACCAGCAGTCGTATAGCCATTCGCGCACCCTTCGACATTTGAGTCACTTCATGAATTTCTTAACGCTCGTCATAGACACCAATCTCCGCGGTCATCTACATTATGTGTTGGACCGTGTGTAAAGCATGCAACCAAGCTTGCGAAAGTTAAACAACCAGCAACGCGCTTCTAGAAAGCCAGCGGGCAAATTTACACGGCTAGTCCGACTCCGGACAACTTACTTTGCAGCTTCATTAAGCACAAAGTGTCCCTAATTACCGAGCTGGACAATAATCAATTCGATTTGGAGATATTGAATAGCGGCAACGGTCCTCCCATCCCTCGAACTGGCTCTCGAATAAATGCAAATCGTGCTTTCCGATTGACAGAATATTTGGATTAAAGGTTGATTTACGCATTTTCTGATAACTGAATCGTACACGAGACACTATCCAATGGTCAATCTGTATCGTTGACCGTGAAACGATTCACTGTCCTTATATAATTATTTTGGCGTTGATTGTTTGGTCCAAACGTGAAAGAAAAAGAGATACAAATCTTACTGAATACACAATGAACGTAATATTGGTCAACGTATTATTTCATTGATGATTTGATATTGAGACTAGGATCCTAGTTTCTTTATTTTGCCTTTTTATTATTTTAATGAACGTTTAACAAAGTCTGTGGAGAGGATTACGCTCGTGTCCGAGGCAGGTTTTTAAAAGAAAGAAGAAGAAGAAGAAGAAGAAGAAGAAGGAGAAGAAAAAGAAGAAGTGGGTGAATTTTTTGGATAATACAAGGCGAATTCTATGGTGGCTCCTAAGGGACACGCAAACGCAAAAATTTGACGTATACCTATGCAACGAATTTTTCGTTTTTTACGTCCAAGACGTTAAAATTAAAAAATTTGACGTATACCTATGCAACAAATTTTCGTTTTTACGTCAAGACGTGAAAATAAAAAAATTGACGTATACCTATGCAACAATTTTGTTGTCTTTTACGTTCAAGACGTGAAAATCAAAAAATTGACGTATACCTTTGTTTGGTAATTTTTTCATTTTTCTGTACTCAATGGCCCTGAAGGGACACGCAGACGTGAAAATCGACTGGAAAATCTGCGTCCAAGACGCAGATTTTCCAGCCAAAAAAAAAATCTGCGTCCAATATTTGACGCAGATTTTCCAGCCGATTTTCACGTCTGCGTGTCCCTTCAGGGCCATTGAGTACAGAAAAATGAAAAAATTACCAAACAAAGGTATTCGTCAATTTTTTTATTTTCACGTCTAGGACGTAAAAGACAAAAATTTGTTGCATAGGTATACGTCAGTTTTTTTGATTTTCATGTCTTGGACGTAAAAACGAAAAATTTGTTGCATAGGTATACGTCAAATTTTTTAATTTTAACGTCTTGGACGTAAAAAACGAAAAATTTGTTGCATAGGTATACGTCAAATTTTTGCGTTTGCGTGTCCCTTAGGAGCCACCATAGAATTCTCACAACCACCCTTCACTTGTATAAGCAGAGCTCCCACTTAGCCGAGTTGGAGTCTTGAGTTGTTGCGAGCTGGCGCGAGCTTAAACTCGCGTAAACTCGCGTGAACTCGCTTGAAATTTACTAATTTTTCATGATATTTGCATGATTGATCTACGACGCAACATCGAGTTTCTTACGATAAATGTACGAGTAAACCGAGCGCAATACGAGTCACGCGAGCTCGGTATGAGTGGCGATGCCATGTGTACGACTTGCACCGATCTACCAACGAGTTATCAAGATCTACTAACGAGTGATAAGAGTTTTCTACGAGTCATATGCGATCAAGGGGCGGAAAATGCATAATCTTGGCGCTCTCCAAAGCCGTAAGTCCCCGTACTCGATCTAAACTCGCGTTAATCTCGTGGGCAACTCGGCATGACTCGCAGCACGATCGTCGTGCTCGCACTCAACTCTTGGAAACTCTAATAGCACTCGGTATACTTAAGTATATTTAAGTATAATTCAAGAAAGTGGCGAGTTGCTACGAGTTATGAAGAGTGCAGCGCGAGCTTGTTACGAGTAATGCGAGTATATTACGAGTGTGAGCGAGTTCAGTTCGAGTTACAACGAATCAGTGAAAATTTTGAAGATGTTCAAAACTTTGGAACTGCTCGCGACTTCGAGGAGAGTCGTGGAATGTTGTAAAGAGTTACGCCGAGCCATACCGAGTTGTCGCGAGTCATCCCGAGTTACAAGAGGAGCTTTTCGCGAGTTATTGCGAGTGCCTCTTTGAGGCAACTCACCGAAACTCGCCATAACTCGCTAATACAACTCGGCTTAGTGGGAGCCCTGCTTAATTACACCTTTCTCAAGTTTCTTTTCTAATAGTTCATTGTTTATATCCCAAAAAAGGTTTGTTGATAGTACCTAGCAAGGTGGAGATGTTGAATTTTATATCAAGGTTTACTCGCAGCCCTCCCCCTAATCACCTCTCTCGCTCTCTCTCTCTATATCTCTCTTCCTCTCCTCCTCTCTCTCCCTCATCTCTCTCTCTCTCTCTCTTTCATACCGTCCACATAATTATGTATGCAAATAAAACCCTTCTCAGTTTCCGTAACTTTTCTTTTGCACGTCCAAAAGGTGTATGTTGATACTGCCAAAGTTGAGCTGTTTATCTTCTGAAGGCCTATACTTACAGACTTCGTAATTGTTCCTCCATCATTCCCTCCCTATCTTCAACTGATCTAAATGTAGAATAAAATAGAATAAATATTTTCCTTGATTGGAAATCTTTTAACATATTTTCATTCAGATCTATTCCTTATGTTCATAAATGCTAAAGCTTCTCGACCAACTTGACGCCGATTCGAAATTAATTAGGAATGATGAACTGGAGCAAGCTTCTATTTCACTCTTGATATCAGATGGCGAAAGTTGATCCCCGCAGATAGCCTTTCATATTTTCGCAGAAACATTATCTAGCGGTCACTTCTGTAACTTCCTCTACGGTCATAATCGGCGTACAAAGAAAGGAAGAGCCGTGTCAATCTCGGGGAGAAAAATAAGAACGGAGAGAGCGAGATGGGGGAAGCAGATGGAGAGAGAGAGAGAGAGAGAGAGGAAAGGGGAGTAAATAGCATATTGATGTAATAAGGTTGTATACGAATTAAGTTGTAAATGAAAGTGACTTCTGTAATAACAATTTAGTTATTATTTTGTTAATGTGTATTGGTTCGGGTAGCTCCTGACATAGAAACCTACATACTGATTGAAAACAGCCATCAACAATTGGCACACTTTTGCAATCATTTGCGTTTACCAAATTTGGTGTAAGATACAACAAACCCTTCGTGGAGTGGAAGTAAATCTGACGAAATGTTTATAAAGATAGTCGAATGACCCATAGAATGGCGTCCTAATTTCACTTGAGCGTCCATTATTCAAGTTTGATTTTACGACGTGTATCAGACTACGTAAATATTTCCTCAATGAATACGTATAGAGTTCTCTACCACCTACGCTGTGAGGCGAACCGTAGGTAGAAGAACATAATAATTTCTTCTCTGTAGCAAAGGCTGAAATTGTTTTAAATTATAATACAGTTTGAAAGGGCAATCCAACCATTGCAATAAGTTTTTATGGTATGAAAACAGAAAATAATAGAAACAGAATGGCAACATATTGAGAAAAAAATCGGGTCAATAATAAGAGAGTTATGAATGTTTGAAATATGAGATTTCTAAATTTACGTGAATCTCAAACTGGGAATTTTGTTAGTGGATTGTGACGGATTAATGGACAATTCTACCGTTTGTCGTATACTAAAACATCAGCAATTTATATTTTTCTCTTATCGCCTACTTAGGGCACTACTCAAAATACTATGGATAGCATATTATCATAAGTCCTCTAAAACTTAAAAATAAATGTAGTCATGCTGCACGTTGGAACAAATGTGAAAGTTGTCCGGAAATACTTCACAGTATATCATTACCTACTCAGCCAATTTAAAATTCCCATACGTGTAGTAATCAAAACTTCACCTTTTTATATTTTCTGTCCGACTTCATTCAAAACCAGTCTGTTTCTTTAATATTTCTGCTTTCTTTTTTATAAGAATTTGCTCTAAGCGTTTTCTTTAAGATTTTATCAATTTAATCATATCTCATTTTGGTAAACAACAATTTGTAAGATAATTTCCAAGTCGTCCAATCTCTACTCAGTCTGATGACATCATTTCGACCACTTTACTTTTTCCACTCATTAGTTCATCTAAAGCCTTATATTAAGGCTAATTCTCAGGTGGTATTAGTGCCCGTCTGTCCCGGTATCTTATTGCTCTAATATCTTATTGGTCTAATAATATAATGGAAAGGTCTACGATGAGCTTAACCACAGGACCGTAATTTTAAGACGATACATAACACAATGGACTAATGACATGGGAACGACTTAAAATGAAAGTTATACATATGGATGTTGGACGAACTGGGTTTAAGCAAATAAAAGATCTCTGTGAGGCGAATTACATTAGACCAGTCGCCTGCTACCATTTAAATGCAGCGTATTCTATACTGCTACTACTTCAGATTTACGAATACTGCCATCTGCTGCGCACAAAGTCCCGATGTGTCGACAGCCATGTCCCACAGTGTATCGCCAGCTGATGACGCGTGCGTGATGATGCTTGGGCACAGGAACCAGAAACTGCTCTATATGCTATGTACACCTTCACCGAAAGATGGCATAATTGCAGTTATAGCGATTAAACAAAACGGGATCCGACGAGCTTGGCAGCGTACAGACGACTAGGCAGTGGACCAAAATCCAAAATAAACCTAGAAAACCCACTCAAGTTCTCATGACATGACCGTAAGGTGTGTGTCCCTTTTTTGGTTTACGATAGATAACAAACCCATCGCTCATGATGGTATCCTATTTTCTGCATAGCAAGCCTGATAACTCTTATCTCATGAAGTTAAAGATGCGACCCGTCTCCATCTCCCACCTTCTATCATCCGTCTTCCAAGGAGGAGGAAGCGTGTCCTTGATATTCTTCAGCTGTACAAACAGGACAAATATCCACCGGAAAGAAAACTCGCTTAAGTACAACGGAATGGTGTCGGAAGGCCCCCTTTTTAAATAAATGAATCTCACTAAAGTAAAACGCAAGGCAAATGGTGTCGAAAGACCCCCTTTCAAAGTCAGTGAATCTCTGGTCGCGTTCAGATATTGATTTTATATTTTGAACAATGATACATTTTTAGCATGTTGGTTATCCTTATATCGGCGAGGTGTAAAAACACGGTTAAAGTAAAAAACGGATTGGTGTTGGAAGGCCCCCTTTAAAAATGAATGAAAGCACGTGATGTAATGATGACAACGACTGGACAACGAAATATCGTCTCATAGAAAATACGTGGAAAAACAATCTTTGTTCTTATTTATTTGTCGATTCTGTTACTCGTCTTTTAAGCGTTCCATGGTAGCACAGCTTTGTAAGCGATACTACAAAACGTGTATAAAGATCTAGGAAAAAACGTTTTTAGTATTGTAACACTTAAAGAGACTGGTAACATTGTTCAGATGAAAGAAAATGGTGCTAAGGTAGCGACTTCAATTCTAGATGTACATTTAAAGATCATCTGAAAATTTGAGTGAGAACAGACCATTATTAATGATAAAAATTGAAAAAATATGATCTGATCAATTTATGAATTCTCCCAACTATATTATTATAGTTTAATTAAATTTTAGGTGAATGTTAAACGTCACAAAGCAATGAATTGACTCTATATACCATTCCAAACATTTAAGTGTTGGAAGATTTTTAAAAGCCTCTTTTATGTCCTATTTTCATGAAAAAAACGGTTGGGAAAATCTAAAAATTGGTTGGGAGAATTTACTGTTAGAGGGTGTCGCACAGTGACGCCTTCAAAGAAAACCATAAATATCTTTGTGGTTTGAGAATTTTTTCAGGATTTGTTGCATGTTAGAGGGTTAGTACAGTAAAAGGAATATCATAAGTAACATTTCATACAAAAACTACGCAGTTTTTTCATCAAACTTCAACAATGTTACCGAGTCCCTTTAAGTAGTTGATTGATCAATTATGTATTTGAAAATGTTATATCGTTGATTCACATACTATTTCTTTATACGACAATGCCTGAATTATTTCTCTATGGGTTGGGGTAGCGAGCTTTAGAATAGGCTTTATCAATAGGCTTACTTTATGTCCCTCTTCTCGCTCGTGTGGAATTTATTCCATATCTTGTAGTCTTGCGTGTTGTCCTGCTGCTCTAGAAGCATTTCGACAAATCAAATGATGCTATATTATCACAAAGTCCAATTAATTGGCAACGATCAAAAATAGTTAATAGTTAATAATTGAAATAAGATATATGTCTTTCTTAATGCTAAATATATTACTCATTGCGGATGTAGTATCGAAAATAATATCGCTAGTGATATTCGTTTGTCTCGCAATGTGGTCAATAAGGGATCTAAAGATCGACGTTTCGTGCGCCGCTGCAACACTTCGTCAGGTGATAAAACTAATGTAAGCAAGCGTGTTTTATACTCGGTCCTCCCGTAGAGTATAAAACACGCTTACATTAGTTTTTATCACCTGACGAAGTGTTGCAGCGGCGCACGAAACGTCGTGATCTTTTAGATCCCTTATTGACCACATTGCGAGACAAACGAATATCACTAGCGATATTATTTTCGATGTGTCTTTCTTGTTTAACTCGTTTTGTTTTCTAATCTCTAAGGCATTTGAACAGATTGGACAGTATGCTCCTTATTTTGTCTTCACGGAGATCAAACGGAAACGCATGTAACATAATTATATGAGACATGTGGCATACATTGTGGTAGGGTTATTGTGAAAGGATTCAGGGCTACCACGTGTGACGACAACCGAATAAGAAACTCATGTAGACCAACACATAGATAGCGAGGTGAGAGAAAGGGGAGAAAGAGAGATAGAGGGGGAGGGGGGGGGAGAGTTGGAGGGAGGGAGAGAGATAGATAGATAGATAGAGGGAGGGATAGAGAAAACGGGGCATAGAACATAGAGAGAGAGAGGGGGTGGTGAGGGAAAGAGAGGGAGAGAGGAAGGGAGAGATAGAGAGAGGGAATGATATGGAGAGAGAGATAGAGAGAGGGAGAAAGAGAGAGAGAGAGAGAGAGAGAGAGAAAGAGAGAGAGAGAGAGAGAGCGAAAGAGAGAGAGAGAGAGAGAGGGGAGATGAGAGGGGGCGCCTAAATTCCAGTATCTTGTCGAAAGCTCAACGAACATTTATTTTAAGTCGACTCGTAAGATGATACTGATTTGGTTTTCAGGGAAGTCTCTCCCTGATGGCCGGCGTAGAATGACGACTTAAAATTGGACAAGTATTACTGTCTGTCTTTCTACAGATGGAGTTACAAACCAGGCCTCGGAGAAGAAAGAGGGTGACGGAATAAA
Source organism: Mesocentrotus franciscanus (assembly GCA_037976565.1). Taxonomy (NCBI): domain Eukaryota; kingdom Metazoa; phylum Echinodermata; class Echinoidea; order Camarodonta; family Strongylocentrotidae; genus Mesocentrotus; species Mesocentrotus franciscanus. Next base: position 24,355,007 of record CP137668.1, read on the forward strand.
TGATGACGTCACAAGGAATGAGTGGCGTATTCAATTCATTCAGTTTTTTTTCAAACAATGTTTACTACTCGCCCTACAAATAGAAATGGGGCAAGCAGGGCGATGCCATCTACTCTGACCTTCTCTGTATATTTGAGAATGTGTTACGAAACATAAGAAAGACGATCATGCAATGCATTATTGCCAATTAATAAATACAACTGTATTGTCCAAATTTCCGAAACGCAACTCGTTCCTTCGTCAGCGACGTTACACACACAAACAGAATTATTACAAATTTCAAGTTGCTTTGTTATAATGCGTCCATTTGTAACATACCACAAGTTGCGTTTCGAAAATCCGGGACAATAAAGTTTTATTCATTGATAGGCAATAGTTCAATCAAAATAGTCTTCCTTATGTTTCTTGATAGACGCCAATAAGTAGCGATTAACCTAGGTTTGCGAATGTGTTGATATACATGTGGATTCATTTAGTTTATGTACAAGATCTTTGTCATTTGTCGATAAGTTTTGTCTTAGCAGCCCCACTCTACGACAAGCTGAAAAGCTGACTATATATTATACACAGGTAAAACTTGAAACATTGTATTGTGAAATAAAAACGAAAATAAAGTTTTAACAAAAGTTGTAACTGGGGGCCTTTTTTAGAAAAAAATGTTAAAGGACAGGATTACTGGTCCATGATGCATTGATAATTTTCTATACCAAGAAAATACAACCAGAGTAGATATGAAAACAGTTTAAAAAGATCTCAAAATTATGTTTTAAGTATGTTTTGTTTACATAAAGATACGACTTGGGGTATCACAGAGCAGAACTGGGCTCAATACTGAACGAGAAAAAAAAAAAAAAAATCAAATTATGGTTTGATGTCATTAAATCTCAAACACAAGAAGAACAAAATGATATTAAACACTTTTGCTTTCCTAAAGTAGCAACACTGGGTAGCGCTTTGTAATCTCGATGATTATAGCGCTTCGTTATACATTATTGCCTCTGGTCCTGGGGGAAATTATACCATAATGCATCCACAACGCTTTACGGGAACCATATACGTAAACTATACTGCTAATCGGTGTCGTCTAGCAATTTCAATTTTCATAAAATTATGCTACACCCTTTAAAGCGATATTGTCCCACTTACGTGTTAAAGGGAGATGGTCGTCACCTTCTATATATGCAGCAGGTCATAATTCGCTGACACCAGACTTGTCGTAAATACCATTAATGGGTATACTACAAGTCTCGCACACAGCAAACCCATTGTGCCATCAAGAAATACCCCCGTTTATCGGAGAGTCTCTGGGTGAGGGAAATGTGAGATAATGACTTTTCCATATGGGGAAATTGGTGGAAAATGCAGAGCATTACATAAGGCTTGCTGGTCATAAAATTAAGGCTAATCCTGGTGACTGACAGCACATGTTATAGGGTGAACACCCGAATGGTGTCGAATACCCCATGAGAGTCCACTTCTATGCGTCTTTAATTCCTGGGCCATAATCCTATTTAGGTATACGGGATTATTTATTATTGAATGGTTTATTAAGGATACTGAAAATAGCAGCCCGAGAGCTGAATTACTTTTCAGTTTACGATAAAAGCACATGAAATACATAGCAATGTTAACATTGATTATTACATAAACCTTACGACAATACATTCAAAGATAAAATTAAAGATATAGTATTATCAAAAAATTAATGCGTCTTAAATAGTGCCTGGGCAATAATCCTATTTAGGTATACGGAATTATTTATTATTGAATGGTTTATTAAAAATACTGAAAATAGCAGCCCGAGAGCTGAATTACTTTTCAGTTTACGATAAAGGCACATGAAATACATAGCAATGTTAACATTGATTATTACATAAAGCTTACGAGAATACATTCAAAGATAAAATTAATAAGATATGATATTATTAAAAAACTAAGTATAATTAACACTATTTCAAAAGTTCACACATACAGCTGTGATATCGTATCTTTCTTATAATACTGAAACCTAATAATGAGAGAAACCTTGAGGAAAAAAAAAACCAGTGTAATCTTATGAAAGGTTTGGGAAGTAGATATGAGGAAGGGCAACTAAATGTGAAAGCTAAATGTGTACTTTACATCTATTAAATAAGCATTGCATTACAAATTTGTGCTAGCCTAAACGATGTTCAGCCAATACGTCTATGTGTAAAAACGCCAAAGCTACATATCTTCGGTGTGAAACCTACAAAGCCAATACGAAATGTTTCATCACGTCAACAAAAATCGTAGTTGCTATCTAACCTACACTGTGTAATTTTTTTTCTGTAAAGAAATTTTCCGAAGTCTTCAATAGTGAAGAAGCAAGACCTCATTTTGAATCAATTGGCCCCTCAGAAATGGATACCATACATGCACATGGCAAATAATGATTTGTTATTGTGTATACGAAAGACATAGAGATATATATACTAACATTATATATATATCTCTATGAAGAAAGATGGTTTACATCGACGAAATCAAACTGTCACTTTACAGCCACATGATGGCAGCAGATGCAAACCAGACTCCAACAACAACCATTATCGAGCTTGAGATATTGTGATGTGGCTCGTATTATAAATACACATCACGTTTTAATACAGCATACATAAAAGGCCTTTCAGTCTGTACGTTTTCTTTTTTTAACGAAAAGGAGATAAGGGGAGGCTTACTTAATATTAAGATCATGCAGAAAACGTGTTCTCAATTTATTAGGAAATATATAATTGTGTAGCCTTTATTGACATTTTAAAAAAAATCTCACGTTGTTCGGTATTTTCATAATTTCCATATCGCTGCCGTATGTCACGATGATAGTAATAATAATAATTTTATCAACCCAGGGAAGCATCATTAGTGCCAATATTGTTCTTCCTAAGCGCCCTGCAATTATTATTACCCCAGCAGTTAACCAAATACGTATTTACAAGTGGTTGGAGAGGGCCAAAAATTGTGAATTAATGTCTTGCCAAAGGACGTCAGTCCGGGCTGGGATTCGAACCCTGAAATCTAGGATTGCGAGTCGAGTGAATGAACTACTATATCACGTCACCTTCACAATGTACAAGCCTGTTGCATATTCACGATTCATGTAATCTCTCTACAGTTATTATGCTATATGGTATTTAAGGGTATGAACAATGCTAAATCGTTAGTCAATATATTTTGATTGTGATTGTGATGGTTATTTTACCTGACTGCTAAGAAAGCATAAATGCTTGTAAGTAAGCAACCAGACGGACGACGGCTTTAGGTCCTCTCCGAGGGACCTGGTAGTGAGGATTAATGCCTTACCAAAGGGCACTAGCGCATCGACTTGGTTTCGAACCCGGGTCACCGGATTACGAGACCACTGCTCTACCAACTGAGCTATCGCGCCTCCTATTCGTTCTCTTCTCCACTGTAAATCCTGTCGCCCATAAATATATTTCCTAATTGTGATCTTCGTAGGATTTGACAGACGATTTTGGATACAGGCCCCAATTAAAATAATAATATTTTCATATTTCAGAGGAATTTAAAAAAAAAATATAAAAAAGGAAATTAAATGGTCCAAAATCATAGAAAGATACAATTAGCACCCGTATGTTATGTTGTATCCTGTTAAAGCTGTGATGAGTGCATGTTCCATCTCCCTTATCTGTCAGTTTCTGTGATCAACTTAAATAATTTGCTGCATGGTAACTAGAGATTTTCATACCAACTCGAAAGTCAAGAGTGCAAAAAGTCGCCCAAGGGAGAAGAAATAATTTCTCGTAAAAGTGACGGTTCGAAAAAGAGGGACATAGCTCAAAAAATGATTTGGCCTTTTCGTCTTTTCAATATTCAAAATGGAGTAAAAACAAAAAACTCCTCGTATCCGAAGTGCTGCTTCAAGTGTTTTAAAAAAAGGGCACTCCTGTCCAGCTTGCGGCTTGAGCACTTAGTGATTATTTGGTCGGTGTCGGCCTTTGGATGGGAGCTATCTGGATAGTCTTAAAGCACCTAATGGACCAAAACTTCAAATAATGATACTACGGTGAATTCAAGACGCATGGTATTCATGTTGTTAAACTGTAGGCCCAAGCTCCTTCTTACCAAATCTGTCTTTCTTTCTTTCTTTATTATTGCCAAGTTTCTTTCTATTTCTCCCCTCTTTTTCTCCTGTCACCCCTGTCTTTCTCTTTCTCTCTCTCTCTCCCCCTCCCGTTTAATTGATTATAACTCTCTCTTCATTTAATTCTTTTCTCTATCGGTCTTTCATTTTTCTCTCTCTCTCCTTTTCATTCTCCCACCATTCTCTCTTCCTTTGACTCTGTTTCTTCGCTGTCTCCCATTTAATTGATTATACCTCTCTCTCTCTCTTCTTTTGATTATTTACCTCTCTGCTTTTCTTTCTCCGGCCAATTGTATCTCCCTTTCTCTGACCCTGTCTCTCTCTCTCTCTCTCTCATTCAATTGACTAAACCGCCCTCTTCCTGATATTGTATCTCTCTCTTTCTCTCACTCCTTCTCTCTCCTTTTCTTTCACCCACTGATTGTATCCCTCTTTCTTTGTCTGCCTCTGCCTGCCCCTCTCTCCCTCTCTCTCTCTCTCTCTCTCTCTCTCTCTCTCTCTCTCTCTCAATACGGGAAACCTGATGTGAAATAATGCTAGTGCTTTAAGTCTCGTAACATTGTTTACATCGTATTCTAATTCGAAAATTGATTTTCAATAAATCTCTCCTTATAATTGTTTGCGATTAAGAAGTCACAGTCTAGTATCTCATGCAACTAGAGTATCTAAACTAAATCATATAAATCGTCCAAATCAATCTAAAGAGTGAACAAATCCACTAACCCCCAAATATCTGTGTAAATCTTTTTACTCTATAGCTATGATCATAGAATCACGCCTGGAAGTGCACCTTCAACAAGAAAACACTTCATTGCGACTCTGGTGGCCTACACGTATCAAGAAGACGGTTTACGGCGACTCTGGTGGCCTAGGTCTCCCTGAATCAATTAGTCACATAGCGTTACGGTTTGTTCTGCACAGTCTCAAACCAGAAAGAGCTCAAAACATATATATATAAACGCATTCTCGTTTACGTTGATGGATCACGCAGAAAGACGCTGTGACGTTTCTCCTCATTACGGGCTCCATGTTTGACTAACTCTCGACATAAACACATAAGCAAACCATAGGCAGCGGCGATGAATGAGAATATGTGCTGGGGCGTAGCGAGGTCATTGTGAAGGCAAGGGGGAGGGTTGGTACAAGTACAAAACTTGGTACAAGAGGATTTCGACAACGATTTTTGAATAGGCTGCAGCTCAGTCATCCGTGACAGCAGTGTTACGAATAAGGTATCATCAGACAGAATATTAGTTACTCTTTAACATAAAATATTATTCAAGGTCGCACAGGTTATAACTTTTAAATGGGAATCTGCCAAAGTTGGGTATACTTTTTCTTTGATACACAATGTATAGGCAGAGGCGATGACTGAAAACGTGTGCTGGCGCGTGTTGAGGTGATTATGAAACCAAATGCTGAGGAGGGGTTCTGGTATAATTCAATTCAATTCAGGTTTTCACATCTCTTTGAAAAACATAAAATAACAATGAAAAGTAAAGCAATTTAAGAGTAAATATACAATATGACATATAGAAGGATGATGTGCAGTGGATATGAGGGAGAGACATTACTAACATATTTAAAACAAATTTAGGTAAAATGTATATCCAGGCATATACTCTAATACAATAATCTTTGACGTATTCAGTTCGGAATACCCATGCGAACCTCGCTCGTTTAAATGCAGGGGGATCAATGCTGCTTGTGGTGGGTATGAAGCTAGCGGCGATGCACAGGTGTAATACGACACGTCTACAGAGAATTGATACCTCTCTTATTATCAATTTACGCAACTGATTGATTGAGGTGTGTCTATGAGTAAAACACTTTTAAGTAGTCATACTTCGTACATCCTCGCAGGACCTGCAGTATTCGTTATATCTTGCTTTATACGTGCCCGCCAAAAGACTCTTTACGGGCATGTATAAAGGAAGATGTAGCTATTGCATGATAAGGTGAATTATCGGAAACTCTGTCTGTAACCTGAACATCTTCAGAAGATGTTGAACTACTAATATACACTCTTTGGGGTAGACCTTTCTGACCGGGTCTCCTCCCCCTATAATACCTATTTCTACTCCATCTAAGATCTATCTTCCTTGAAGTTTTCCGCCTTCTATCATTGAGCTCGAATGGATGCCCATTATGAAGAAGGCAAGAAAAGTGCAAATCTACGGTAGATGTTAAACAATTATAGACGCGCAATGATGATAAAACAGTGGTCAACCAACTGCACATAATTATCTCAGTGTTGTTAACTCACTACTTCTTCTCCCGACCCCCTCCGAACCTTCTCTCTCTCTCTCTCTCTCTCTCTCTCTATTTCTCTCTCTCCCTCCCCTCTCTCTCTCTACCCCAAACTCTTTCTCTCTTCACCCTCTCTCTCTCTCTCTTTGTCTCTCTTCCCCTCTCCCTCTCTCTACCCCTAAACTCTTTCTCTCTTCCCCTCTCTCTCTCTTTCTCTCTCTTCCCTATCCCTCTCTCTTTCTCTCTCTCTCTCTCCCTCCCCTCTTTCTACCCCAAACTCTTTCTCTCTTCCCCCCTCTCTCTCTCTCTTTCTCTCTCTTCCCCTCTCCCTCTCTCTTCTCTCTCTCTCTCCCTCCCTCCCCTCTCTCTACCCCAAACTCTTTTTCTCTTTCCCCCCTCTCTCTTTCTCTCTTCCTATACATCTGCTCCTGCACTCTTCTCTAATAATCATTCCGCTCTAGGTTATTCATCAGCTTAAAAGGAGCTACCGTCTGCATGACGTCGGCCGTCTGCAAGAAGGCCGTAAGAGTTAGGTATTGTCAATTGTAGTTACGGCCTTCTTACGGGCATGGCAGGCGACGATTAGATGTTAACACATCCAGCATTCATTAGAGGTAGGTGAAGTCAAGGATTCATTTCCTTCGAGGTATAGACAATAGATTTGTTTTCTCGCCCTCATCTTTTGGCATGCCCCTTGCTCTCTCTCTCTTCTGGTGTTTTCTCTGTTGTACCTCCGTATTGTTATTCCTAGCTGAAAGAGGTTGACATCTTCCTTAGATGTTAAACTCTACATTATTCACTTCACGAAGATTAATCAAAATAGGCAATGCTATAGTGAAAGTCTTTCATGAATATATTGATTACTAACCACTTTCAATATATAAACTCCCTCTAGCTTTCTCCCCTCTCCTTCTCTCTCTCTCTCTCTCTCTCTCTCTCTTTCTCTACCCTCTGTCTTTCTCCATAATTGGTTTATAAATTGTACGAATCACTAGAATAATTCATAATTCCATCAAGAATTTTACAGGACCGAAGGAACCAATGGGAGAAACCACAAACTACACCATCGAGGCAATCTATTTACCGAATGCATAATCCACATATTATATACAAGTCATGTATAATTCTACACAGTTTTCTCTCAAATTTTACTGACCTGCAACTATTCAAAGAGTATCAATGATTGGAAAAAAAATATGGTCATGCTTTCCAGAAATTCCAGCCATAATTATATCTGAAAGAATTTGTTGAATTATAAATCCCAGTTCTAACATTTCAAATACATGCCACTATTTAGGAAATGGGACTATATACATCTCCCTAATAAGAGCATGATACAGCTTTGCTCTGGTTATCCATGGAGATACCGGGTTTCAGAACAAGACACTTCATGCATTATGAACCCGTAATACCAAGGATCAAGCCCCCACTCCCATCTCATATCCCATAAGCGTACATAAATACAACGCTGATCCAGATCACTTACGCTTAGTCCACTGGAGATCCTGGCAATAGCGAGCCAACGAAGTACCAACACTGCAGACGTTCTACAAGCTTTACGAAGAGATAGAACTCGTAACTTTTAGGATGGGGCAGGAGAAGAACACCAAAATTTTCGTTTCGTTGAATACGTTTTAAATAAAGCATGCCCTAGATAGACACTCTCTTTGTTTTGAATAACATGTACATGAAATGTATAACTCTGCATTTCAAGGACTTGAAATGAAATGCATGGGAGGGGCCGGGGGGGAGACTATATTACCCTAATATATATGTCTTTAAAAAGAAGAGGCAACTTGTTCACATGGGTATATCTACAAACTTTACTGTTAATTATTTTCCACTTACTAAATACTAGGTTTGGGTCTTGATAGTAACTATCTATCCATTAACAGTAATCTTTCAAAACTTCTGAATAGGACTTTTAATAGGAACTTGTACAAGTTCTAGAGATAATGGAGACAAATGTTGATGTTTAATTGAATTCATATAAATACATTCTTCGAGGCCTTAGAATGTATGTACGTGCATCAAGAAAATATATTCCAATGTTCAATGATGTGTACTTTGGAGTAATTTAATATTCTCTGAATCACATCATTCCACAATCAAAGCTGAATATAGGGTTGTCAGAAAGAGGCGTCAAAAATGTAGGGGGGCGTCCTCGATCCCGATGAAGCAAAACATAAAGACTGTGCCAATTGTTGTGACAAATGGGGCAGGCGGGTGGAGGAGGGGGGGAGGGGCTTTCGCCTATATGGATCCGTCAGAGATCCATTTATTGGATGACTGATAGTGTACTCTGGATTCTCTCAAACTCCGATGCGAAGCTCTCAAACCAAATTGGTGAGATGGATTATTTCTAAGAGGATCGCAAGGTAAACTGTTCTTATTATATGCTGATGACAGATAGGAACGCAATACTACGAAACTTCACAAGGCGACTACTCGAAAATAGAACAGAATGCATTGGAGAGAAATAGGTCATGGGTTATGCCGGATGGAGGATAGGAGTAGTAACATAAGTAACAGTAGTGGTAGTAATTGTAGTGGTAGTAGTAGTAGTAGTAGTAGTAGTAGTATTAGTAGTAGTAGTAGTAGTAGTAGTAGTAGTAGTAGTAGTAGTAGTAGTAGTAGTAGTAGTACTAGTGGTGGTGGTGGTGGTAGTGCTAGTAGTGGTAGTAGTGGTAGTAGTGGTAGTAATAGTTGTTGTAGTAGTAGTAGTAGTAGTAGTAGTAGTAGTAGTAGTAGTAGTAGTAGTAGTAGTAGTAGTAGTAGTAGTAGTGGTGGTAGTGGTAGTGGTAGTGGTAGTAGTAGTAGTAGTAGTGTAGTAGTAGTAGTACAGTAGTAGTAGTAGTAGTAGTAGTAGTAGTAGTAGTAGTAGTGGTAGTAGTAGTAGTGGTGGTAATAGTAGAAGTAGTAGTCAGTAGTAGTAGTTGTGCTATTAGTGGTGGTATAGACGAGGAGTAGGAGGAAAAATATTAGCATAGAAATGTGAGTCTTCAGCCGGAGAGAAAAAAAAGAGAAAAACAGAGAAGAGGGGGTGACAGAGAGAGAGAGAGAGAAGGGGGAAAAGACTGAGAGAAAGAGACACAGAGAGAATGATATATAGAAGTTAGAACTATACAAATGTATTATCCAGAAGAAGAGGAAGAAGAAAACAAAGAAGATTATTACAGAAGAAGGAGAACAAGAAGATATTAAAAGAAAAGGTAGCCTGTATTATAAATATTTCAGATGAATGAACGCACCTTGGTCCATCACCCATTTGAGAAAAAAGACAGAGCTTCAAACACCAGAATGAGACCTTTCTAAATTTCGATAACTTAAAAAAGGCCTTTTCCCACTCTAAAGTAAGCCAAGCAGTCTGTTGAACTGGAGTACATGTATTACACTTATCTTGCCCTTATAGTCCTCGGCCTAATTATACAGAAAGCGCCGAAAAGTCGTGTTGTGTGTCTTTTGTCGATCGTCAAAATATTTACGTGCATCGAATGAAGCTATCGGATAAAAGGAAGATATGTTTTGCTCGAGAAAAGAAAAAGAGGCTTATGCTCCCATTCTTTAGCCCTGGGAGGGACTTATCTTACACCCCTTCTAATCCCTCGGTAACGAGAGGTGTGTTCTGGTTCGGATCGGATGATTATCCCAGGAGCTTTTTGTAGACCTTGGTTTCTTTCCATCGATCTATTTTGATGGACCAGTGAAGAAGGCTGTAATGCTGCACTGTGAGCAAAAATACTCGGAGTACAGGATGTTTGATTTAGGGTAACATTAATGAAAAGAATAGAGAGAGAGAGAGAGAGAGAGAGAGAGAGAGAAGCTTTCAAAGAATACCTGTATTTTGTTTATATGTTTTTTCTTGTTTCGTTTTTGTTTTTATTCTTCTTAGACCATAACCTGACAATTGACATGCAGAAAACTGCTGCGTTTATGCAACTCTGATTATAGCCACGACACGTCTACTTCTCTTTTACATTCCATAACAAAATCTACTACCGATGAGCAATAATAATAATAATAATAATAATAATAATAATAAAGTGTCTTTTTTCCTCTGGCAAAGGTTTTTCCAATTACGCTATGTTATCCTTTGTCAGCGTATCCCTGCACGCTTTCGCTCCGCTATAATGAATATTAATTCGGATTTAGCGTGTGAAAGAACAACGTCTATTCGACATTATGACATTGAGAAGTCTATCCTGATATTTGTTGACGCGAATTTTGGAAATTTGGGCGAAGATTTATTTCAATGCCAGCAAGAATTAGGCTGTAGTTCATGGAGGTTCTCATCACGTAATCATATCTATGTCATGGACTTGGAAAACTAAGGAGGAGTGGTGTGATTGCACGCCCTGTCAAAACCCTATACAGACCTTGCCTCCAGTTGGCTCAGTAACCTGGATGAAATTCCCCGCCCTGCCCAGGAAAGGCTTAAGTCCTGCCTCGGATGAATCGTTCTTCATTCATCTTTGTATCAGGTTGATGGTGTTGATCCAATGATGCCACTTCACTTCTGTCATTGCTATCAATTTCTAAGCTTCCATTCAAAACACTTACTTTAAAAGTAAAGACCAGTTTTGGAAACGCCCCTCTCTCAAAAAATGAAATGGAAGCTCTCATTACCAATCATGTGAAAGAATATGTTTTGACTAGTACGTGATAATACAAATTTTGCCGGGAAACCGCCTACTATTGATATATTTGGTAAATTATTATATTTATTGGGACCAAATAGATATCGCGCACGTGGTCGCGTAGTCCCATATACATCTTTCTGTGTACAGTGCTTGTAACTTTACCAAGACTGGGCCAAATTTCTTATCATTTTGATGATTCCAGAACCTTGCAGTACACACGAATACCTATATGCTAGATGATCAACCTTTTCTGATCGATTCCACAACATTTCTTTCACAATGCAATCGCATGACCAGAACTGGTCTTTATCTTTAACGTTACTCGACACGCTTATCTGAAGTATATAGAGTCAGAATTTGCATCATATTCCTGCAGGCATCATGCACCTATAACTGGAAATTCGCTTCCAACTGATACAACTTCAATTTCATTTTATAACAGTTTTAAGCGTAAACTTATACACTTTTCTTTTTATCATACGTGACTCACTGAATGCATGTATATCCCTCATTTTCTCCCTTTTCTTCTCTCCTTCCCGTCCTCTTCCTGTCTCATCGTGTTGTATTCTAAATTTGTGTGGTACAAGATGCAATTCTTCATTTATTCTGTTTGATGCTGTACTTGATATTTGCTTCCCGCCAGATATGTTTACGAAATCTTTCTTATTAGGGAAGCTGTCTTGTCATTTTAAATGTAAATCTTTGTCTGGAATTGCATGTCTTTATTCTATGTGTTGTACAATTTTTAAATACAAAGATGGAATTAAATTTAATACAGTGAATTGAATTGAATTGAATTGAATTGAATTAAGGAAAATTTAACTGGTGGAACAAAGTGAAAAATGACGATCCACATTCTATTTCGTTGGTTCTTCTTTAAAGAAATAACGCCTATACGTGTTCTATGCGGACTGCATTTGAACGCAACTAAAAAGACTAAGCTCAATTTTTTTTTAATGACTTGGGTTTGATGATATGAGTTGCTTTTAAACGCAAATTTTTAGGTAGCGGCTCCTGATTTAATTCGCCTATTAACGTCCATGAACGATCAGCTTGTATAGTGATATGAATGAAATAAATCTCGTTTTATGTTTGGATTTGTTTGTTTAATCTATCGAAACTTCATTCACTGCACCTCTCAGAAAAATTGATGGATGAGCATCTCTTTTGTCATTTTTCCATCATCTACCCTTTCTTGTCCATTATTATTTTTCCTTTACATTTACTTTCCGTTATTAGTGTCGTGGTCGATCACAAGGTCCGCGGTTCGAGTACCGCCACGGCACTAATGTCCTTTGACAAGACATTGATCTACATTTGCCACACTCAACCCAGGCGATGTAAATGGGTACCTGGCAGGGATTAATTCCTTGAAATGCCAGAGCGCCGTAATGGCCGGCTTGCTAAAACCAGGGTAATAATCGGGGCAGCGCCAGGAGCGTCACGACGTGACGGACATGTGCGCTACATAAGAAGCCACCATTATTGTTATCATTATTATTTTTTAAACTCCCCCTATCATGTGTCTATATTCTTAAATATGAAAAACAATTTGAAGAAATTCATTGTTTACATACTCGCTCCATAGAGAAATGTAAAAAGAAATGAATATCAAAAACATGTTCCCTCACTCTGGAATTACCAATCAATAGTTTAATGTCTATAAACTTCCTATTTTCATTGTTCTGTTTCAGTCCTTTTCTTTCTCTATTATAAGTCATCATCCCTCTCGCAACCTTCGTTTCTCTACACATCCTCTCTCTTTCCCTCTCTCTTTCACACACACACACACACACACGCACGCACACACACTCATTATCCTTTCTCTCACCCCAATTCACCCCTTCCTCTGTCTTTCTTTCTCTTACTCTTCCTCTCACTTTCGTTTGCCTTCCCATCTTTTCACTCTCGCTCTTTATCTTTAATCTGTATCACCCTTCCATTACCCCCTCTCTCTCTCTCCCCTCTCTCTCTCTCCCTCTCTCTCTCCCTCTACCTTTGTTTTGTTCCCTTCATTCATGTTTTATTCACCTGACGTCACTCAGCTAGGGTATTTGGGAAAGGGTGAAACTGAATGAATATTGATCGATCAGCATGGATGTATCTAATATCACTAATGATCATTTAACCTTTTAGTCGACAATCTTCTTGCTTGTAATTCCCCGTCTCGTACTCTGCCACTTACTTTCAAAATATTCCCTCCCTCTCATTTTCATTTGACATCCCTCCCTCCTCAACTTCAATAGTTTATATATGTATATATATATATATATAATATATATTGCTATCGCTCTCCTCTCTCTCTCTCTCTCTCTCTCTCTCTTTTCGTCTAGCAGTCCTTTCACGTCTTGCCAAAAGACGTTAGTGCCGGGCTGAGATTCGAACCCTCAACCCTTGGGTAGAGAGTCAATTGAATGAACCACTATACCAGACCACCTCTAACAAGGTATATATATCACTTTAGTGATACGTTGCATAGTTTTAAAAGCTGTGCTGTCTTGCGTCTTGTTTTTACTTCTCTTCTTTCCCCACTCGCCCCTCGACTGTCCCCCTTTAGTGCACACCGTTCCACCAAATTAATATAAAACTTATCAGAGATAGAAAAGGCGTTTGTCTTTCATGGTCAGAATTTTCATTATGTCAGGATTTAGCGTGTTTAAAATACAGAACAGAGTCAACATTGAGCTGGAATTCATTTGTGTATTTCTAATCTAGTTTGTTCTTCATTACTATGTGTAGCACATACTGTGGATAAACATGTCTACATTCACTACCGTTAACCTTTAAATTAATGTTAACCTATTTAGGTCAGTCTATACTCTTTCCTTGTTCATCCAATCATTTCTGTCTCTCTCTGTCTCTCTCTCTCTCCCTCTCTCCATATCTGTCTCTCAGTCTCTGTCTCTGTCTCTCAGTCTCTGTCTCTGTCTCTCAGTCTCTGTCTCTGTCTCTCAGTCTCTGTCTCTCTGTCTCTGTCTCCCTCTCCCTTTCTGTCTGTGTGTGTCTCTCTCTCTATCTCTCTCCCTTTTTCTCTCCTTCGCTCTCCCTTTGCTCTCCATGAGTTTATATCTTTCCACCATAGAGTCTTTAAAACTCGATAAAACTCAATACGTCTTTTCTAAATCTCCCACGCTCTTCCTTTTCTTCGAACTTGTTCCTTATTTCCTTATCCCTTTCCCTTAACATGATTAGATTTTTTGTTTAATAACAAAAAAGGAATGCACTGATGCCTGACTAGAAGGTGACGGTTGCCCGAATATTCGTAAATTAAAAATCGGGTTAAAAATCTCCCCCGCTTATATTTCCTCCATCCAGCTTTCTCTCACTCGTTTCTTTTCTAGTCATGTATTTCTCATTCCCTCCTTCTCTCCATCCCTCCCTCTCTCCGAGTCACTCCCTCTTTCTACTTCTCTCCCCTCTCTCCCCTCTCTCCCGTGTAGAGTCTCTACAATTCATGACGTCTTTTCTCAATTCCACACTTGAGAGAGGAAACTCTTCCCATTCGAAGCATCTTGTTTAGAGGACACCGCTGAACGTGAAGTTGAAGTGCGAGTTGAAACCCTAGATATCGAAGAAACTAAAATGAACAAACTCTATCTCAAGTCGGTTATGGCCTAAGGCTTTGTACTACCTTCGTGGTCCCGTTGATTCAATCATTCTGAATTTTATCCCGCATTTAAATTTCAAAATATGCAAATTGGTGGGGTAAAATAGGATATAGAAATATTGATACCTATTCCAACATAATAATAATAACGCTGTCATAATAACACTGTATTTCCGCGTCAGACATGATGATGATAAAACTTTTTGCTGTTAAAGTTTGTGCATCCATCTTGCAATTTTAGTTAACATCACCAAATGAGACTTAGAACGGATCGTCAATATACTGTTTAATACTATCGTACGTCAACGAAATTACGACAGTCATAATTTAGGTCCCGCGACTTTTCTTCGTGGAGACTCGTCTTTCCCACCAAACGTTGAATTTAAGTTATTGGGCCGTATAATTCTGTACTAAAATCAATGACCTTGTAACGAAAGAATTCTTATCAGTTGTTACTTTTATGAACGAAATAAAAGCAATCCTTGAAAGAGAATTTCCTTTCAGAATCATACATGTTTGAATTGGCTATCAATGGCCATTTTTACGGCTTTTGTCTCTATAACAATATTACCTAGAGCGGTCGATACATTTCCATGTAAAGTCAGTTACCAATTCCTAAACCAGAACGTCAATGAAAAAAATGCATTAAAGCCTACGCCACAACCGGGCATTGCCAGTGATTTTATGAGACTGCGGTTAAACGTATCCATTTTGAGAAAATAATAGTTCACCAATAATCCATCATTTCTAACGACTGCGATTCAATGTTTTGCCTTCATGATGTGAATTCAAAATAGACTTTAATCATGCTTGAATATTGTTAAAATTCTATAGGAATGGATGGAATTTAATAGGACAAGTAAAATAAATTTTAAAAAACACCGTGCATGGGGTTTTAACTTCTTATGAATGATTTGAAACTAGGTTTTTTTTAGGTAATAAAGATAATATAATTTCGAAATAAGATTTGAACATTTACAAAAATAACATATAACCATTAAATCTCGTTATTCTAATAAACTTGATGCTATTGCTCGAATGACTAAGATACCCCCCTCCACAAAAAGAGACAAATAAGAAAGAAAAAATTACATAACAATTGTTTTCTTCTCAAAGGTGGTCCGCAATTTCTTTTTGTGTTGTCTGACTTTGATATAGTAGATGATAAAGTAGGAGAAACTGATAGTAATATATCCTCTTTGGTAAAAGATTTCTTTTTAAAAAGTCATATTTAATCAGATGAGACTGTGACAATATTATAGCAACAGAGAAGAGTTAAAAGAAAGGTGAATAGTAAAATAAACTTCAGCGCACTTGGCGATGGAAAAACCCTCCTAGTTATTTTCCCGACCTCGTAAACTTAACAGCACCAAATACACTGTCTGTTAGCTGAAACGGGAACGCACTTTCTTAAGAAGTGTCTTAATAGGGGCTCGTATTCGGCAATGAAAATGATCTCCATTACTTCCCGATGAGGTTTCCTGTAAAACCTCATTCCCCTCTCGTGGTAAAATGTAAAATAATCTAGAAACCAGCTCGCCACTTAGTCATATTGGCGAGTATGAATAGAAATCGATCCCATTTTTAAAGGCACAGTGTCCATAATGGTATATTGGAGTAGTTAAGCTATCATGTCTCGTATATACGCTCTCGACCACATCTAAATAGATATATGGTGATTGCAATTAAGGCGATGGCGCTACCAGAATTTGGATCAGACTCTAATATACTTATTTTTATAATATAAATGCATTTTATTATGAAATAAGTTGTTTTTTAAATGAAATGTGATGTTATTTTTAATTTGATTGTAAATTGTCATGTAATTCAACTGAGGCTGCGATATGATAATAAAACAAACTGAACTGAAATGAACTGAACTGAATACACTGTATGAAGTAACATTATACTTTTTATGTTAATTTCTGTTCGTAGTTACTTGATACTTGGTATAACGAATGAGGCAAGAAAAGACGAAATACCTTGGAATTTTCCGTACTATCTATTTGAGAAAGCGGCATATAGGTTATAGCTAGTGACACACACACACACGCATATACACACAAAAAACATAGATAAATAAGTAAGTTAATAAATGAATATATAAATAAATGAATGAATTTTTAAAAAATGTATAAAATGCATAAAATACGATGTCTAGCAACAAACAGGCGCTCATAGCATCCATATCCAGAGTATTTTAGTAGCAGATTTTAGCTTCCTCGTCTGCACCCCACGTCCTCTTCTCAACCCAAAAGTATGTCCGTTAAAAACATATTTCGGTCTTTTCCCTCAGGCAATGTTCCACACGCCGCGCTGTCTCTATATATAACAATCTTGATTAATGTAGCGCTCAAAACATACATTTTCTGAATTTATTACAGGTCTTGCTGGAAATGTTCTAGATATAAATCATTTTGATCACAAACGAAATGTTTATTGTAATACTAAAAATAATGGGAATTTATGACGAGTCATTTTCATGAACAAAACGAATGAAGAGAACATCATCCACAGAACAGTGTCCAATTTTTTCGATCTCAGACTTAAACACTCATTAATGATATCGACTTTCAAAGAACATAAACAATTAACTTTCTGATTATCATTTATCGGTTATTCGTCAAACTTTCCTTACCAGGGCCCTGTTTCATAGAACTTGCTATCAATAACAAGTGTCACATTTCCGTAACAAATCTTTGCTCACATCCAATCATATTAATGCAACGATTTTAGGAGCTTGTTATTGACAACGGGTGGTATTCTCGAAAGCGGACTAACTCTAGTCCATGGTTTAATCCTCCGACTAAGTATGGAATGCCAAGTGTCCATATGAATATATTTTTGAATAATTTGATTTGTCCCTAAATTACCATGATAACATAATTATTTCATAGTTATAGTGTTGTTTATTAACTATGTTATTACATTTTATTTTAATTTAGTGACAGATTAAAATATTCAAAAACATATTCATATGGACATTTGGCATTCCATACTTACTCATAGGTTTAAACTATGAACTAAAGTTAGTCCACTTTCGAGAATACCACCCAACAAGTTTTATGAAACGGGGCCCTGTGGTTTCTCTGATAACTCTGCTTTCACCCACAATGCCTAGTACCATCAATGATGAGACTTCTTATAATCAGGTGCATTTTTATCATGAAGTGGGCTTTTTTATCATTCGGTACTTAATATGACTTGTATTCAAAATAAGTGTGCAATAAGATAAAAAGGCTAATGAATCATCCTAAATCTTTAACAAGTCGATATAAAATCTGCTCAATAATTTTCACATAAAATCTCAAATAACCGGGATGGTGTACATCGTAAATAATAATTATTCAGATGCAACGAGAGGGATGAATAGTTTTCAGAGCCAATGATCAAATTTCAGTTTTTACGATGATTACTCCCAAACATCTCATTTAACTAGGAAGATATAAAAATAAGGAGGAGAGAGAGAGAGAGAGGGGGGCGAGAGGGAGAGAGCCAGACAAAGAGGGAGAGAGAGAGAGAGGGAGTGAGAGAAGGGGGCAGAGAGAGAGAGAGAGAGAGGGTGAGAGGGAGAGGAAACAGAGGGGGGTAGAGAGAGGTAGAGAGGGAGAGAAACGAGGGAGGGGAGGGAGAGAGAGAGAGAGAGAGAGAGTGAGAGAGAGAAGGAGGAGAGAAAGAGAGAGGGGGAGAGCGAGGGAAAAAAATCAATCAATTCATCGAGCGGAAGCTTCAAATTCATGAGACACCGATGAATTAAAAGCACAAGCACTGCCGGGGTATCGATGTTCTCAATTGATTTATGTTCTCTATTTATTTTTTTCTTCCAAAAAATGTAATTAGCAAAGACATACCTCTCACCTTAATACCATGACAAATGATGCCCAAAATGCAATTTGTTGTCGGCTTATCACTGTTACTAAAAGCAAATCTGTGATTGAAAACGGAAAAGGAAAATGGTCAACGACAGATCCAGGGCGCGCAGGTTGAAGGGGGAGGCCAAAGGAGGAAGAAGAGGGCTGATTTATATTGTTATGTTTTTGCTTGCTTGCTTATCAGCCAACACGGCACACCGCAAAAATGGTTTTGATTGTCACAGAATGTTCGGACTATCACGCCCCCCTGCCCCGCCAGAATGCCAAACAAGCCTGGATCTGCCACTAATTGTCATTGTCGCATGCTGTTATCTGAGCAGATACTTCTTTCTACAAAATATGAATCGTGTTTTTGTTTCAACAAAAAAAAAAATCAATGTCTGTCATTTATGGAGGCTACATGGCTTAATATCCCTTTCACAAAACATGGGAAAGAAAATTCGAAATTAACTTAGAAGAAGAAATTGGTAAAATCGTATGGCCCGAGAAGCAATCTCATATTTGAACTATAAAGAATTTCCAAAATAAAAAAATGTTGTGCTTTTTGTTCTTCTATTAATTTAATTTAATCATTATTTTTTTCTTTTCTGCTTAGTGCCCTATCACATTTTGAGCACTAAAAAAAAATTCATCCAAATTTCAAAGAGCACGAAAATAAAATTTTAAAAATCTTCGTAAAACGGAAAGCACTCTCCAGGTACATCAACTTGCATTACATAGCCGGCAGGTACATGTATATTAAGTAGAATAGAAGAGGAATGCTTGTATTCAATCACTCCCGATTTGTCCCATAATCAGTATTTACTTTTTCACTTTTCAATCCATAACCTCGATTCTCCAGGTGAAATGACTACAGACGTACTGCAATCGTTATAAAACGATTCGAGTTATCGTTAACATGCCGTGATCGGTCGTCTGCAGAAAGGACAAAATTCGCGCCCTTCTCAAATGATTTTGTTTTATTGAATGGATTTGAATCGAATTCATTTATTTCAATTCCAGCAAATACATTAAAACTACATAGGTAAATACATGAAATATATACATACATATACGAATTAAAAAAATACATATACACAGTATAATAGATTACACATTTTAAAAAACATGGTATTATGGGAATTAGGATGGCAATAAAATAATGAATTGGGGTTTTATCGGGACGGCCAACCGAACAAAGTATCAAGAAGTATATTACAAGACATGTTTGAAGGTGTAAAATATAAATTTATAATGAATATCATAACATTAAAAAAACAAAATAAAAAAGGACACATAAACAAACAAAATACCTTTACAAACCCTCCACAAAATACACAATGCAGTATAAAAATTTAAAAACATGACTAAGATTTATTCAGTTGTTAATACAAATTTCTTCAATTTTCTTTAAAATCTTTTTAACGAATTGATTGATTGTATTTCGGTAGAGAGATTATTCCACATAAGTGGAGCATGATGTCGAAATGAAAATAATACATAATATTTCTTAACAGACCATAAGTGATATTTATCTTTACTTCTTGTGCTATATACATAGGCCTATACCGATGAATTGAATGTTAGCATTGCTGATATAGAATTATGTGGTAAATTTAATTTATGTCTAAACAGTAATATTGCACTATAGTATACATCTAATTGATATATATTTATTACATTAAGTTGAATAAATAATTCCTTGGTGTGCGCTAATCAGCTAGAGAATGAACAAATTCTAATAAATCTTTTTTGTAGGATAAATAATGGTCGTAGTTTAGTTCGGTACGTGTTTGCCCACACTGTAATATTACAATAACTTAAATATGGTAAAATAAGAGTAGTGTGCAAAGTTAAAAGAATTTGTTTGGGCAAGAAATGGCTAAGTTTGCTAATGATACCGACATTTTTAGATATTTTATTTGTAATTTCTAAAATATGATTATTCCAAGAAAGCTTTTTGTCTATTAAAACTCCTAAGAATTTTGTGTGAGTTACACGCTTAATAATTGTATTATTGATTTTAATATGCAATTCATCAGATAATTCAAATTATTATTCGTAAGATTATTAATACAAAAGTATATAAAATTTGACTTTTACATATAGTAATAGTTTATCACATTTAAGACAATGTGAAACTTTTTCTAATTCACAATTAAAATCATTATTTACAGATTCAATAGTTTTGTCTGAGACAAGTATGTTGGTATCATCAGCAAAAAGTATGAATCTCAATTTATCAGAACATTTACGTAAGTCATTAATACAAATTAAAAACAATAGCGGCCCCAAAACAGACCCTTGGGGCACACCACATAAAACATTAAGGGGACCAGACAAGACTTCATTATAGGAAACATAGTGTAAGTAATTGTCAAACCAAAGTAGAGGAAACCCTCTTACACCGTAACATTGTAATTTATGCAATAAAATAGAATAATAAATAGAATCAAAGGCTTTACTCAATTCTAAAAAGACTAAACTTTTAGCTACGCGTTTTGAGATGATCATGGCTAAATGGCTAAGGGAAGGCTATATATTATGCATGTATACATCGGTCAGTCTACATCTTCGAAAGCAGCTGGGCGGCTGGAGAAAGGTTCATTTTCGCGTCATTGCACGAGTTTTAATATTGTCTTCTAATCGCGTTTGTTTTGGGAGATTTTAAGTGGGTGTCGGGTGACATTTTCAAGGCGAATTACGTCACGGCTTCTTCTTTTCTTCAAACAAAACATGGGCTGAAAATGTAGATCTTTGAATAGAATGGCGGGGAATACACAATGGCGGTTTATCAGATACACTGTATTTAATGTATGGTGACATTAAGATTGAAATGTACGTCATACATGGTATTATTTTCATATTGTTCTTGAAAATGACAGTGCAGAGGCATTAATAACGCATAATGTGAACATAAATCAAATGTAACCATGGGGTGTGTGGCATCCCACCCTCGCTAATTCGGATTTCTATCAGATTCTCAGCAATTACAAAACTTTTGTATTTTACCCTTTTCACTGCTCCGAGATTTGTCTTTTCTTCCAGCAATCTTGTCTTCTGCACATTAAGTCCGACTTGCCCTTCCAAATGTTCTAGCAATTGGTCCAATCTTTCCCTGCCGATATTTCTCAATTGGCTTCCTCTTAATTACATACCAATTTCCGTAAAGCATTTCATCTCTTAGATTCTAAATTTTCTTTTATTCCTCAGTCTAACATCGTTTTCTTCTTGAATTCCGTAGAAATCCGAGAGTTTTTTTTTCTTCTCCTCTTTCTCTTCTTTAAATTATTTTCTTAATCCACTTTACCCTCCCTCGTTCCCTCCTCTTTCCCTTTCTAATATTTCCCGCGATTCCCATACGTCTGAAGGTATTCATGTTCCATTCATGTTCCTGTTTAGTATTGTCTTTCTCGAATTGAATTCCTTAGTTTCATTATTCTTCCGTACATTTCTATTCCCTTGTTGTGTTTGAAACTTCCAATCTCATTATTTCGAGTAACGTTGCTCTTCCCAAGTCATCTAGCCCTCGGTGTTACCGTTTTGTTTGCTCATAACTTCCTCTTTTCTTGCCTTTATTTTTCTTTCGCTTTTACATTTCTTATATTTCCAATGTTAACATACAAAAGAAAACCTCTTCCTTCTTTTTTCTCCCCTTTCTTTCTTTCTTTTTTGTTGTTGTTTTTTGTTCACAAAGCGGGCCTCCCCAGCGTTAATAAAACGAAGTCCCATCACCCTCGTAGCTCAGACTTCTGGCGTCGTATCTTCAGATTTTTTTCACATCAAACTCGAATCGATTTGTCCCCGATCCATCTACAATCATTTTCTATGACAGTTCATGTCATGCCGCATATTAATTTTCATGTTTTTTGCGCTATTTCTGTTACGGGTGCCGACTGAGGGTTTGGGAATGGCGAATATAAGTCATAAAAGCACGCTGCCCCCGTTATTTTCTTGGAATGTAGGTCAGAGTGTAATTATAGGAAAAACGAAAGATGTCTTGGAGAAAAAAAAAGTTGCAACTGCTAACAAAGACAAAAGAAATCTGCATTCCATTCTATTTTTTTAGTTTTAGAGAGGTTTTAATGAAATGACAATGCTTTTGAAACAATGAAGAGAGAGATGGAGAGAGTGGGAGGGAGAGGGGAGTGGACGAAGAAAAGCTTTATAGAAGAAAGAGAAAATATATGAGAGCTTAGGAAAGGAGAAAGTGGGGATAAATAATAGGACGGAGAGAGTGCGAGTCAGTTAAAGAGAAAAAGAGGGAGGGGAAAATGAAGAAGAAGAAGAGGATAGAAGGTTAAGGAGAAGGAGGAGAAGAAGAAGGAGGAGAAGAAGAAGAAAATAGTTTGGAAGTCCTGAATTACCCTGAGTAGAAGAAAAGACAGAGTCAGGTGGAAAGCAGAAAAAGAAGAAAAGACATGAGATACAGAGCGACAAAACAAAACAAAAACTATGCATTAAAACAAAAATATTGAGAGAGAAAGAGAGAAGGGGTGGAGGGGGAGATGGGTTAAGAGAGAAGGAAAAGAAGAAGCAGAATAATGAGAAGAAAATAGCCTGGAAGTTCTAAAATACCCGGTCAAGTCACTATTATTACCAATTAGACCATTCTGCACCTAGGTCAAGATGAGTTTTTATTTTTATTTGTACATGTTATACCTTATCCAATTTCGTTTTAATCGTGGACGTGTTGTAAGTGTGCCATAGCCTGAAGGCGCAACGATCCCAACCCTTGATGTCATAACATGTTACGTAAATCTGGAGAGATCAGCGACGTGCCCTTGTTTTAGATGAAGGATGTAGGACGCCTTTTAATCCTTGCAAAACGGCAACAAAATGTCAGAAAGTTAGGGCAACTGAAATACCATCCGAATCTGCAATAAGTGCAGCTGTAATGAGAGGCGTGATGATGTCGGTTCACTTTCGGTCTTTAGTGCTCTCAATATTCTTTCTTTTCACAACCAACCCACGACGCATTTGTCAACTTGCCGTCGTGAGGCAAAATTGGATATGCACCTTTTTTGTTCGACGATTTTTTTTTGTGTCTGGTATCTATGACTTGTGGCTGTCGTGAGTCTGTCCTATGATAGTCTTGCGACTGCCGTGTGATAAATATCTTTCGTTGATACCAGAATTTGTTTAGTCAAACAATTGTACGACTGTCGCAAGACTGTACTACGACTGTCGCAGGACAGTCGTGAGACAGTTACAAGATTGCCTCACGAATATTATATTTCGTAAGAGGCTCGCACAACATTGCAAGCCTGTAGTGCGCTAGTCTTGCGTTAGCCTTGCAACATATATATATATTTTTCTTCTTGGGAGGCATCCTGGATATAAACTTCGGGCAGAACTGTTTCAACTGAAAAATCTCGAAAGCAAATGGCAGGCAACAGACCACGCCTCATTATATAGTCGGGAGACGGACGTATGACCGTCCCACGCGCATCCCAAGAGTGAATCACGACCTGATCACGTGAAAAACAGCCCCCGACAATACCCGACAACTCACGATGGTCCCGCGACTGTCGCACGACTGACTTTCGACACACCCACGACATATTCACGACATGTCTTTTTTCTGACGCGTCCCCATCGCCAAACCATCTTTAATGTGTCGTAGCCCTTGTGACCCCTCGAAATAGATTTCGGGCATGTTGCAAATATTTATGGATCTACTACGACAAAATTTCGTACGTTCCGTTGTGACCGAGGCTTATTTACATCGGCGACAAACATCAAACACTATAATGCAGCAGTTACCGCACATGAGAACTCTGAGAACCTCAGTTTAATCTCGTTCATTCAACAACCAAAAAATTGGTAATTAGGAATGTTTGGAAAAAAAGGAAACAAACTACATGTACTTTCATTACTCTAGCAGAATCACTATGTAGAATTTTGCACAATTATTAAGGGAGGTTCACACGAGAATCCATTAAACTTTAAGTTTAGCTCATGGCTTTAATCTTCGGAATTATCTTGTTATTAAAAAAAATAACAAGTCAGAGTTCACTCAAAGTTTTAAACCGCAAGTTGTTCAATGATAAACGCGAAAACTACGAGCAGCGTGGGGGGGGGGGGGGCTCACTTAAAGTTTTGTGCCATTCGGATGCAGTTAACTCCGAGTTCTCGCCAGATCGTAGTTACAACAAATGCTTGCTCGGTTTGTAGTTTATAAGTTCGAGCAGTCGTTGTTTTAGTGCCTTGTATACCCGTGCTTTTAGTGGGTTATCGTTTACATCTTTGAGGTTTTGAAGTGTCAAATTACGACGGTACCATGCGAAAATAGCTTTAGATTTAGATATAGAACAAATGAGGTAATTTGTGGTTCCATGCAGACATGAAACTAGATCATTCCGGTAACAATCAGTTCCTGATAAGTCACGTTCAACTATGTTCCATGGAGGCAATGATCTATTAATGATAAAATGTCATGCCCAAGAATACCCTAAAATCATGGTAATGTATATGTCTTTGGAAAATATCAAATGGCAATCCCCCGCCCCCTCCCCAAACACATGCCTACCTCAGCTAGTTATATGCCTGCCGGCGAACTTTTAAAAAAAATGAAAGTTTCAAATACGGATTCCTTTTCACGTTCATGAATTGGCAGTAAGTAACCCGAAAAAAGCCTAATGATTACGATCACTGTTAATGGAGTTGCATTAAAAAAAACTTTCTTTTTTGGATAAATGAATTGTTTACTGATAATCGGGCCACAAGGCACTGTACACCACTGATTTGAAAATTGATATATAACATTGTATATCGAATTCGGCTCTCCTCAACAATAGATCTGAATGATTTATTTGCCAATATTTTATATAAAATTGCATGATGTTATTCCGAATATGTAATAATAAATCTCTAATCCATTAACGTGTTAAACTGCAATTTCAGTGATCTAGTCTACATTTTATAGAGAGAACAGCACCATCCATTCCATGTAAACCTGTTGCAGATAGCAATATTTGCAGATGCGATAAAAATTGTGTTTGTGTCCCATAATAACTAGGACGCCACATTTTGACTTTCATCAAACTTCAATAGGGATGACAACGTAGAAGGCGAAGCGGAAGATGGTCGATTCAAAATCATCGCTTATCAAACGCTCTCTGACAAAGTAGCAAATAAGGACATATTAGCTGCCAGACGCACTCTTCATCAATGGTGGTCATATTATCTCTCTCCGACAATCATTCAGTTCTGATTTGACATCACCTTTCTCATTCTGGCCTAAAAGCTTTATGGGTCACGCTAGCGGACACTGCGGAGAAGCAACGCCAGTGGACATGGTGGATATTTTAATCGTATTTATAGATAGAGGACAGAAATTTTGAAGGTTATAGAAGAGCTTGAGGAAGAACTGTATAAAGGGTTGGGAATGAACAAAATAAATCGAAAAGAAAGAAAGGGTTGGTTAGAGAGAGAGAGAGAGAGAGAGAGAGAGAGAGAAAGAGGGTAGGGTGACAGAGAGAAGAGATGAAGGGTATGTGATTGGGTTTTTACAGACGTGTATCAATCAGATATGATTATTTACGTCTGGGGACCGACCTTTAACGTCACCATCCGAAAGACATGACTCTGTTTCGAACCGGGGTCGCCAGAGCCAGTTTGTAGGCAAAGACAGAGAGCTGACCAAGTGAACGTGCCACTAGACCAACTAACATCCCCTCTTCATTGAATTGAAGTTTAAGTATCAGAGAAAGAGATGGAAAAGGACGTCAATTACTTCATAAATAATCGAAACTGTGCAAAATTATGATGAAATCAAGATTAGGAGTTTCCTTTAATTTCAGATCTCATCTTGCCCTAATTTGCTATTATGAAGTCATAGATTACACCTTTTCTTTCATATTTCAGAGAATAACGATTAATCCATTACATTTAATAAATTAAAGTGACATGAGTAACTGTTAATGTGTATTGCACAAAATGCTTCTGGACATGTAGGGTACAGTCGAGTCCGCGTTAATATGGCAACATCGTGGGACGATCTCTTCAGTATCATTTCATTCTATGTTACGTTCATTGACTAACTTTGACGGGATTTCGTAAAACCTAGAAAGTTAAATTCTACTTCAATAGTAGGACGTATTATCTTTTCTTGAGAAACAAAGAATAGGTGACTTCAAACATGCTCAAGGCTAATACAATTGCCCGAGGTTGATCGTTTAAACGTCCTTGGGATCGTTGCGATACAGACTGTTTGGCGGATGTTGACATGTATTACAATTGCTACATCTCTCCCTTTCCCAAATCTTCGCAAATGCCGGGATATCAATTATGCAAATCATGGGATGCATGTGGGGGGGGGAGGTTGTCCCCTGGTATGTGTGTGTTATTCGATGAGTTTGACCCCCCCTCATCCTGAAGCTGGCCGACGCGCCTGCGCAGACTGAGTGAGGTTGAGAAGGATCAGTGCCTGTGTGTAATTTTATCCTAGCACGGTTGTTGTGATGCTAAGTGATATTATTACTCCTCTTATTATTCAGAAGATGTTTTCTTACCCCGCAAAGGCATTAGGATTGGTGTGAGAAAAGTCTAAAGTTACCCGCTTTGGTCATCCTAACTATAAGCTTATAGCCATCCCCTGACCCCTCGTATCCCCACGAACGTAATCAAGACCGCCTTCCCACCGAAGAGAGGTTTATCCGGAGACCGCTCTTAAGGCCGGCATTTCAAAGTCTTAGAATGATTGTATACAACGTTTTTTTTTTTCTATTAAAAAGATTAGAGAATTCGCTATTTAGACAAAGGGATTCATATCTCAAAACGCACTATAAACTACCGACTGTGATATCAATGTTCGTCCGCCCCATGTCCCTTGGTATCCTCTTGAACGAATAATAATCAAGGCCGTGTCTCCAAGCCGTCCCTCGATTGACCACTTTGAATACGAGTATCTTGTCTTGTCTTAGACTGTAGGATTGTTTTAAACGTGGAAAATGTTTTTTTCTTAAAAAAATTCGAGAATTTGCTATTCAGACAAAGGGATTCGTCTTTCCAAACGCACTATAAACCAGTGGCGGATCCAGGGGGGGCCCGGGCCCTCCCTAGAAAAAAACAGGTAAAAACACCCTTTTTTGAAAAAAGAAATTGGGCCCCTCCTGGCGCCCAAGGGGAAAAAAATAACCCTTCCCATAGGGAAAAATTTTTCGGGTGCCAAAAAAAAAAAATTGTGCTCACTACCCCTAGCGCCCAAGGGGTGGTGGTGGAGAAAAATAACCCTTCCGGAGGAAAAAAATTTTCGGGAGCCAAAATTTTTTTGCTCACTACCCCACTGAGCGAAAAATCGACCGGCACGATTTTCAAATTTTCGCACGAAGTGGGCCCCTTTTTAGCCCCCCTCCCTTGCCGCCGGCTGGATCCGCCCCTGCTATAAACAACCGACTGTGATATTAATCACCGGATTCTACTTCCAATACCTTCATACTCCTCTCTCCAGAGTCGCAGTTTGTCTGTCCTTACAAAGAAAATGGAGCCAAGTACCCACCGAGCTTCATTTTAGAGTTATAAGTGTCCATCGTCATCCAGTATTCCTATTCCACAAAACAGGTTTATATCAAAGAAATGATTGTGTGACAACCTTTTGGTTGGCAAAAAAAAATGTTTAACATAATCATGCTGGTATCAAAAATATTAGGACTTAATAAGCAATGTTGCTTGAAAATCTTTTCACCCTTTTCCACTCTCCTGTGGCCAAATTCGAAAACATGAGAGTCTCATCGTTTATTCTTGTTTGTTTTATGTTTTTCCATAATATGTCAGTATATCCCCCCTCCCCCATTGAAAATATTCAGAGAGCAGTAGGATAAATGCTTGATCGACACAAAATTTAAAATCTCAAATGCCCTAGCTCTCTCTAGAACCAAAGGTATGTCTACCGGTGGCAGTAGTAAGTTTTCTTGTGCCTTTAAAAAGAGGGTTTCGTGAAGATGTGGGGTAATATAGATCTAGGCGGCAGGCCTATTATGTACCTTGTGCAACTGCGTGGGGATGTTCCAAACCGGGCAATTTTTGACGTTTTGACGACATTATGATTGGCTCTCTGAAAAAACATCATCTTTGATCACTATTGCCCTCGAGACCGTTACGCCCCCCCTCCTCCTCCTCCCAAGACCGCTCTCGCTACGCCACCGGTCCTGTGAATCTAATTGCTCAAAATAGCAGTCCGGTGAGACTTGAAAAGAATAAGCAACACGTAACAAAAATCGCCTCTCGCATGCCTTCTGTAAATGGATTACTGTACTTCATCCTATGACTTTTGGAAGACTACTGAAGTGTTCATCAAGGGAGCGACTGTGTTGCATCGCCTCTCTCCTGAGGCGCGCTTTTGGTTTAATCAAGTCAATTCATTTGCATGAGCAAGGAGAGGCCTAAAGCCTATAGCGTGTATACATGGAGTATTTAGGAAAGTAGTCCCACTTTGCTCTGAAGTACGCCGAGAATAATTGCACCAAAGGTTATCGAAATGAAGGTCACGTGTATCATTATTATGACTCTCTCTTTCATCAAATATATTATATCATGGGTTTTTTTTTCTAGAAGAAGATAGTGTTGGAGGTAATATACAGCAAGGGCAGATCGAGGCTTTTCTAAGGGCGGGGGGAGGAGGGGGGGGTGCACAATACAAACAATTTCTTTAAATGAATCACAAGTATTATTTGTGTACTTAAGAAATACCAGATTTGATGTAAAAGGGGACATGGTCGGCTGCGCCCCATAAATCCGCAAGTGCTCTGGAAAAAAACTGTTTTATCAACTTTTAGGCCCGACGAGAGCGCACAAATTTTGGCCGCATCTGGCTTTACAGATTTTGTCTTTACATTGCATGCATACAAACTTTAATTTGTCCTGCTTTTGACATAAATATCTACAGGCATCACAGTAATTTTTTTTTATTGGCGACGGGCATACAAGAAGGAACTTGTTAAGCTTCAAATTAGATTATTTTACCTCCTAACGTTGTCAGTTTTTGAAACATCAGGAAAAGTAGAGCAATGTGATTCCCGTTTCACTTAGTCTACGCAATTGACATTTTCTTGAGAATCAGACGTGGTTTTAAAGATGAAGTCGAGTTCTGTTCATGTGATTGCATTGTGAAAGAAACGGTGTGGAATCGATCAGAAAAAGTTGATCATGTAGCATATAAGTATTGGTGTGTACTGCAAGGTTCTCGAATCATCAAAATGATAAGAACTTTGGCCCAGTCTTGGTAAAAGTAACGAGCACTGTACACAGAAAGATGTATATGAGACTACGCAAAAATGTGGCATAAAAGTGTGGTCCTCATTTTTAAGCTGTTACATGTCATATTTAGAATATGAAGGCATTTGAAGAGCCATGCTTTTCAGGGAAATTTTTTTCTCTGATGTTCTTTCACACTTGCATGATAACAATGAAAACGCTCCCAAATTATTTTTCACCTCTCCCCAGAACTCAACCTTATCTTTAAGTCATTGCACTACTATTCATGTCCTCAATCATGCTTGTATTCGTTCCAAGGCGATCAGTCAGAAAAGGGAAACTAACACCCAAAATAATTCACAAAATGAATTAGATAAGGAAAATGGCAGCCTGAATAAAACATTCAGCAGCAACATGCATGTTGTACACTTAAACAAAATTGTCCAATCTAATGTAGAACGTTGCTAACACTGTTTTAAGACGAGCTAAATCGAAAAGGGACATTCTCTTAATACAGTACTTTCGAATTGCGTAAATTAAGGCCCGGTCCCACTCACCCAAATGATCGAAACGAAGCGTTTGCGAAATGCACTCTGAATACAAAGATGCAAATTATTCTTTTAATACAATAAAACGAAGATTTTTTAGGCTGAATGTTTTTTCTTCAAATTGTTTTTTTATCCAACCAGTACAAAATGAATTATTTTTGCATACTTGTACCTATTTTATTACTGAAAAGGTAAACTAGCAGGGATTTGGAAATACTTGAGTTGAAATGCCTAAAAAGATATATGGCAGAGATGTAGTCGATTTAATCGTTTTCTTTGTGAAAGGAGATATTGGCTTTTTCTTTCCCTTTTGAGAGTTCGTTTGTGGGAAAGTATTAAATTAATCATCACAATTTTTAAGAGGGAGAGAAACAAATCAGTAGTATATAAGTATCCCAAGCACTTTACCCTTGAAATAATATGCCCTTATATGTTTATCGGCATGGTGAGACCGGGCCTTTAGGATGACGTCTTATACATGTGACGACCGGTTCACATCAGCCGAATGACAGAATAGGGGTTGTGATATGACCATGATTATTCGTATGTTTTTATATTTGTTTGTTATGTCTTGGTATTACTAATAACCCTTCATGTCCTCGCTTTCACCCTGCTCTCTATATCTTTTTCTGTATTTCTGTCTCTCTGTCTCTCACTCTTTCGATCTGTTTCTCTTTTTCTCTCCTTCGTTCCTTGATGTCTTTCCTACCTTTCCCAATTCAAATATTATCCCCGATTGCCTCGCTTTCACCCCATCTACTACATTTAAATTGTGTGTGTGTGTTTTTGTGTGTGTGCGTGTGTGTGTGTGTGTGTCATTCTGTCTCTCTGTCTCTCTCTTTCTGTCTCTCTCTTTTTCTCGTTCTTTCCTTGACACTTTCCCTTCTCTCTCTCCTTTTCAAATCGTTATTGCCCTTGCTCTCACCCCTGTGCACCTCTATACAATGTATACCTCTTTTTGTGTATGTCATTTCGGCCACTGGATGTCTGTCTCTCCTTCTGCCCACCCTTCTCTCTCTCTCCTCTGTCTTTTTCTCTCTGTCTCTCTCTCTGTCTCTCTCTCTCTCCATCTATCTGCATCCACGCCTTTCCTCCCACTCTCAATTTCAATCAATAAAGACAATAATCCCGCTGTCACACCTCGCACATCATCTGCTTCTACAGCAGGCAGTTCTTTTCTCGTTCACGTATTAACTGACAAACGTTCTGTTATGATTTGTTTGTCTCCGTTACGAGTCTGGTGAGGAACAAGGAGGTGGTGCACTGATTGAGATTGTGCTAGGTCATTCATATTCACCTCATCATCCCTAGCGAGAAGACATGCAGAGGGAAATATCCAACAATAAAAGAAGTCATAACATTTCCTTCTAAAGTGATGCGCTGATCAGGTTTGACAACATGATAAATCAAACGGGAGGAGGACAAATGATTTTGTTGCTGTTGTCAAATTTTTATGCACTCATTCAATTTTCACAGTTTCGATCAATAATAAAATCATAGGGTGATTCGTATAGAAATGATATAAAAATACACGAATGATATGAAAATACACGAATGTACGCTTTTATTGGTTACGTATTCCGCAGTTCAACGTACCCACTATGAGAAAACCTTGATCAATTTCAATCAATTTTGATGGTATAAGCACATTTCGACTGGGGCATGAAACCGGGGGTACCGGATTGGATTGTTAACCTATGTAGTGAAGGCTTCTGATCTACCCCCCCACCCACCCAATTCTAAAATTGACACGCGCCCCATCTGCATCCTCAGCTTTATCCTTCAGGCGTTCTCCCTTTGGCTGAAAGAAACGCTTGAAATTATAATTGATATCTGCTGTTTAGAAAATAAACACCA
The DNA here is from genome assembly GCA_037976565.1 of Mesocentrotus franciscanus. Taxonomy (NCBI): domain Eukaryota; kingdom Metazoa; phylum Echinodermata; class Echinoidea; order Camarodonta; family Strongylocentrotidae; genus Mesocentrotus; species Mesocentrotus franciscanus. The sequence continues at coordinate 24,387,079 of CP137668.1, forward strand.
GGCGTCTAATCGAGGTCCCCTTATCCCACTCCTGACACTGATCTCAGTTGCCTGAGGACCTTGTAAAACAAAGATCCAGTATAAACATCGATTATTCCCATTTCTTATTTAAATGCGTTCTCTAGGCCTAGTTTGCACGTGACGTGTATGTCTTTTTTTCCCCGCTTAATTCTATGGGTAAAGTCAAAGGTCAAAGTTCATTTGGTGTCCTATATGCTGCCAAGCGGTATGGAGTTAAAGGTTTCTCAAAGGTGTTTACTTGACATTTGGTCTGGTCCAAGCTCTATACGTGGCCTATCAACTTAATCCATTCATCAGATATGCTAAAATCCTAGATGTGGTCGGTAACTTTTTGGACAAATTAGCTTGGACTTGCCCCATACATGGGAGTTTTTACTGCATTGAACACATATTAAACTCAAGTACTTTGTATTGCTCCCCTTTTTTAATAAGTTGGTTTGAAAGTTTTCACAAACAAATGGCACATTTCATAAAATGTATATTAAAGGGCAAGTCCACTCCAAAAATATCTTACTTTCAATAAAAGCAGAAAAATCAGACAAACCAATCAAAACAAGTTGAGCAAAATCGGATAACTAATAAGAAAGTTATGAATTTTTGAAAAAGTATGTAAAAATATGGAACAATGAGAATCACAACACAAATTGCCAAGATGGTTATCAGTTTGTGACGTCATGTCCTCACAACTTATCAATTGCTTTATATAGTTTAATCCCATTAATTTCCCTTTTAATCGCCCAAAACTTGATTTCCCATGCCTATGCCCAGGTTATATGATTTGTATCATATTGCGTGCATGACATTTCCCAAAAAATTTTATGAATTTTGAAGAATTGATACTATTTTCTGAATATTGTATTTCATAATTATTGATTTTTATATAAATAGTTTAACAAAATTCAATTTTTCATGATTTAACTGGACCAAAATTACTCTTTATTTGTTCATCTACACAAAAACATATTACTAACAATCTAACTTGGATGCTGATGTGAAGAAATAAGATTCTTAGGGTGAAAATAGGAAATTTATATTATCAATATAAAGAAAATAATTAGTGGATAGTGAGGACCATACGTCACAGACTCATGAGTGAGTTGCCAATTTGTGTAGTGATTTTTCATGTCATTAAAAATTCATAACTTTATTATTAGTAATCCGATTTTGCTCAAACTTTTTTTGATTGGTTTGTGTGATTTTTCTGGTTCTATCGAAAGTCAGTTATTTTTGGAGTGGACTTGGGCTTTAAGTCACACTGTTCACACACATAACAATATATTCCGTTTTTCAAGTAAGATTGTAAAGGAAATTGACAGAGTGAGATAGTTAGAAAGGGATGCGACGAAAAAGATTGGGAGAGAGGAGAAACAGATGAAGACACAGATAGAAAGGAAGCGATGAGAGAGTAAGTTGTGTGGGTGAGAAACAAGAGACAAGAGTGAACTAACGGCGATTGAGACTGAGGAGGAGAAAGAGAGAGGAGGAGAAAGAGAGAGAGAAGGAGATAGAGAGTGAGAGTGAGAAAGAAAGGGAGGGGTTCAGCATGTTAGGATTGAGAGAGCGCGACAGAGAGAGAGAGGGAGAGAGAAAGAGAGAGAGGGAGAGAGAAAGAGAGAGCGGGAGAGAGAGAGAGAGAGGAGAGAGAGAGCAAGAGAGAAAGAGGGGAGAGAGAAGAGAGAGAAGGGGAAAAGAAAGAGAGATTGAGCATGTTGAGATTGAGAGAGCGCGACAGAGAGAGAGAGAGAGAGAAAGAAGTAAGAGGGGACAGAGAGAAAGAGAGAAAGAGAGAGAGAGAAAGGGGAGTGGAGAGAGAGAGAGAGAGAGAGAGGGGGCAGGCCACTTAGAGATGATAGGGCATAGAAGACAGAGTGACGTAAGAAGATGATGGACTTTATGTTTTCGTGGAAAGAATACCGAAACGGAAGAAAATAATGCAGAAATTGTAAAAGCATAATACTCAAGAAAGTGCAGGACTGGACGTGTCGAGAATAATTTCAGAAACATCCGATTCAACCCTTATCACCTGATCACTATGCAATCCCCGCCCGCGGAATATAAGTAGTATGATTACTTCACACGCTTGGGGAATGTTGAAATCTCCTCACGTAGAGAGAGCATTTATGAATAAGATGAAATAAAATTTACCCGGTATTGACGCCTACGACATTAACCATCTTTATAGGAACAGCAATCAAAATTGTCGCCCCTTACATACTTCATTATCTACTACATCTCATTGAAAAAACATCATTATGAATGTTTAAATATAGTCACTCTGCAGACAGGTTGAAATTTGTAAATAACGAATTACTCTCACAAGTGCAAACGGTGGAAATATAGAAAATATAAAAACGGTTCTTTTATTCTTCACAAGTATTATTTGCAACGTGCTTGCATTTAAAACCGTCAGAATGTCCCCAACACTTGATTTAAAGGGGCAATCTCCCCTGATATTAAGTTGGTTTGTAATAGGAGCAGAAAAATGAGAAAAACGGGTCAGTCAAAGTTTGAGCAAAAACAGATTAAAAATAATAAATTTATGAATGGTTGAAGGTGCAATCAATCAAATACATATTGGCAACTCTGTGATGTATCTTGCGAGCTCCCCTCCCATTTGCCCTATACTAAAAAAACTTCAAATATTCATATTTTCCGTAAGAAAATTTTCAATCATACATTTTGCCTAAATATAATTATTGCGAATATATTCATATAGAACCCCTTTATGAAACAAATCTATTTCGTCATCAATAACTAAGAAAATGAAATTTAATGAGATTTCCGTACAGAGCAAAATAAAAAGGAGCTCGCATGATTCGTCAGTGTTGCCAATTTGTGTTTTACTTCAAAATTTCATATTTTTCCCTATATTTAATCGGATTTTTCTCAAAATTTATTTATTTTCGTATTCGTCCGATCTTTATTATTATTTATTTTCGTATCGAATCAAAAATCCTTTATTCAACGAAGCACTTTGTGATTTTTGATTGCGGGAAAGTACAGACGTCGGGAAGGTTGAACCCACTGATGTAATAGAACTTTCATCAACTTCTAAAATTGACCGAAACACAAAATATCGTCCATATTGCAAAAGCAAACAAGGTTAAGCCTTGCGCAGACATAATTGCCTCGCTATAGCACTGTTTACGACGACCGTGGGAGACACGGCTAATACAAAAATACGAAAAAGTCACGGTTTATAGGCGCGAATCGGAAGCGATGACGAGTTGGTTGATGGGATCGGCGGCCGAACACCGTAAACCATCAGAGCAAAAAAGACGATTATGGTCATGTACTGTCCACGGCAATAATGCCCTTCTTGCAGTGTGGCGCAACGCAAAGCCATCCTCTCTTTCCGATTGGTATATTCTCTAGCACTAATGAAGTCCGAGGAGGATAGCAGCATCTTATCTTTCGATTGATTTCGAATCATCATGTCCAAGATCAATAAGTACTTGTGATGCTTTAGCTGCAAGAAAGTCACCAGCACTTTCTTTTTCCTCGAAACACAAGATGGTTCACTGACCGTTCCGTATTGTGTATTGATGATCAAGCTGGGAAACATTATTATTTCTTATAATTGCATGGCGTCTTTCACTCATTTGCAAACATATTCTAATGGCAGAACGGTGTTATATTCAAAATTCAGAGTTCTGACAATAATTAAAACATTGCTATCTGCATATCACGATGCATCTTAAAGGCATTGTTTAACAACGCCACATCTGAGATGCATGGCCCTATGTGTTATCAGCGTCTGTGATATGGTGTAATATTGAAGCCCTAAAAAAATTGCGCTTCAAAATGATCATGAAATGCCTCAAAAAAGTAAAAATCTTTGAGTGACCGGTTAGTCCATACTCATTTTCCCCAATGTAGACTGTAGTGTTATAAAAACCGTTGGGAAAACGGTTTTTGAAATTTCGAATTCCACTCTTAAAAATCTTGATAATCAGACGGGCAATCGGCTTGTAAACGTCATGGAATTCCTGACTGACCTAAAGGTTTATAATTATGATTACAGCATGAGCTAAATCCAGGATTTTGTTTAGAATCTGAGACAAAGATACCCAATCCCTTTAAAATTTCGTCAGTACATATGTAACCAATGCCATTTTCATTAAAAAAAACTACTACAACAAAATAAGCGTCTTGTTTTGAAGATATCCAGTACAGCTGATTTTTTTTAATGCAAAATTAAAGTAAGACAAAATCCCAGCTTAAACATAATATTCAGATCTATACGGTTTTACGTTTTACCTTTACTAGTTTTTCTCTGAATGACGAAGCACTCTCTACTTTGTGATATATTTTTACATGATGCATAATCTGTCCAAATTTTGACGCGCATCTCTTCGGTTTTATACTTTTTTTCTATTCAAGGGTTGGGGGGGGGGTCGTACATGTAGTTGTGTGATCTAGGGGGTGTTTCACAAAGACTAAGATCGACTTTAAGTTGGAACTTAAGTATAACAGGCCGTTCATGCCATTGCTTGCTATCATTATTTACTGGCATTGGTCTCTCAAGGGATGTACAAATCATGGTAAAAAATCTACAAAACTTACATTTTTGATAATTCATTATTGAAGGAAAAAATATTATCTAAAGATTATAATTTATAGACCAATTGGGATAGCAACCAATGGCATGAACGGCCTGTTATACTTAAGTCCAACTTAAAGTCGATCTTAGTCTTTGTGAAACACCCCCCAGGTTTAACCAATCAAATTATATTTGTATGCGTACTATTTCTGATTTTGCACCATAATTATATAGAGTGCGCCCACAATGAAGACAAATCGGTAAAACAAAAATCCATGAAATAAATGTGTAACCATTTCTGTTTTCCGGAGGCAATCCAAGATATTACAAATTTAGTGCAAATTTTTCTGACCTACACCCATTTTCTGATAAATTATTCTCTACAGAGTCACGCACTTTTTGGAATCAGCATACATTTTCACTATTCTTGCAAAGCAAATCTAAAATAAGCTAATATTGAATTGAATTCGAATAAAAAAAAACAACAGTTCGAGAGCATTCACATTAGCAAGTCATTGCTGAGAATGATGAATATAATTTATCATCGCATTCATAAAAAGGTTAGACCTACGTTTGAAAAATACCCTCATTTTACATTTTCAACAAAATTACAACTGTAAGTTTCATTGTTGAGTATTGAAAAGCTATAAATCCGTTTTTGAAGCAGGTTAAAGAAATATTGCGGGAAAATAATCATTTAATCACGAATCACAACGTGAAAGTAAGAAATACTCGGACAGGATGTGCATTTTTTAGTTATTTCCCAGATGACGTTTGGCTTCAAGTACGTAATCACATACAAGTTTATATAACCTTATCAAGATTTCATTGTTCACGTCAACACATTTAATGGCTTTGAGGACTGAAACATGATACAATTACCAAAGATTTAAAAAAAAAATGATTCCTGTATGCTTGACCATGGACCAAATTGGAGTACGGATATCAATCTTTCCTCTCTGAGAAAATTGGCAATTTATAAGTTCGTGGCAAGTAAAATTCTCATTAGGCCTATGAGTGAAGCTACCAAACTGGTTTATCAGTTTGAGTCGAAAATGTGCTGCCAACCTCCCCCACCCCACCCTCACACAAATACACACGCACACGCGCGCGCGCCCACACAGACCATTCAGAAGTTCAAAATGACGCCCACTATGATCTAGTGACTTAAATTCACTTGGCTTTTCATTGACTTACTAATGAAATCATGAATGGCAGCTTTATGTATCTTGATGCTTTGATTCCACGTTTTCAATTTGGATTCTTTCCAAAACGAAAGGGAAAACCGTCGGCCTCGGCTTTGGAAAAAAGCTTTTATTTGATATGTGGTAGCCAACTTTTCATAAATCACCATCCAAACCGTTTTCACAGCCGACATATTGTTCGTCTCCGATGAATAGCCATCCATAATAACTCAACTCTAAAAGTCCTCTGTGTATAGGGCAGCAATATAACGTGATTGATAGCAGGAATTAAAGCTCATATTTTGTTGGGAAATGAGATGGAAGTGAAATGAAATAAAGCAGGATTTGGGGCAGACATAGAATTGATATTGGAGATTGGAGGACTCGAGCTTTACACTCTATTTTGTCCCTACGAGACCTATCTGTAAATATAAGCGAATTTGAATTGAACATTTCACCACGCGTTCAGATACCTTGCCTTGGATTCGCAATATGGATGATTTATTTATTTATTAAAGTATTCTTTATACAGGGTAGCCCTTTCAATATTGAGTGTCGATCCTCAATTTAACAAAACCTTAAAGAAGCATGAAATTTAAAACACGATAATATAACAAATTAAATTGTAAAGATGCAATACAAGATACAAAACTAAGAAATAAAATAATAATATAACTCCTTAAATGTGTTTATAAAATAGGAAATAAACAAAACATGTTAACGCATCTTTGCAATCAAACGATCGACATTCCAACCCTCAACCTCTCTCTTTCTCTCTCTCTCTCTCTCACACTTTCGCTCGCTCTCTCTCTCTCACTTTCGCTCGCTCTCTCTCTTTCTCTCTCTCGTATTAAAAAAATATTTTGTATAGCTTTCTTGTGATAATTTATTCCCTTGTCATCATTCATAAAGCCTTATAATTTCCCTAAAACGGTGTTTATTTTTGTACCACAATATGACTTGTTGCTTCTTCCTTTAGAAGAACACCTCATCCATTGGTTTTGGTTCCAATGCAGCTAGTGTGCTTCTCTTTCTTTGTGACGTGTCTCTCAATATCTGTGTCTAACTAGGCGTATCTTTTGCTTCTTAACCATATTTCTTAAAGCCTAAACCAATTCAGGGATTCGGCAACAACAACTCCCAAATTGCATTTTTTTTCCAAAAATATCTGACACTTACGTCGACATACATGAATTATTATTTTTATGCTCAAGTGACATTTCATATGATTTTATTACTTCATATTTATTGTAAAATAAATCAACACTCAAATAAAAAATGAAGATAAATAACCCAGGTGCGAGGGTTCCAAATGAATGAAAGTTCATCATGCAGGGTAACATAACAATGTGGGGGTAAATAAAAGGAAAGAGACATAGAGTCATTACTTACATGTAAGTACGATACATTTCAAACGTGCCCTACAAAACATATAGTTTAAAGTTTGACTAAATAAGTAACTTAAAGAGATAAAGAAAATAGTTGCAATAACTATGAAATGTTATGGTAACTAGATATAAAGAATTGTAACATGTGGATGTCAAACAACATAATGATACTATCATTCTCACGAAATAAAGAATCACATGAAAGGGCTTTATTAGCGACTGAGCGAAGTGTTTTTTTTGTGTGTTTTTGTTAAAGGTATCATGCAGCTAACGTTTCGAGGCTGGACTCTGACGAAATATCCATCTAAAGTCTTTGAGACACAAAGAAAATTAATGTAAACGAATATCGATCGGAATATTTCTGTCGTAGGAAATTGACATACTTTCCCTCAGCACGTTCAAAAGAATTGATCTGACCCCCCAAACGAAACAAAAAGAAAAAGTAATTAAAAGATGAAAAAATTGTCGAAAATAATTGTCTTAAACCCCTCGACGAATATATTTTGGCTGCAATTTCTTCTGTGCTTTAAAAGCAGATTCGTGCACGGTGTCACGATTTATGTTCTCCCTAACACATTAAATCCGAGGCCAAACCTTACAACATGTCGCCAATGCGGAAAGTACATATTTGTTATTTAATACGTGCTCTAATCCTTGAAATGTCAGAGTTTAATGTTTTGAGTGCGATAATGAAAAGTTGATATCCTTTTTTCATGAGACTATTTAATGAATAAATCGTGATGAGGGCAGGCGAAAATTAGATCGGACGAATTAAAAGCGAGAAAAGTGCGCCATTTCGGCGATAAATCTCACTTTAAAAGTGAATGCCATAAGGCTAATGGAAAAGTAATTCTAGACGCTCTTGGTAATATGCTCTCGGGAATACACGTGCTTCACGGGTTGACATTGAAAATTGTAATATCACTTTATCTTTTAAAAATTAATGTCCAAAGCTTTTAGTGAACAACTGAAGTATGCAAAGCATAATCGCTTGGCACGTGTCCTTGACTCTTCTCCCTTTGCTGTGTTTCTTCCAATTTCTTTTCCTTCTTTTTTGAAAAACATCGGTATGCATTGAAACTGTTAGTCAATGTTTAATCCTGTTTTAGGTCCATGGTTTAACTGAAGGTTTCCATAGGAGATGCCATTGTAGAGGTGTCGTGGTCTGGTGGGTACGTCGCTGGACCGTGAATCGCATGGTTCGTGGTTCGAATCCCGCTGCGGCACTAATGTCTAAGATATTAATCTACATTTACCACTCTCAACCCAGGTGTAAATAGTAAAGGGTACCCGGTAGAAAGAAATTCCTTGAATGCTTGAGCGCCTTATCATCGTAGCTTGGATCAAGCCAGTGTATATTATGATTGCAGGGCCCTAACGGAGAACAGTATTGATACTGATGAGGCCACCCTGCATGGGTAAACCAGACCTATTATTATTAGCATAATTAGAAGTAGTGATAGCAGTATTGAGAGTGGACATTCTAGAAAGGATAAGGACGAAATATTTTGTTTCGTTCTGATCGACTGTTACTACATCGTCGTTGTTGAAATAGTATTGAGATGGTCTTTGAAATAAGCTTGGTTATATCAAAACTTTGAACCAAAGACGTAAAATTAATGACGGGTGCATTTTTGTCATTGTTGTTCAGGATAGTTTTCTATCGTCAGAAAACTTTATTGAAAACGAAATTTGTTTATACCTGTCTTTCCCCTTCCCTTTCTCTCAAATATTTGATTATAAAATTTATACAGAAGAGTTCAAAATTTCTTGGGGTGAAATATGCTATAACGACTTAAGCAAGAAATATAATTTGAACATTAGCGACATGAAACTATATTGGAGCCAGATGGGTAGGACATGTAATTTTGAATGCTTTTATTTGTCGTAATCCGGCGAAAGCCCAATATGGTCAGTGCAAAATAGCTCGTACGAGAAAATGTATCCTGGCGCCATATTGCAGAAATCACATTATTCACAAATTGAATCATCTATATTCACGAATGGTCTCTGAAAGGTTGCTGATCAGAAGCAATTGCAAAATACATTTTTAGATCCAATCAACTTTGATTTCTTGAAACAAATCTATTTGAAGATGCAGATTGATCATAACATCTCTGATATTTTCAATTTCCTGTCTTTCATCATTCACTATTGTAATAATAATAATATAATAATAATATCGAATATTTAGGAGCGCTAAAAACAATAAGTACCATAGCGCTTACAAATACAAATATATGAAAAGAGGACAAAAATGTACAGTACAGGAAGTATATCACATAGATCATTGGGGGAAAAGGTGAGTTTTGAGGGATCTTTTGAAGGTGGCAAGACAGGTAATTTCCTTATGGAAAGAGGGATGCTGTTCCAACTCTTTAATGCAGCTACTGCAAAACGTTTTTCAGCTGCTGAGAGTCTAGATTTGGGAGTGATAAGTTTACATGTGTCGGTTGCTGAACGAAGATTACGAGTTGGTGTATATATTTGGAGGGTGTCATTAAGATATTCAGGTGCCAAATGATTGAGTATTTTAAAAGCATACAAACAGAATTTAAACAGAACACGTCGGTGGAGAGGTAACCAGTGGAGCTCCTTAAGTAAAGGTGAAGTATGAGTTCTTGACCCCCAAGGCCAAAGATTAATCTATAGCGGCACGATTCTGGACAGTTTCAAGTTTCCTTCTATCTTTAGCAGATAAAACAGTATAAAGACTATTGCAATAATCCAACCTAGAAAGAATTAGAGCTCGGACAGCATGGTGACATGTCTTTAAATCAATGAATCTATTGTACAATGTACACGTAAATAACTTTAAAGCTATTGGGTAACTTTGTCTCAGATCCTGAAACAAAATCCTGGATTTAGCTCATGCTGCCATGATAATTATAAACCTTTAGGTCAGTAAGGAACCCCATGACTTTTAGTTTTACAACCCGATCGCCTGTCTGATTATCAAGATATTTATGATTGGAAATCGAAATCAAATTTTGCGTTTTCCTAACGGTTTTCATAACACTACAGTCTATTGGGGAAAATGAGTATGCTAAAACCGGTCACTCAAAGATTTTTACTTTTTTAGGCACTTCATGATCATTTTGAAGCGCAATTCAAGGTTCAGGGTTTCATTATTACACCATATCACAGACACTAATAACACGTAGGGCCATGCATCTCAGATTTAACATTGTTAAACGATGCCTTTAAGGAGCTGTTTATGACATGACAACATTCTCACGGCGTGTCGTGTTTTCCACTTTCTGTCCCCTCTATTATATTTTGCTTTGATTGGATGCACTCCATTCAATCACACTTCTGAGATACCCCCTTCATCTCTTGTAACTTCAATTATAACAACAAAACCAGCAGGCAAACAACAACATCAACAGCAATACACCATGTCATTAACTGGGTATCAGCTTGGTCAACCGTGTGAGGGCGTAGTTTCTGTCATCATCAACAATAATAACAACAAGAGCAGCAGTAGTAGCAACAACAACCTAAACAACAACAACAACAACACTACAACAACAACTTAGCAAGAAATAAGATAAATCAAATCACCAATGATAAATAATTTCTTTCTATACTTACTTGGGTGTCAGCGTGGTCAGCCGAGTGAGGGCGTAGTGTGAGCCTGTAGCTAGGTAGAATATCCCTTCTTTCGTTCACTTGTTCCAGGCCGAGGATAATAGCCTTTCGCTGACCCTGACCACCGGCCCACGACCCGGACATCGGGAACAAGCCCAGCAGGTAGATGTCCTGAAGCGATGACTGATACTCCTCGGACGTGGTAGTCATCGACGCCGTGTAGGCAGTGGCCATCATCGCGTGAGGGTAGTTGGTAGCGTCAGCAGCAGACGTAGCCACGATGGAGGTGACATTGCTATAGGATACGCCGAACGATGTTAAAGTGATAGAAACTAGTAGGAGAAATCTGAAGCAGGAACTGGATCTTGAATATTGAGTCAAGACTTCCATGTTCAATATGAAGCGGTACTTTAACATCTACTATAGATAAACTTTCTTAATAACAAATGTATCCTTACACACAAAGAAATTCTCATCAGAAATAGGATTACTTCCCAAAACTTATGACGTGATTCATGTATGATAATTTTCAAGCAATATCGTCAAGTCTTTATTATCATGAAGTACTCCAAGGCCACATTTGACCGTATCAAAAGCGCAACGATTCTCGCACTCAATTATATGAAGTCCGCTACTTGAATTAGCATAGGCCTAATCAATAGCTTGCTATATAAAAAGTATTATAGTTAAACAGATCAACATTACCGGGCGACTGGTCAATACTTTTGTCACACTATCTCTGGACGACCCCTTGTTCTGAAGAGCAATGACAATGGCCTTGATGACTTCGGCCGCAAAGACAAGTGTTACAAGGCCAATGCCACACTTCCGTCGCTTTACAGGTCGGACTTTAACGCTGAAATCACTATCCGTTGTGTATGTAAAGCACTTTGATGCACACTATCGAGTTTTGAATGCATGCACACTTTTCTAGTCCTGACACCTACAAATAATCACGCAGTACAGCTGGAATAATACGAGTTTGATTCCCCTCATCGCACAACGACTGCTCACTCTCAAATCCGTTCACTACTTGGGTTTAATGGGCGACGATGGTGTTCTGACTTTGAAATCGCTGATGGAATAGTCCGACTGCAGCTAGCTCTCCGTGCTGTATTACACCGTTTAACAGATAGACTTGATCTTCCGAAGCACTGTTTACTCTGTTAATGGTAAATCGGAAAACAAATACATTAGAGAACAAAAGACCTAGTTATTAATGTATTGTTTCAACATGAAATTACAAATTACATCAACAGTCAGCAAGGTATACATGAGACAGATAATGTTTCATTCTGCACTGAGATTTTTAAAAAGGAATCTCATGTCTAATTATTTGTTGATACAAAGTTGGTTGCGCCCCCTTCTGGTTATGGCAAGGAACTGCCGCCCCTAATGCTCGTGTACGGAACTCCGTTTCTGGCGGTCAAGTAAATAATTTAATTCCTCTTAGCTCAGCTCCTTCAATTTCTATTTAAAATATATATATATAATTATTCACTTGCTTTATCATTATTATTGTTATTACTATCATTGTTATTATCTTTATCATATATGGGGGGGGGGGCTAATTACGCCACTGATGATAACCGCATTCAATCGAATGAAAACGGGGACAGCGATGACTGATAGACTACACTTTGTCTTTAATCACGCCTCTACTATAAGGCAAACTGATGACAAGCATCGCCTTCATTTTAATTTTCTTTATATATTCTCTTTCATTTCCTGTTCGCTATATCACATCACATTTTCGGAAATTTGCTCGTATCCCGCCAATGTAATCTTGGCATGTTTGTACTGCTCTCATGGTCAAATATGACATTCCCATTAAATCGATGCAATCATGTCATCTGCATTGACATGTCATAGTCATCTTCACCGTTGATATTAAAAAAGAAAGGAGGTTTATCGCTGCTATAAAAAGAGACGATTTCAGGATTTTGGTTCAAAGGAGGGTCGCCCATTTGTCTGGGTAAATGTTGGTGTTAACCAAAAAATAAACAGGATGTGCAAAAAAAAAAAAAAAACACGCAAACGTGTAAGCTATAGGAGTTGGTCAAAAATAGTAAGGATGTTCCGCAATTAGATGGGGTGCGCGAAAACTACGCCCTTGCTATGGGATTTGTGAAAAACACAGGGAAACAAAAGAGGGGCGAGAGATAAACCGCATACAATGCATGCTATAGAAGTTGGTCAAAAATAGTAAGGATGTCCCGAAATTAGATGGGGGTGCGCGAAAACTACGTCCATGCTAAGGGACGGTGAAAAACAAAGGGGAAAAAGACGGGCGAGAGAAAACCGCATACGTGCATGCTAAATGAGTTGGTCAAAAATAGTAAGGAACTAAGGATGCTCTAAAATTAAATGGGGTGCAGGAAGACTACGTCCATGTTATATGGGATGGTGAAAAACAAAGGAAAACTAAAGAGAGGCGTGGGAAAAAAAACCGCATACGTGCATGCTAAAGGATGGCAAAAAAAAAATATAAAAAACAAACAATAACATGGAGGTACACAAAAGACCGTATACGTAGATGTCAAAACAATCATTCAGAAAATTATGACACACAATGTGCACCATCTACACTCCCTGGGGAGTATTCCTACCATATGATCACCGTGAGGGCATGGGCAATCACTAACACAAATGCTTTCGTCATCCTACCGGGCCCCCATTTCTCTCTTGTGTATTGAGTATTGAGTAGATTAATGCCTTGCCAAAGGACATTAGTGCCATGTCGGGGATCGGACCACGACCTTTGAATTTCAAGTCAAGTACTTAAACCACTCGACTACGACACTTCTTATACATGTAATTATTCCGAGCATTTTAAAGACCCTAATGGAAGTGAAAAATTAAATAGATGGACGCGAGCAGATCGAGTCACATGTTATGCTGTCACCGTAACTGCTGCAAATTTGACCCCTATTGACCCGTAATTTGGAGAGGTGCGGAAATAGGTTTTAATTTGCTTTTGTGTAATACTGAAAGGGAAAATATTTTGTATTCCTTTACATTTGTATTCTACTTTCATTAGCCTTCCATTGATATAAAGTGGTATTTTCATCGGATATGGTCTTTAATTTCGGATCAACGGATCTAAGTATTGGAGGGGAGGGGGGGGGGGGTTCAGAATGTATAAACTGTAGTCTAGTGAGTAGAACTTACAGACTTGACATTCAGGAACTAGAAGATTAGCGAAAATATAATAATATAATTCTGTGAATCTCAAAAGTCTTTTCGGAATCATTTTGTTTGAAAATAGGAACACATGTGGGATATCATATCATATTGTAGTTCAGATTATAAGCCCACCTACATTAAGTGCATCACCGATTAATGACACAAGTACAGGATGATAAAAGATATAATAATATAATTCTGTGAATCTTAAAAGTGGTTTTCCGAATCATTTTGTTTGAAAATAGGAACACATGTGGGATATCATATCATATTGCAGTTCAGATTATAAGCCCACCTACATTAAGTGTATCACCGATTAATGACACAAGTACAGGATGATACAAAAATTAATTCTTAAAGCAAAAAGCAAAAAGCAAAAAGCAAATAGCAAAAAGCAAAAAAATAATAATAAAATAAAGTTAGAAAAACCCTCCGTCTCCAGGATGCGAAATTCGCATCGATGTATTTGTTCGACTTTTAGCATTTAACTTTATACATTTAACCTTTTCCACATCATTGTAAACATCACGATCATTACCATTCCCTTGTCAAACACTGTAAATCTGGGATGAAGAATGTATCGTGTAATTATTATTTGATTTAAAAAAAGACGACGAGCCGCAATAGAAGGAAACGTTTATTGACATGAATGATGCACCATTTCCGACATGTCACATTTTCAACATCAAATTCGCTTGAGACCACGAATCAGTTTAATTACAAAATGTTACTCAAATATCAACCTAGATAACACATCTTCTTAATCAGTCGTGCCCTGCCAAACTTCACGTATCGAGATTGTTCTCACTATCTCTTTTTTCATACTATTTTTTTCCAATCTGTTCACACTGATGAGATGCTTTATATTTTGCCGGTTATACTTGTAATCCTAAGTTTTGTCCAGTCTTTTGGTCCATCTGTCTGTTTCCAAATTCTGACCACCCCCGTCTCCCCCATCTCTTTATATCTCTATTTTTTTTTATATCCCACTCTCCCCCGTCCTGTTCTTTTCTCCTTTCCTCTGTCTCCCTCTTTTAAAGAAATAAATTAGATGAGAGAAATTATTAGCGTAGTTTTGGATTCATTATTCCTCCTAACAGTCTCCATTTTCTAGATATCACTTCAACAGTGATAACAACCCTTTTATGGTCGTAATTCAAACCCGGGTCTTTGGCTGTGTACGCAGAATTCATCAACCACTAGACCACAGGGGTGAGCTGAGAGTGGTGTTCGGATTCACAAAGTTAAATAACCGACAAACTGCCACTCTAGTTAATCTATTACGCTTTCCCTTTTTTGTTTAGAGAGAGAAGGCTGGATATTTAATAACGTCGATGTTATTTCAAAGATATACAAGTATTTTCCCAAATGCACCTAAAATAAATGAGATACATTCAATTAAATTCTGATTTACACACTGCTTCTTTATTCGTACCGGCCTTTTCCGGATTTTTCACTCTTCCTTCAATTGCGGTTCGGTGAAAATGGAACAACTTGTCCTGAAACGAGCGGGAGGCTCGAATTTCTCAAAATCCTTGGACAGCTCTTTAGACAGGAAGCACTACGGGCCCGGTTAAAGACTGCATGGGTTGATTACTGTCAGCCCTCCAAGCTCCAAGATTTTTAAGAATCAATTTGTATTTGAAGGAGTTGGAAGAAGTATTAATTGCAGTATTAAACACGTCATGCATTGCAGGAAGACCGCTAAAACAACCCTAAGGTATATCCTGACCTCTCAGTAGATGCGTCTCATTTTCTCTTTCTCCTTCTTCTTCTTCATCTTCTTCATCAGCATCGCTATCATCATTATCCATTTCTTCTTCTTCTTCTTCTTCTTCTTCTTCTTCTTCTTTGCTTCCTTCTTTTTCTTCCCTACTCCATCACCGCCTCCACCCTTCTTGTTTATTCTTCTTGTTGTTTTTAATTATCTCATCCTTTTCCTTTTTCGTTTCCTACTCCCCTTCTTCTTCATCTACTACTGCTATTGCTGCTACTACTACTACTACTACTACTACTACTACTACTACTACTACTACTACTACTACTACTACTACTACTACTACTACTAGTCTACTACTACTACTACTAGTCTACTACTACTACTACTACTACTACTACTACTACTACTACTACTACTACTACTAGTAGTAGTAGTTGTTTTTAATTATCTCATCCTTTTCCTTTTTCGTTTCCTACTCCCCTTCTTCTTCATCTACTACTGCTATTGCTGCTACTACTACTACTACTACTACTACTACTAGTCTACTACTACTACTACTACTACTACTACTACTACTACTACTACAGCTACTATTACTACTATACTTCTACACAATGTACCACCATTTCTCCTCCCCCTTCTCTGTCAATTCTTCTTCGCCTCCTTTTCCATGTCCTTTCTCTTCAACCCTTTTCTTTCTCCCTTTCTTCTTTTTTCCGTCCAAGGATTTTGAGAAATTCGAGCATCCCTTTCATTCCAGGACAAGTTGTTCCATTTTCGTTCCAACAACAAACAAAAAACAAAAAAACTTTTGTCCATGTCTGCTTAACGTCAATATGTTAACTTCTTTGCTCTCACCTTCTTTTTCTAGACATTATCTATTTCATCTTTAGATCTTTTATCCTAATTGTTTTCCCACTTACCATTTCCCCGTCACTCAAAAATGCATGTTTACAATTTTATCTGACAAAATGTCAGTTATTTAGTTTGAAAAGGCTATCACATGAAATAGAAGGACATCAAGAGTGTTCGTGAGTGTGCTGTGTGAATTATTATGACACACATCCTTTGGACATATCTGTGCTAATATTTGTACATGACTTTAATGATGTTCTTGGCAAAAATAGGTTGATATCGTCGGCAAGCAAGCATCACCGCTGGATGCATTTCCCATTTCAATCACAATATTGATGCCTTCAAGGTGTTTGAGGCAAAGAGATAGGTATAGACATAGGTAACTTCGAGATAAAAAGCCTAGTTATCTCCATCCAATACTGTCGCTTCGGGATGAATCTGTATCAGTAGAAGCTCTCGCTGGGAATGGGGGCGAGTTCGAATCAGGTTTTAAAGAGCAAGATGGAACTGCATTTCGAAGTACTACTTGAAATTTGATTGACAGATTAAAACAATTATTATTAAGGTAAAGAATAACGAGGTACTAAATAAATTGATTTTTGTGCAAAGCAATTTCTATTCTACAAGACTCAATCGTTCTTGGCTGTATTACCGCGTCACAATTCTTTAGAATCTTCGAGTAAATTATTGCAAACATACAAATTCCACTTTCTCGGCTCTCACTGGGGATTCGCAGGTTGTTGTTACTATTTTACTAAACTAGAAAACAAAGTATAATTCAATAGCTGAACGAATTGCCGCCAGAGTCATTCCCTGTTGACATCAACAGTTTCTAATGTATTTCTCCAGTGGAATGAAGATCCAGGCCATCCAATAGTGATGGAAACTTCCTATATCTTACACTTTTCCAATCACTAAAGTAATATGATGCTTATTTAAGGTTGATTCACAATCCTGAGAGTGTTGTTTGACTCTATATTAAAGACCCGGTCCCAACTGTCCGAACACGTTATATGGTCAGGTATAAACTCGGTCGCAAATACTCTAAAGAAATCATCTGATATAAGAGCAATTTCAATGCTCTATTTAAATTGCCTTTAGAAATCAAGTTCGGATTACGTAATAATTATGCAAAGATAATGTTCGAACATTGGACAAGACTATTGCAATAGACCATTTTCGAAATGTCATCAAATTTAATGCACATTTTTTTGTTATTATTAATAGTCAAAATGCGAATTGCATACATTACGTGTTGTGAGGTAGGACAAGCCATAATAACTGTCCTACCTAGCAATTAATGTATGTAATTCGCATTCTGACTATTGAAATACAATTATTCGTAACGGGTGAATGAAATAATTTGTATCGAGGCACTTCACAAACACATATGCATTACATTTGGTTACATTACGAAAATATCCTGTTGTCTTAGGTTGAATTTTCGAAGGTCTTTGCGATCTTGTTGGATAGGGATGAGTCGAGGGTTAAAATCCGGTGTCGGAAATTGACCGTTTACACGAGTGTGTGTCGCAGAACCGACAGGTCGCCACTAAAAAATACTGGACAGAGCGCGAACAGAAATTGACTTTTATCCGCGAGGGACCACCCCCCATCTCTCTCTCTCTCTCTCTATCTCCCTCTCTCTCTCTCTCTCTCTCTCTCTCTCTTCCTCTTTCATCTAAGTATGTCAAAAAGGAAATCATTCATAGCATCTAAAAACATCTTTCCCTGAAGAATAGTTTCACTTAGGCATGTCAAACCCATGATGAATCCAAAGAAAGAGGAAAACTTGCTCTCTCGATGAAGCGCTTATGGTGTGCTAATGGGCATTCTATATACATGTGCATGTAAAAGCAACGAGCAGTTGCATTAGATCATCGTATTTTGCGTCTGTAGGTGCTTGTCTCCAGATTGGCACAATTGTTATAGAGTCAATATTTGAGCTTGCGAAAAGTATTCACAGCTTCGCTTCTTTCTTTTCTTAGCAGTCAGTAGTTAATACCAGATCTATGAACACATCATTGTCTTGTATTTAAATGGAAAGAAGTGTTTTAAAACGACCAAAGCACGATCACGATACCCTTGATTAACGAACATCTACGACATAGCCTGGCATCCTCAAAGAAATATTGCTGCCAAAATGATCAATTCAAGTATGACAATCAAGATTCGGTTCCGAAGGCAATATTCTCAAACAAATCACTTTAGATAATCTGATATCAGACTCATTTATCTGCTGTTATCACAATGTACCTGGGAGCTATTTTTTCACCGAGGGGTTAGGAGAGACGGTTATTCAGACAAATCTCATAACGTTTTTTAGGCAAGTAGAGAGATCGGGATGGTCATCATATTTGTGGGGGTGTTTTTCCAATTCAAGCAATAGGAGAAAAACAGATAAGAAGAAGAAATCAGAGTGTGGAGTGCTATTTCACAAGATTTCTGTGACAAGGAACAGAAACTAGAAAAAAATATCGTTGCAGCATAACTAAATCATTCAGAGGGAGCTGCGCTATACCCCCAAAAAAGAGGGGGTTTTGCAACACCCCAGTACCTTCGGCTCAAGGGTCGATCTTCCACATTAAACTGAGGTGAGGGTCACGTCAGTACATTTTATTTTGGAAACACCTTGTAAGGGACCACCTGTCTACAGTGGAATCACGTGGTTATGCTTTCCACTTCATACCCTCGTAAGTATCCATTATGTAATTAGGTGTCATATGGCCGAGTGGTTTGAACACTTAACTGCAGATGCAAATGTTGTGGGTTCGAGCCACGGCACAGCAAAGATGTCGTTTAGCATTACATTAATCTATAATTGTCATCCCGTAGCCAGGAGATCAATGGGGATCTGATAGGATGAGGAAATACTCTTTTGACGTCATTTCCCATGATGCTCGAAATATGATCATATGAATGGCATTTAAGAATGCTCCTCGCGGAGTGGAGATTGTTCAAACATCATGCGCGTGAATCAATAAAACGAATGGAGTAATGATATCGGTAAAGGGAGTAAACACTTTATTTTCCGTATCAAGCGCTTTATAAATCCACATTACCAAATCCATGTAATTTCCCGTGATGACACCCAAATTACAAATTGGCCCTACCTGGCTTAGCTGTCGGATACAATAATTGATCTATTATATATTAATTGTAGTTTGTAAATATGATACTTGATTGAATGTACTATTTTCTGAGAATCGCCATTTTTTGTAAAGCGCTTAGAAACATTATTGTATTAAGCGCTCTAAAAATACAATGTATTATTATTATTATTATTATATTTATAATTAATCTTGCAAGCATTCGTTACAGCAGCATGAGAGCAACTTACGTCAATGTGTCGACATGTACCCATGCAATATACGTCGAAAATCGGTCGTACACCGGTTTAATTAACAATGTTTTATAGATTTATATAATGCATACTGTCACAATAAACAAAATTATGTCGACTTAAAAGCTTGGCCCCAAGGTTTTCCGACAAATGTAGCGACAAATTTGCAAAATGAATTCCACAGGTATGCAATGTCATACAAAACATTTGAACCCGATACCTCGTGGAAACAATTGTTAAAATGTCCTTTGAAACAAATTGAATACATTTATAAAGATTTTATCTAAAAGTTTATGCATTTGTTTCCAAACTGAATACATAAACCAACGATTTCGACAGATGTTTATTGATTTCTGTATTAAGTAACATTATTTCAAGTGCAGAGAAGTGTACTCTTCGTTTTGCGGTTGGGTCCTTTCATAACAAGTCTAAAAAAACAGTGAGGTACGGTCGAAGGAGAGTATTCTGAGGAATAGAGAGAAATTGAATAGAAGGATTTAAAGGAGATAAATAGATATATAGAAGAAGAGAGGGAGGAAATGAAATGAGAAGGTCATAGAGAGATATGGAGAAAGGCGGTAAAAAGATATTAGAGCTAGAGAGAGAAAGGGAGAAAAAGAGAGAAAGAGAGAGAGAGAGAGAGAGGGGGAGAGGGGTGGGGTGAGGGAGAGAGAGAGAGGGGTGGGGTGAGGGAGAGAGAGAGAGAGAGAGAGAGAGGGGTGGGGTGAGAGAGAGAGAGAGAGAGAGAAAGGGGAGTGGAGAGGGGGATGGATGAGTAGGGCGAGGGGGAGGGGTGGACAAAGTTAAATGAGAATAATCTCCCTTGCACAATATACAACATCGCATCGATTTACTGGCTTGTATATTTTTAGTCAGTTGAGTATTAATTGTGGGTCTAAAATACCAATGACTATCAGTGAGAAAAATGGCTGTCACAAGCTGACCAAATCTATGTACAGCTCTTACAGCTCTTATAACTAACAGTAATAGTATGAAGAAATAAGAAAGTATTACTTACATTCTCAGTTGCACGAGTTTTTATTCAATGAAAAATAAAATCATCATTACATTTTGAGTACTGTCCGTTTGACTATTCCTTCGAATTCAACACAGAAAATAAATTCTCATTTCAAACACGATAATCAACAGTTCAGAGCATGTGGAACTGCTTGGCACAAACTTTAGCCAACCGACGAGATATGAACAAATACTGACGACTCCCAGACGTCCTGACAACCGAATCTATCAAAAAATAAAATCGCACACTTGGTTAGTGAAACCATCTATACAAGATGAGTGTCACATGTTACTGGATTAAGATCGTGACAAACAGCACTATGTCCAACTTGTAAACTTAATCACCCTCAACAACACAAATCGGATGGGTACAAAAAAAGAAACCGCGCGCAACAGAATACCACAACACCGGTCGGTACGTGGACTATGTACTGCACGCGTTTGAGTGGCGTGCATTTCGAGGCGCCAAGAAACGTTCAATCACGCATACATGCTTCACGCAGCCGGTCCGTCTAAAGACAGCTGATTCCCCCCTCTGGGTCACATGATCACATCAGCTGGTGGTAGTTAAGGGGGTGGATTCGTGAATTATGGGTTGACTGTTTGACAATGGCTAGTATGAGTTACAGTGGTACCACAGCCACACCGCTAAAACGACGCTAACCCGGCCGATAAAGGCCAAAAGCTTGGCCAATCGAAGTAATGCAACTTCTTTTGGTTTATTTTCGGTCTCTTCGTTGTGACTGGGTTTAATACATTAACCGTCAGGAAAGAAAAGCTGATATGTATCGAGCAGAAATAGAGGGACAAATCAATGTCATTTAAAGAATTGAACACTTGCATTTAAAAACACATCTCTAAAGCTTTTAAACCGCATTGATATTGAGCTTGAAATCAAAATTCAAAGACATTTAAGAATAAAATGTAAGATGAATTTAGCAATGTTATTATGCGTTATATTGATCATCTTTATTCAGTCATTCTTTGTTTTCAAAATGTAAAGGAAAATCAAATTAAATTACAATAAAGATGTGACACAAAACCCAGGTCCTCTGTGTGATTATGAACATTACTGCTTAACCACACAATAGGCAGGGTGTGACGAAAGAAATAACATTTTACGAACGTAACATTAAAGCTCAATTAACAAAGACAAAAGAAACATGAATATTATAGTGATTATCTACTGCATTTCTCCTACTTATAACCGATAATATTATACCATTATACGATAAATTATTACTACCAATCTTCCTTATCAAATCATTACCAAATCAATATCATCATTCCAAATAAGTTTCCTATTACATACATGGTAAAATACCATAATAGCAATATTCGAGGGGGGAAGAAATATATATATTGAGTGTGAAATTCGAAGAAAGATATATGTATATATTGATATCCAGAAACCGAACTTTTCTCTTTATTATATATATATATATATATATATATATATATATATATATAAAGAGAGGACAGTGAATACATAATACTTAGGTGGGTGAAATTCATACATTTCATTAGATTTAACGAATTTAGGTTCAGACGGGACTTATCAACAGGAAAGGAAGTAGATATAAATAAATATAACAGATGATAACCCAGTATTATGATTGTTATTGGTATCATTCGTTTATATACGTAAAAAGGGTATTGTGCCTCAGATATTTTAGCAAAATTTTCGAATGCTAACTTAAATTACTTCTTTGCTTCTTTCCTGAATTAGAAACTTCCCCCAAAAGATTTAACTACCCCCAGTGTTTCCTGACACTTCCAAATTGTTTAGAATCAGATTGATATACTTATATAATGTGTTTTTTGTTTTGTAGCATGAAACTCAAACCTCTTCTTCAGGAGTTTGACTACTGTAAACACAATTTTGAAACTGAGGAATTATCAAAACCTTTTTCAATATTATATACACTTTAGTACAACAATATCGGTTCTATTCTCACTTGTTTCAGTATTCTATGTCAAAACATGAATTTCGAGCTAACAGTTTATTTTAACAATATCAACAAGATGGAAATGATCACGCTGTTAGTTATTTTGATTCTTATCTTGACTTTGTACGGCTTTATAGAGAATGAGGGAGAATGGTTGTTTGGGTAATACTCTATTACATAAGGACGTCTATCGAGCACACTGTCGGAGATATCATGAGCTTTTATAGAAGGCAAAGAGAGACTATTACCTTGAGAAAATTGAAGCCAGCAACCAACAGGGCTTGTTTAGGTTGGTTAAAACGTTGTCATCACCAACAGGGAGTTAAGCTCTTCCAACAACTGGCTATCCAGTAGAATTAGCTAATCGCTTTGCGGACTTCTTCAAAGAGAAGATTGCTAATCTAAGGGCCAAGTTGATGCAAGCTCCTGATGGAGAACTATCCATAGAACTGGATGATCAGTGTCATTCTAATCTACATGCTTTCCAAGAGGTCTGTGAGGATGATGTTGATCGTATAAGTTAAATCATTCTCATCTTCAACATGTGAACTTGATCCCTTGCCAACAATAGTCACCAAGAAATGTGTCAGTAAACTACTCCCAGTTATAACTGCTATGGTGAATGCGAGTTTATCTTCGGGGATTGTGCCATGTCAATTTAAAACAGCTATTGTTACTCCTCTTTAATATAAAGAAGGCGGGGTCTTCACAGGAAGATCTTAAGAACTACCGGCCAGTAGCTAATTTGAACTTTATAAGTAAGGTGATAGAGAAAGCGGCAACAACACAAATTGTGGACTATCTAACAGAAAACAATTTGCTTGTTCCTACTCAGTCAGCATACAAAAAACATCATAGTGTTGAGACTGCTCTCGTCAGGGTGCAGAATGATATCGCACTTTCCCTTGACCAGCGGAAGGAAACCCTCTTGGTGTTGTTGGATTTCACTTCGGCCTTCGACATTATTGATCATTCCATAATGCTGGACAGATTTAGTAAACGATATGGATTTGAAGGTTCTGTTTACCAATGGTTGTCTTCATACCTTTTGGAAAGATCACATGTAGTAAAGATTGGAAATGACTATTCTCATAACGTAAGAGATGATTCAGGTGTCCCTCAGGGTTCTGTTATGGGGCCCATTCTGTTCACCTTGTATAGTGCTCCAATTTATGACATCGTCAAGGCTCATGGTCTTAACTGCATGATATATGCAGATGATATTCAGGTCTATCTCTCTTTCCCTTCAAGTAGTAGAGACATAGCTGTTTGTCGTATCAATGCCTGCATTAAAGACATAATATTGTGGTCAACTAAGAACATGTTACTTGTCAATGCTTCTAAGACTGAGGTGATACATTTTACGTCTAGATTTGTTCCTAATACACTAAATTCTCTAATTGTCAATGTTGATGGAGTTAACATCCCTGCAGTCCAAAAAGCCCGCAACCTTGGTGTCATCATGGACAGGCATCTGTCAATGTCAGATCACATCACCAAGACTTGTCAATCGGCTGTCTCGGCCATTGGCAAAATTGGACAGATTAGGCATTATCTTAATCGTAAATCTATTGCAATCCTTGTTCACTCCTTAATCATGTCCCATGTTGATAACTGTAATGCCCTATTCTAAGGTCTACCCAAAAAGCAATTGAATCGTGTTCAGAGAATCCAGAATACAGCAGCAAGGCTCATAACAGGCGCTCGCTCTAGAGACCCAATTTCACCTATATTGTTTGATCTCCATTGGTTACCAGTAGAAAAACGTGTCCTTTTTAAGATATTCATTTTATGTTTTAAGGCTCAGAATTACCTCTCTCCACACTACATGTCAGAACTTGTTCATCAGTATACACCAAAACGCAACCTCAGATCATCCTCACAATATCTTCTTTCTGTTACGCCTACTAACACACAGACGTATGGCAACAGAGCCTTTTCAGCCTCCGCTCCTGTACTCTGGAATTCTCTACCTTTAGTAATAAGACAAATTAACTCACTTGCAATGTTTAAGACTGCTGTCAAAACTTATCTATTTTCAAAGTAATTATTGTTTGTTGTAGTGGAATATCATTCGATGTAATTTAATTTGTAATTTGTATGTAATAATGTAATTATCTATAATATGTATGTAATAATGTAAGTTGTATAAATGTAAAGCGCATAGAGGATTATCATCGATGATTATTATGCGCTTTATAAATCTCAATTATTATTATTATTATTATTATATTATTATTATTAATCTATAGCTGAGAGTGGTATTCCTTGGAGGTCAATACAAAATATTTTTTAAAAAAAATCAGTTTTAAGCTGTGATTCTCTATAACGTGCTGTATTATATTTGACTAGAACATGATTTCCTAATTTGAGAACATGAATATGTTGTTTGGTGCCACAGTCATTTCTTCTGGGCATTAGCAAGTTGCTTACAATATTTTTTTGGAGGTAAGTTGATCACTAGCAATGAAATTATATCGTTCATTTTAACAAAAATCATGTAATCTTGTTTAAAATCACAGACGTCAAATATAACAAATGATATTTTCATCTGAGAGTGATTTTTTAAAATTTAATTTACTTTTAGATATTAATTCACACGGTAAACTGGAAGGAATAGTTTGATCAAAGGCTCACATTACATGTTTTATCTTTCTTGAATTCTATTTTCCATTTCATCAATGATTGTATTTGTATGCGGTTGATTTTGTAGCACTCTATTACCCTGCAGTCAACAGCTGACTTGTCCCTGACGGTCACATTGATCCTGAGTATATATTTAGTTTTAGGCACTTGGTTAAAACAAAATCAACTGAGCTATTCACACCAAAACCAGAACCTTTCTTCTTCTTCTCTGTTATTTTGATCATCGTGATTTTCCACCACAACATCTACCACTGAAAAAACCTTTCGTTGCATTAGTCTGGAGGGATTGGGGTATTCTCTCTCCCCATAAATTGACTCGATTAAACATCCGAAGAGCCAAAACGATGCGGACGATCATAATCATACGAAGAAGATTATTTATTGAATAATGTTTAAAGAACGGTGATAACAAATCGTGTTCTGTTGTAATGTTTTGAGCCAGGTTGAATCGCTCGTGCGTGGAAAACGTCAAGTAAGAAAAGAATACCACCGCATTCTAACATTTTTGATACTTCCCTTATACTCCAGTCTCTCACAAGGCACGGACACCAGACCGACTACAGACCGAACCAAAATACATTACGCAAATGACCAAGAATCGGTCAGTTTTTATGGACTTACCTCGGATCATCGGATCATCGCGTCCGGTCGGGTGGTTGCGTTACACGACCTTTCGTGAAATGAAAGATGAAGATCATGTGAAGATGCACGTAAAGGACGCGAATTTTCGTATATTTGCCATAGAGTTTTACCAAGTGTAGGGTAAATTCGACCAGACCATTTGTATAAGAAAGGGGTTAATATCACAAACATTACCCCGACATTTCGTGAATAAAGGGGCTTGTTTTCACAAAAGGTCGGGTAACGCGACCACCCGACCCGACGCGATGACCTGATGATTCAAAGTAAGCCGTTTTTATGTCGGTGGGGAGTCAAAAGGTATTACTCAGGTTCATAAGAAACGTGTTGTTTCATAACAAGATACAACGACTCGGTTATAGAATTGTGTGCTACTTATGCACTTGTTAATCCGGTACATCGTATTTACTTTAAATATGAATATCATACAGATTAGCTTTTGAACGATTGTCAATTTCAACCAGTTTTTATTTGAAGCCATGTACCGGGTAATCAAATTTGGGGGGTCCTGCTCCAGTTTTGGATGTTAAAACTATTGATTTAGATTTTTTCTTCGTCTTGGTCTCTTTCTACGTTACCTAGTCACATTCCCTCGGAGGTATGCTGCAGTAGGTTACCTTACATTACATTACAATTGAATTAACTGAAAAGGACAATATAATGGGACCACGTGTTTGACATGTCAAGAAGACTATATCGATTTCCTCATTTTCTTTTCTTTCCCATCACTCAGCTATTGCACATATTGTTCTACCGAAGTCATTTGGTATATAATTATAATTCATTTGCAGTCTTGAACATTCACTGAAAGTTTTTAGGTTCGTTTTAAATCCAATCATTTTTTTTCTAACAAAGAAAAAAGGAAGCAAGAAAGGAAGAAGAAGAAAAAAGAAAGAAGAGGAAGACGACGACGAAGAAGAAGAATAAGAAGAAGAAGGAAAAGAAAAAGAAGAAAAAGAAAGAGAAAAAGAAGAAAAAGAAGAAGAAGAATAAAAAGGAGAAGGAAAAAAGGAAGAAAAGAAGAAGCCTTTTTAGGCTAAAATTGATGCCGATGAGCGCAGTAGTCTTTTGTCGGCTTGGGTTTTCACAGATTATCCGCCACTGTATGATGTCCTTCAGTTCCCTGAGAAGCAGGGATTGCCTTTTCATATGTGCAAGGGTCCAAATCAAGGTTAATGGCAGTAAAGTACTTTATGTACCAGTGCCTAGGGGGTACTGTCCACATTGTCGCGACATCCTGTCTCAAGACTTTATTGCTTCCACATTGAACCGTGTTTTCCTGAGTGGCCAAACACAATATTCAGAGTATTGTACTCAAAGGAAACCTTCATCACCGATGTTACCAACTAATATTGTCTATTCCTTCAGGTTTCTATCTACTCTAAAGTAAAATCATAAGCATTCCCAAGATTCAATTTACAAGAATGCAATGTTAGAGCAAGCATAAGCAAAATTGGGTAAATTGCAATATAGGAAGATGGCGAATTTTGAAAGAGTAGGGGTGCGCGCCATCAGGTGCTCAAACTTATATCGTATATTCGTATATGATTATCTTGGAAGAACGCACCCGGTGTCCTAAACTTAATGGTGTATGCCCAAGGGACATTGGCGAAACATAAGAATAGAAGGGGCGCTCGAGTTGGGTATGCCAGATGGTATGAGCTGGAATGCAGCATTTTGATGCCGCCTTAAGATATATATCTACAATACCCCCAGCGCTGTGTGCCTGGTGAAGATGATTTATATATAATCACTCGGGGATTTTATCATAATCGACAGGCCTACGAACGTTATAATTACAGCCCGCCTTCGGAAAAAGATCAAAAAGTCACATTTCCTAAATGCAGGAGGGAATTTAGATTTGATTTCCTTTCATTACAAGCTAAGTACAAGCGGAACCACCGTTCTGTTGTCTTTGCAACGTTTCGTTTATTACTTATTGAAAATTAATTTCGAATTAATGATGCCTTAAAAGGGGTGCCACGGCAACAGAATGGCTTAAAGCCTGGTATATGCTGTTGTAGCATCCTTCTATTTCAACTTTATTACATGCATTGATTTAGTATTTGACGTCACACGAGAAAAAATCCTAGAGAAATTCCATCCGGTAACACGTTTATTGCTTTTGGCTATTGACCTGCTATTTGTATACTGTGGAATACATTTCCCCATTAGGTTGTGAGCAAAACTGATATTTGACGATGTCTGTCTTCATGCGATGTTTTAATGGCCTGTAATTATATCCATCTGCGTATTAGAAGACTGAGAAGAGGGATGGTTAGTCAAGACATCCACAAGAGGAGGAGGTGGATTTAGAGGGCTGTGGATCTCCTGTTGAGAAAAACTTCTTTTTATGGCTTATCAAAGATTTAATACTGATATAATGCTTGATAATAATTTGAGAAACTTTTTTTTCTTGGTTTTTGAAGACATTTGGGGGAGTTGAATCCCATTTAAGATGATCATTAGGTTTTGTGTTCCTTGGAAAACATTACTGTCGGACCTATTCCCCCTCCCTTCTCGCTTCATGGAACAATTCTAGATCCGCTCCTATTATTAGGTATTTTAAGAATATTCATCATTTATGTATACATTCTACTAAATGCAGTTCTCTTTTATCTTTTTAAGGGAGAAAGACAGAGAGAGATGGAGAGAGAGAGAGAGAGAGAGACGGAGAGGGTGGAGAGTCAAGGAAGGTTACCTGTCCTCCGCACGACTAGAATTAATTTGGCAGTTATTTTGTCCAGTATTTCCTTCATTCTAAACGGGAAAAGTTGAAGTGCCCCTTAACATTTCCAACCGATAGATGGGTATCTTTCATTGACATGCTCTTGAATGTTCTGAGTGGAAGTACCTCACACAAACATGCGTGTCCATGTTGTAGATTGTAACTGTGAATGACGTCTGAAATCCTCGGGGTGAGAGTGTATGTGTGTTGGGAGGGAGGTGTACAAAGGTATTCAGGGGGTGGATGACATGGGGAAAATCTCACCCTAACACTTAGTCGTAGTTATTCATATCATTATTATTATCAAATTTATATCTTATTTACAAGTATAGAGCCGGGTCCAATCCATGGACCTAAGTCACTACAGAGGTGGTGTCAACTTAATATATACAAATATAAAATTGGGGCAAAAGGAACACGATGGGGTACCCGAAGATTAAACTAGCTTACCACAGTATCAGAACCTCCTGCTTGATCTTATCGAAAAGTTGTAGTTTCCTGTTTTTAACATTTCATTCAAAATTGCATCAAATCATGGCGCTTTATTCACTTTTGGCTTTTGGATACATGTTAAAACCTCAGTAGACAAAATGAAAAAAATCTAATGAGTCTAAAGTCTTTTTCTAGTTTCTTATTATTGAATTGCTCCTCGATGATGAGTGAATATCGTCTAGTGTGTAATCTTTATTATTTTTTTCCGTCCTATGTTTCGTTTCTTTCTCTGTGCTTTCTTGGTTTTTCGAATCTGGCTGAAGCAACCATGTTGTAAAATGCAATCAGTGAGCTCGTTCACCGGATTATCGATCCCATTTTCATCCAAGATGTAATCTTTTTCTGTCAATGCACTAATCCTGTCCTAGGCCACGGGCTGGTCATGCCTCTAAAACCAAAGCCCTGAACGGGGGAATGGGCTTGAGTTCACTGAGAAATAATGGTATATAACGGCTATGAAGGTGGATGAAGGCTGCAGCAGGAGAAGGATTTCCCCAGTCGTCGAGGTTTCCTTGCCTTGCCACTGGATATGGATACTTCCCCTGCAGAATACAATGTGCTTGTCGCTGTGCTACGGCATTCCCACTAAAAAGGGTAACACCCGAAAGGCGTCTACTAAGGAGTTATGATTCTATGCACCATAAAGTCCTACGGCGATCGGCGAGCAGTCCACTGCCTGGACGCCTGATTCACCAATGGTTACACGGTAGTATACTGTACCGCATTATGAAAAATAATATTCACACAGTTTTAACTGTCCCTAGATCATGATCCTTTAGCCAGTTTATGGATATAACACAGTTTGACACTGTGTGCCTGCCTGAGCTTAGATGGATTATACAGGCAGCAGTGAAGATCGCATCACATCACGTTACATCACATCAACTCGTCACCTCACGTCACATCACATGTGACCACAAACCATCACATCACATTATATAACGTTACATCACGTCACATCACGTCATATCACATCACATACTATCACATCACGTCACGTCACGTCACGTCACGTCACATCACATCGCATCGCATCGCATCGCATCACATCACATCACATCAAGTCACATCACGTCACATCGCATCACATCACATCGCATCACGTCACATCACGTCACATCACACCACATCACATCATGTTACATCACGTCACATCACATCACATCACATCATAACATATCTCATCATATCACATGTGAGGTTATGAGAGTACACGGTTAAGAGAGTACTACTGTGAGATATTGTTCATATTGTTAATTGTGCAGTGTTCCCCAAGGCCCACTTTTATTTCTTTTAAACATTAATGGTTTATCCAACACATCTTCTTTATTGTCATCTATTCTTTTTGCAGATGACACAAATATTTGTTGCTCTCATAAGAAATTAGAATCATTAGTGAATGTTTTAAATTGTGAATTATGCAAAGTGCCGAACTAGTTTAACCTCTCATTAAACATGAGAAAAACACATTTTATGCACTTTAAACACTATAATTCTCATTTAACTAATTCCCGTTTTAATATTAAAATTGATAATGTACCAATCGAACAAAAAAAATATCAAAGTTTTGGGAGTATTTATTGATGAAAATTTAACATCGAATGATCACTTATATTATGTATCAATGTGTATATCCAAAAGTTACAATTATTTTGCCCCATACTACGTTATTTGTATTGTATAACGCATTAGTACTTCAAGTTCAAGTTCAAGTTTTATTTCTAGTTTCAACAAGAAAACCACAACTTATGTATAATAAATAAATTACATAAAATACAAACAACATTTTACAAAGTATACAAAAGTAATTATACAATGTACATGTTATTTTTCTTTGCATAACAAAAGACGTTGTTTATATAACTCATAATTTAGTTATAAGGATTTATACGATCATAATCATATCATACAATCTAAATCAAGAAGAAGAAAAAAAGATGTTGCTGTATGTTTATATGTCAAGTGAAAATGGAGGGATCCACTAAAAAGCATAGCTTGTAGAGTGTGGACCCCTCAACAAATAATGTTATACAAAATTAACTCAATAATAGAAAAAAAGTATAAAAAACAAGTGCTGTGTCTACGGATACTTCTTAATAGAACAGGGGGTGTTTCATAAAGCTGTTCGTAAAGTTACGCATGACTTT
This sequence comes from Mesocentrotus franciscanus, assembly GCA_037976565.1. Lineage (NCBI taxonomy): Eukaryota > Metazoa > Echinodermata > Echinoidea > Camarodonta > Strongylocentrotidae > Mesocentrotus > Mesocentrotus franciscanus. The sequence continues at coordinate 24,418,528 of CP137668.1, forward strand.
ACGAATGACTTAAATATGAAAAGCCAAATGGGATGCTCAGTCATTTTTAACTGCATCAACTAAAGTGGAACTGTGCAGATGTAGATTAACATTCCTATTATAACAAACATTTTTAATGCAAAGTATATTTTTTGCCATAATTTAATTGAGGTTATTGGAAATATAGTTACACTTTGTTAAAACATCAGGAAAAAACTTTGGGCATCCTATCTGGCACTTCATATTCAAGTCGTTCGTAAAGTCATGCGTAACTTTACGAACAGCTTTGTGAAACACCCCCCAGGTATCAAGATATAAGACACAGTGTAGAAGCAAAAGGGTAGAATTATGAAGTGCATAGAAAATGGGTGATACAAGAGAAAAGGGGCGAGTGGGTGAACTTTCGTATACTTTCGTATTTAACATTCTGTAATATTTGTTGGGCTAATTGTGGTGTAACCAAACTTAATTCGATTCTTTCTTAGAACTGCCACCTTCATTCGATATTTGTTTTTGTTCATAATAATACAAATCATTCTTATCCAACTCGTATTTCTGAGAATTTTCAAATTATTGATTACACACAAATCAATCAGACATCATGGCCCCGATTTATGAAACAATTTATCTATAATAATTAAATCATGCTCGACCCTTTATTCTGTTAAAGCGACACTGAAACGTCACATTATATCATCATACAGAATCGTTTTTCACTAAACTTCGTCTCTGAGTTCGTATATATTTTTAATTTATTAATTCTTAAAATACACTAGTATTGGATTTATAAACATTCCGTACCAGAACCCCAATCCTTACTTGCATATTGATCAGTATCGCGCGTACAATAATTTGTATATAATTTAAGAGTTATTATGCCGCTAATTCTTCCAAGGCCGCCATCGATTTCAAGCTTACAGCTCATGATGGCGATCTCCTGTGTTTTCTGTAATTTATCTTTTTTCATTTAAAAATAATTGTGTTTGTATGCATATTATTCACTGTACTGAAAACTTTGTAATTATGTATAAAGAAGAAATAATTTTTAATTTATGTATATGATTATGTATTATTTTGAAAACGCAGAAATAAGAAGAAAAACAAACAAACAAACCATATTCATAAGCAGGCTTTGGGATTATATAGGTACAGTTAAAATTGTGACCTTTTCACAATACGGTACAGTATACCACCGTGTGAGATTGGTGAATCGGGTGCATATAACGCACTAAATTCATCCGCTGTGTTCAAGTTTTAGTCAGAAAATATCACGAATATCATATTTTAACTCCGACGCTCCAAACTTCAGCAAACCTGATCACAGTTACACGAGTATTGTTTTATTTTGTATTATTAGTACTTGAAATGATATTAACTTTTGGGATTGCTTTTCCAGCGTTGAATTGGCATTAAAGTTGATAACTTCTTCTTTTCTTTGCTTGTGAGGATTTTCTTCGTCTTCAAAACTGCCCCCCCCCATATTCTAAAAAAAAACACTGATCGATCTAGCCCTGAGGGTGGCGGTTTGTAAAGTGATAAAACCACTAAATTTCAGTAGCTACTCAGATTGATTAAATAGGAAGCTTCCTGAGAGAGCCAAATCTATCTGTGTGTGCTCTTTATTTAACAGTAAAAGTTTCACTTTTAAGTTTTTACATAAAATATTACGAGGATATTGTTGTGTTTAACTAAAGAGAAGGTTGAGGTCAGGTAAAACGTATTTTTTTAAAGAACTAAACTAGGACAAAAAGATTTATGATTTGTCTCCATCTTTCCATGCCCATATGGATGAACATTGTTAGGTGGTGACGGTTCTAAAACTATACTAGGCCATTTCCTGCCTTACATAACAAATAAATCTCAGGACTCTTCCGTCAATGGTTACCTCAAGTTGGAAAGAAATTTGTAGCGCTAAGTTAGAATGATAAGGAAAATGCATTAACATGGGCAGAACAGAATGACAAATTCGTATATGTTTTTTTTTTAATGACAAATCTAACAGTATGGCTGTAAGTGCTAATCATAGAGTCATTTTGATTTAGCATTATGCGGTTGTATTTTTCACTTCTTCGTCTTTGCTAATAATTATGTCAGCAAGATTTCGTAATTAGTCATGTTTCTGGTCTCAAAATAGTCTAATAGGACGGCTTACTCGGTCATTATACTACACCCCCTCCCCATTATTTTGTTCATTGTCAGAACTCAGCGTTACCTTTGAGCATCAGATGTCGAGAAACCACGGCACGGCTCTATCTTTATGATACACACGGTTTGTTCTCGGGGTTGTCGTCTGTCTGTCTTTCAAAGAGGCTTTAGGAGGAAGATTGGAAAGCGAGGAAGATCTAAGGTGAATGTAAAAACATCCAAAACGAACGCGGGACAACTTTCCGTGGAGCGAATATATCTCATGCAATACATGAAAAGAGAGCGGGATGGGCTGCATGTACTTGCGTGGGAAAGGTTAACGGCTGCTGCTGAAACACGAGACCTCTTTTGGTCTTTCAGAGTGGGTGGCGGATTTTTACTTGAATAATATTGTTTAGAATGACAAGTCCACTTGTCTTCTCTATTGAGATTTTACACAATCGTGATAAAGTGTTAAATACGCTGTTATTATTTGATTAATTGTATTAATTGAATAAAAAACAATCATGAGAGAGAGAGAGAGGGGGGGGGGAAATGAAGTTAATAGGTATAACGAGAGAGGGAGGTGAGTACGTAGGTAGATAGAGCAGGCACGTAGCCAGGGGGGCACGGGGGGGGGGTAAAATAGAGAGAAAGAGAGAGAGAGAGAGCAGGAGAAAGAGAAACAGAGAAAAAAAGAGAAGGGAAATGAGGGGAAAAGAGAGATGGAAAGAAGGTGCGGGAGAGAAAGAGAGAAAAGAAATAGATAGATTATACTGCAAGAGAGAGAGAGAAAGAGGGGAGGGAGGGAAGAGAAAGATAAAGAGAGAGAGAGAGAGAGAGAGAGAGAAGGGGAGAGATAGAGCGAGGAAATGAGTGAGAGTGAGAGATTGGGTAGAGGGATTTTTATGTCGTTCCTTCTTTAGAATAGCCATCTGGCTCTCCAACGAAAAGCTCATATCCAAAATTGTATTATAAAAAAGGTTCCCCCGTCCATTTTGATAATCCCCTGCAGGTTTACCTTAATGCAATCCTCGTTAAACACCATCTTTATACAAATTGTTAACATAAATGTTTTTATCATCTTATGACGTTTCTTTCCGCTGATTAAACTATAACATAATGAAAATATGGTCTTATTTAAGCCTCATCGGTATTAACACATCTCTTCCTGAGTTCCACTTCCATCCAGTTATGATATTATATTATCACACAAGCAATGCCAGGTGCAGGTACAAAGATTTAATACACCTGAGTCGAGAGGGAACAATTTCGATAAAGCATCTTGTCAAAATTAATGATGAAAGCACCGAGCAAGTATAGAATTACCCAGGATTTTTTGGACATGTGGTATAAAAGTCAAGAGCCTTCATCAGTATAATACCAAATTGCTTCTCTTTCTTTTCATCTTAACTGTTGAAGGTGGATGCTTTTCATCTTTGCCATTTCCACTATTATAATACAAGACAAGTTGTATATTACTCATTTATATAAGTGAGTTTATCTTTGTTTCTGTTTATAATTATAATTATATTTGCTTATATAGCGCCTAACACTTACTTTATCAGAAGTCTCTAAGCGCTCTACAATAATGCAACATAATTACCCTGGCTTTAGCAGTGCAGCTGTCACGCGCTCTGCATTTCAAGAAATAAATTCCTACCAGGTCCCCATTTACTTCACCTGGGTGGAGTGTGGCAAATGTAGATCAATGTCTTGCCAAAGGACATTAGTGCCGCGGCGGGACTCGAACCGCGGACCTTGTGAGCTTGTGTTTGATGGTCATGATAAAACCATGATAAAATTGGATGATCTAGTCCATGAAAATTAAACAATCGATGTGCTTTACAGTGAATCCGATATACATAATGTACTCAATACTTTTACTTTTGTATTGTTTATTTATTTATCATTTATCTTTGTTTATGAAATATCTTAAATTAAACTCCGAAAATAGAATTGAAAACAAAACAAAACCTTTAAAAAATGTAATAAACATCCCTCTAAAAAAATAAATATAAAAAATAGATGAAACACGTAGCATGTCCACTGTATCATTTTTCAATCTCACTCTGAATTTATCGAAATTATGCTCTTTCTTATATTCTATGTCATCGTTGACATTCCCACGCAACTGATTCTATTCGTTCTGTTTGTATCATACATTCAGTTTCCCGTCACTGATCTACGAAAGCCGAAACCGCTTCACGATCCTTTGCAGATTCTTTCAACTTAATTGAATCATACCACGTAGACTATCCCCCTGTCCACACACAACATTTTCCGTGATTAGGCGTGATTAGTTATACCGTTTCGCGATAGTTATACCGTTTTGCGATAGTTATATGATGAAATTGTGTGTGTGGACGCTTACTAACGATACGTCGTATAACGATACGTCGTATAACGAAACGTCGTATAACGAAACGCAGGTTTGAGCATCGTTTCGAACTAGAACTCAATAACTAATCACGCCTAATCACGCTTAATCACGGACATTTTGTGTGTGGACGGAACTAGTCTAACTGGGCGGGGCTTAACGTCGGATCGCGCGCGAAAAGAGACCTGACCTCTCATTTCCGCTTCCATTTCATGACCGCAGTAGCAAACTGCGCACCTATACGACATTTCGATGTAGAGTTTTAGGATTACTTTCTTGTGTGTGTGGACACCCTGGAATTTATAGGATGATTCTTTATACGACGTTTCTTGTGTGTGGACACCCTGGAATTTATACGATGATTCTTTATACGACGTATCGTTATAGAGTTTCGGGATAAATTGTTTTGTGTGTGGACACGCTGTATGTAAATCACGAAGCTCTACACGTGTTCCCATTTGTATGACCGCGGAGTAACTTACAGAAGAGGATCGTTTACACAACTAGATACCTTCTTTTTTTAATCGAGATTGGTATCATTTCGATTTGAATGAAAGCAAGGTGTATTCTTTGTATCATGCTTATTAGATTGCAAACTAAAATCAATATTATGAAGGGAAGTCAATGTCGCATTACGTGTATATATCCCGGTCTCGTGAATTTCGGCATGTAGGCTTTCATTTTATGAGCCTGCTGTCTCATGGAACTGCGTTTTGGGAATTCGGTTTCTTATGGGCCTTCTGAACCACTCCAAGACCCTGCCACGAATGCCATAATACGAAAGTTTGAATTTCCTGGTTAATAATATTGTGCCATCGTGCCAAAGGCCTTGGAGAGGTCTAGAAAGATACCAGCGGTATTAGATTTGCTGTCAATCGCCTGGGCAGCTTTATCAATAATATTAATAACAAATTCGCATGCACTGTTGAATGTTATTGACGGAAACAAAACTTAAATTTGTCAAAATATTACAAATATTGAGGAACTTAATAGTGCGAGAATATACTTTATTCATGAATTTTAGAAACTGAAGTCAAGAGTGATCTTAAACGGTAGTTACCCAAACTCATACTCTTTCCCTTTTTTATATACAGCTATTACTTTGACAATTTTCATTTTATCAGGGACAACACTATAAAGACAAATTAAATAATATTTTTAATGGCAAGACAATAGCATGTATCATATTTTTTTGTAAGAACACTCTTTTTCTTTCTCATCCTTTTTGAAAACATCATTAATAACTTTCCATGTGGACTTGTTGTCTTTTTGTGTGAATATTGAACAGAGAGGACAAACAATCCTTTGTTACCCTTCGTGTTATATCAAATGCAATTAATTGAGAATCTATTAACTGTTCTATCGCCACTGGGTAAATTAAAAACCAGCACATTCCTTTTATTTTTTTCTGAGATGAAATCGATGCGTTTTTGATTTGGCGTTGATTGTTTAACGAAAATTAATAAATGGAAATTGGCTTTACCAATTCGTGTCGCAATCATTCTAATCAACCGCAAAAGACATTATAGACAATTATTAAGTGAAACACTTTTATCAACAATGTAGACATTTTGAAGGGAACACTGTCCTTTTTTCTTACAAGAACCATCATAATGATAACAAAACTAACCACGTAAATTTGAAATCAAATATTCTGATATTATACATTTATTACTATTTGTACTTTATTTTTGTTTGGCAATATCCTATTTATTGAATTTTCCCTGGAGCGATAGTGAAAGCAAGGCGCTGGTTATGCAATCACGTATTGTGGACACCGCGTATCACGTAACATACATGTCGATGTTGTTACAAGATCTGTGAATAAAACGCGGATCCAGGATTTTATAAAAGAAGGAGCATGGAATTTCAAAGGTTGATGAAATAAAAAAATTAAAAAACAAAGGAAAAACAAAGGAAAAAGAAGACGAAGAGGTAGAGAAAAAAACACTTATCACCTTAAAAACGGTAGGAATAGTTTATCCTTCTTGGAGTTGTGTACCTAAGGTAAACCAAACCAATGTCGGTTTTAAGAAGGGGTGCACATTAGGTCTGCGCCCCCAATCCGCCAGTCATTTTGATCAGCTATACATTGACAGGACAATTTTTCCCGCCTTCGAGTCAGTATTCGTTGTGTAGAGTATCATTTTTTCTAATGGTGCCTTGATATGTTGTGTATCTTTATAAATATGATCCATGAATTTGTGCCGATAAATATTTTCACATCCAGATTTAGCGATTGAATATCTTCCTGATTACGCGAAAAAATATGATGTTCCATAAAAATGCTTCTTATCTCTACTGTATCCTACAAAATGTACTTGTCTAATAACTGAAGAAAATTCAACAAAACATATGAAGTAGTTTTTTTTCCACAGAGAGTCCCTCTTCCGAATCTTATCAATTTGAATATCCCCTCGCCTACGCTAGAAACATTTGAATGAAAATGATATTACGTAATCACAATTAAATTTTATCTTCATGAAGTAAGAATATGATAGCTATTAACAGCAGGAAACCCAAAGAATAGCAAGATTCTCTAAATATAAATGCTCTCTCTTTTGTTTTCTTTCTCTCTTCTCTGAATTTCAGCAACTTGAAAGTCCTATCGCCTACGAGAGATACATTTTCAAAGAAAGTTTGATATGATGTTCGTCATTATACTTCATGTATTTATATAAAAGAATGTACTTGCCAACTTGGTTCATGGTAATGGCACAAGAAAAATGATAGCTCATATCCAATCTCTCGTCGACCACAGCTGTCCGGATCAATCCCTGATTGTGTTTTTTAGCTTGACCATGAACTAGAAAACTAGCCAGGTTAAACGGCCAGATACACTTGTTGTAGTGGCGTAGCGACAAGGGGACGTGAGGTGCCCTTGCCCAAATCGAATGGCCATCACAAAAAGACAGACATATATAAACAGAAAAGGGAGAGGAGAAGGCATCATTAAAGAAGATGACATCATCATTTCAAACCATAATCCTATTCGACTGTCTTTTTCTTGTGCATTTCATTCATTCACTAAAGACTTGACCGGTGTCCCCCCATTTGTTAAAGCCCCCTCAATGGCTGGACATACGCGACGCCACTGGACGGACTGGACTGGACTGGACGATTGATATATCAATGCTGAATTGCAATCTTTTTAAAAGGTTTCAATCCACTTAGTGATATCAGTTGGCTGTGTATATAAGGATAATTTACATAATCAAATTACACTTTTCAATTTCCTAGGGATGCAATCATAATCATCATTATGGAAAAAAGCGATCTGTTGCAAGAATTCGTCTCGTAATATACTGTGCAGCTACATTCAGTATGGTCAAGACTAAAAAAAAATGCTCAAGACTAAACAAAAGTAATTCATTGTTTCAGCTTTATTTATTGTAAACATATTCTTTAACGTTGATAATTGCTTTTTCTTCAATATAATTCCGGTCTAAAGGCAGGATAGTGATCCAAAGCCCTGATTTCGTGTAATTTTTCGGCAATAATATATTTGCAACCAATATTTACTAAGTTACACTGGCTTTAATGTATATTTTAAAATCTATTTTCTTAAAAGGGAAAAACAACAACTGTGATATAATGTCTTGTTCGCGAGGCAGCTTTCCTTTTGAAATTTAAGATGTTTATCTTATAATTCTTCCGTTTTTGAGGTAGGGCATTAATTCATATACTCTTACACAGAGTAAACGCCCTTTTGGCTCTTACCATACGTTATTATGCAACATGATAACCTAAGGCCGACGGCAACATCGACAAGAAGATTATCATTACTAAGAGAATGAAATAGATAGACATTTGGAACTTGGCCCAAAGCGTATACAAAAGAAGTTTATAGAAATCCCAAAGCGGAAATATCATGTTTTGCTCCATGTATACATGAGTATCGGTGATAACTGGATTTTCTAGTCTGGCATCAAAACGGCTTCGGGATAAAATGTGCAAATCAGCACATTTTATCCTCAATTTAAACACCTATCATCACCCGTCAAAGAGAGGTATGTATAGATACAAAGGGGGTGCGGAATAGGGGGTACGTGCCCCCAATCGAATGGCGAAAGAATAATTGCTATCGACTCAAGCATTAATGCTTATGATAGTTTGCCTCTGCATTTATCTTGATTCTTTGACTTACCTCCATACTTTCAAGTTTTCATATATATATATATATATATATATATATATATATATATATATATATATATATATATATATATATATATAGGACACAAGGTAGATAAATAAAAACACCGGAGAAGTGAATATTCCACTGACGTTTCGGGCATAGCCCTTTATCGAAGTGATTCAAGCATGAACAACAATATACAAAATCAAAAATATATAGGCGACGCTTGGTAGTCAAGATGCAAAGGCGCGTGAGAGTACGCGAAAGAAGAGAAAAGGAGATAGAGATAGGGAGCGTTAGAAGAGCGTATCTCCAGGGGAGATACGCGGAAAGCAAAAGAAAAGGAAAAGAAGAGGCGCACAGAAAGAAAAATAAGCAATTGAAAAAGCATTATGACGTAATAAAGATATTAAAGTTCAACAAAGTTCAGTGTGAGTTAGGGAAAGATCTGAAAGTGGCGTTCATCCCGTCCGGATGAACACTGAACTTTGGAAGAGGGGCAGGCAAGGTAAAAAAAAAAGAAAAAAAAAGAAACACACGGTCCCCTCACTCCATCATGTCTATGGTCTTGATCTCTCGCATAGCATGTCCCTGATATTTTTGGTGCCACCGCCCTCCCCCATGAACTGGTTAATCATCAATAGTTGGATCAACGCTACGCCACTGGGTATTTTGCTCATGTTTCCAAGAATACGTCGAGAAATCAGGACGCCAAATAATGTTGCCCATTGCCGTTTTATATGAAAGTTTACAATATTATCCGGTGTCTTTGAGTGAAACAGGTATTGCTGGTTTTAAGATGCAAAAGCACTTCAAATAGTTTTGAAAAGAAAACAAACACCTAACGAATCGAGGATTGTCTGAAAGGGGTTGAAAACGTTAGAAAATCTCTTTCACTCAGTGCTCTAGGACGTTACTTTACTTTAATTATTACTAAATACATATACCATGACTTTTCAACATTAAACCCGGTGAATTGTCATGGGCGTGTTCTCATTCAATTTAAATAAGATTACGAAGGGAAATTTATTAAGACAAGAATAGAAATATTTATTTCCATTTCAAATGGCTATAATTTAACTCGACATTGTTTTCTCAATGCCTTATTAGTGTCACGACGTTATTACAGTCTGTATGGATTTGAAATTGTTATTCCAACTTTAATTTCTTTGTATTCTTTTATCTTCTGTGTTCCGTCGTCTGGCAAGACATTTATCTATATTTGCCATTCTCAATCTAGGTTTAGTAAATGGATACCTGGTAGAAATTATTTGAATGTTTCGTCATCTTAAATGGCACCTTGCCTATTAAATAGTAGGCGTTTTTTAATCATCCCCTGAGATGGATATGTGCACGATATGAATGTACATGATCGTTAATTATTGTTCTATCAGTTCTGTTCTCCTCCTCTCTTTCTCTCTCTATCTTTCTATTGTTCTTCTTCCATTTGTCCCTTTACAGATATATACCTCCCTACTGCTTATTTCTGTCCAATCCATCCCTATTTCTTTGATGATACTAAAATAATAAACCAAGGGACAATAATTCCTCGCTGGCGCCTCATGGTACGTCCGATCGCCTTTATATATCCACTGGCTATCAGCATATCACTTCCTTTTGGTATATGTCCATTAGTTTTATTCACATGTTATGGAAAACAACTTGAAACAAAATCCGCCAAAATGGGCCAAATCAAAACAAAGTCGTTCTCGTTGCTTGTTTCTCCGTGTCTGCATTATCTTCGGCCACAGGGTAATATTATAGCGACTGTTCTTAAACCCCTATCATCTAAATGTATTTACCATGTTAACCGAATCTTCTAAATTGCAGTTTTGCGCATACAAAGACAATAGATACTCACTATGCCTTTGCATCAAATGTCCGAGTCCAGATTATATACAAAGGAAATTCTATTCTTCAAAACCCTTCTAAAAAACGACCTCTAATGTTTGTTTCAGTGGGTCTTTTTTGTTCTTCTTTAGAAATTTAAGCCCATCCTCCGAAAAAGACTTTATCGATCGTTCGTATAGCCCCGCCCTTACAGTTATAGCTCTGATCAGCCACCCCGCTCACTCTCATCCCGCCATGAAAAAAAATGAAAACAAAACATATTTAACTTATAACACCTTTCACCGTTAAATATTTAAACAAAAGCCCGAATTCATAGAAATATAGACAAATATAAAAACTCTTCCAGGACGTGACAAATTAAATCCATTATAGGGATTTTCACTTTTAGTTAAAGGGAAAGGCAAATAAACAGGATGTTTCTGATACGAATCAATAATTGGAATCACAGCATGAACTCATAGCTGATAATCTCATAGCTTTCACGGTAGAATTATGTTCATATCTATTCACAAGATTCAAGGATATTAGCCTTGTAGGCCTTCGCAATCGAACTGTTTGCATGAAAGTAATCAAGCGTGTCAGCAAATACGCCTTGACGAAAAGAAAAAGAAAATTTCGATTCCTATCAGAATTTCAAAAACCATGTAAATATGAAAAGAACAACAAACGCATGCCTAATGGATGACGTCATCAAAATTCGAGTTCAAGTGTTCATTTCAGAGAGTTAGAGTGTGTGCTGTTACTTCGTTTTAATTTCTGAAAAGATGCGATTCTTGATTCTTCGAGGAGACTTGAGTTTCACGATGAAACCGATTTCTTCCTCTTGGTCACAATCGTTTGAAGTATCGAGTGGCGTTATATCGGCGAGGAGAGCTTCCGTTACTCGACCGGTCTGCAGGGTTTAGAAACGGAACTAGTTTCTCCTCCTCTTGTTTCCTCTATAGGAGGCAGTTTGACTCGAGATATCTAGCTTTAATAGATTAGATTTAAATGGAGCGTTAATATAGAAGATACTTCAATATGGATGTATGTTTCCATGCAGGCTAAAGAGGTCAAGCCGACCCATATTATGTCCTACTATGATTTCTGAGCTTCTAAAAGAGCAGGCATCTCGTTCGATCTTCAACAGCATTTCGCATGATATTCCTCTGGCTACATCTAGCCATATCGACCACATACTTACTCCCCATCTCTGTTTACCCCTCCCCTCCCCAATCTTCAAAAAACCTATTTAATTCGGTGCATCAAAGGTTGGGTATTTGACCAGACAGTAATTTTATTTGCAGCCTCATTTCTACTTTTCCCAAGAACCTACAAAGCATTTTGTTGCTATAGCGCCTATATAGCACCTACAATTTATTCTAATGGCAACAAAATCACATTTCTGTATCCCCTGGGGGTTTTACTTTTCTTTTAATCACTTCATAGAGCAATTTAACGATTAAACTGCTTCAATGCGAATACATTGAATGACAGGTTTCATAGAAAAATTCGCGAATATCAACGGTCAATTTTGTGTAAAAAGTAAATTGTGGACATTTAAACACAATTAATTTCAGTGTTGATGGCCGTTGAAAGAAATCCGAGACAATAATTATGCCAAAAATGTTCTCTTTAGTTTTGACATTTATGTCTTCTTCTCCACTCATTGCCTGAGTGGATCTTGATACATCTAGCTTGTCTTTGTATTCGAAGGTATCATTTGTCATAGATACAAGGAAACAAAAGAAGAAAAGAAGTATGCATTGATAGGAGATACTTGAAAGAAAATGGACAATAATAGCTGTTATAATAATTATGCAGGACATTCGTATGAAAACGAAATTATTAAAATGTTGGAGCTATTTTCCAGTTTATTTCCCTTGGCTTTGAATTTTGAGACTTTGTTTTTTTTCTAGAATAGATTTCTTGCAGTGTTGAGCATTTGCATACACCTGGAGCAGATGAGCGAATACAACAGTCAAAAAACCCCTGCAGAATTCAAAGGAGGAGATATGAGGTACATAATATGCGCAACCGCCAAACCGCCTTCGCGATAGACAGGGTCGAATTGTAGTATCAAGTTGCGATCTCGATGATCTTACAAACCTGTTCATAAACGCCCGATATAACAAAACAACGGAATTAAATTGTAAATCTGCTAGAAAACAGCTGGTCCATTTTCTTCACGTTTGTGGTGATAAACAAGTAACAAAAGATTAAGAATTTTTATGTGAGCTAAATTGCATTTTCAACGTTAAAGAAATATATAATTCACCTGCTTAAAACGATATTCGCATCGGTGTTTTCTACAAAATTATAATCAATAATAATATAATTTCTAGACAATGGGAACAGACACAACTATCATCGCACATTGATCTGATAATGATTTACATACCCAGGGCGGTGTTTCACAAAGATCCTAAGTCGAACTTAACTCTAAGTTGGACTTAAAAATTATGGAGAGCCATTTGTAGCCTTAAAATAAAATATATTCAAAAGCGAAAATTCAAGTATTTTTGACCTTTTTTTTTTTTATAAATTCCACATCAAGAACATGAAATCTCCTTGATAATAGAAAATATGAATGATTTGAAACAACATTTTATGCCTTTTAAAATAACTTTTACAAAATATTTTCATAGATGCTAACGACTTTCCATAATTGTCCAACTTAGGATCTTTGTGAAACACCCCCAAGTGTTTGAATGGGTAAAAAGAATTATTACTGACGGAGGGCACTATATCAATTTGTACTTTTTACACTCTTAACATGCAAAGGGGAGGGGCTCATGGATTTACCCACTAGGCCTACCGGTGTGTGTCTCTTACTGCCAAACTAAATCAGTCCTATTTGGATAAACACAGGTAAGCTGGGTAGGACTACTTACCTGTCCAAATTTAAGTGGATGCATGTTCCTGCTACCACACGAGTTGGTGATTCTTTCTTTTTTCCCCCTTTTTTAGGGGGAGTCAATGAATAATTGACATGATTGTGCCCCCACGCGATCCTGGATCACCGCCACATTACGGAAAGCTTGAGCAGCGTCAAACTAAACTATCCCATACGAAATCAAATAATTATAAGTCCTTACCGTGTTATTGTGGAAGAGTGTTTCCTTGTCTGCCAGTAATTGTTTTTCATAACTTGAGGCGGTGGCAGACATCGAAAGTGAATTCCACAATACAGTATACTTTACTCAGTGGTCGATGGATGGGGGTCGAAACAAACGGGACGACGCAGTTGCAACTTTATAATTACGACGAGGCATCTGATTGCGGTGGATACGCCCCCTCAAATATAACTACATATAACCAAGTCATCCGAGTTGTGAATTGTACTATTGTGGCTGCTGTTAAAATCGAGACCTTTAGTTTCAGAAATTGACTTATCGAAGCTATATTCGGATATTTTGGTATTTACATTACATCATCTTACCTGTGTAAGTCAATTTTGGGACAGTGTGACGCCTGAAATGAGGTTTTCCAAATCGCCATCAGAATGATGAATATTGACATTAGTTACAATGAGTGATTTCAAGTTCGGTGTTGTAGCTGGTGTTGGTGTTCTCACAACACCAACACCAGCTTTCAACACCGTACTTGAAATCACTCAATGACCTTGGGAGAGGCTCATCCTTGAAAAGTAGTGTACAGTAAAAAGACGTCGAGTAATCAGGCACTGTTGAGAGCTTGAGATCACCATTTAAGTTGTTTCTATTGTAATTTCAGGTTTGTCTTCAACGCTGGACACAATTTTTTTTGCATTTTACTCTACTTAACGCACAGGAGAGAGAAATATAATTATATATATATTATTATATAAGAGTAGAAGAGAAGAGAGGAGAGGAGAGGAGAGAGAGAGAGATAGAGAGAGAGAGAGAGAGAGAGGGGGGAGGGGAGAGGGGAGGGGGAGTGAAAGTCCACAGGTAGCTAGCTCACTGAAAAAAAGTAAACTTACGATCTTCAAATTATGATATCGCTGCATGGAAATCAACTAATTAGAGTTCATGTTCTACATGTCCTTAAATGAAAAGCGATTAAAATGTTGTCTACCGTGTGAGTCAAAAAAAAGTTTACACCTAGAAAATTGCTAATTATTTTAAATATCATCTATGAACAGTAAATTATTATACATCTTAATATGAAAGAGTGTTTTATCCCAAATCATTTGGTATCATTTTTGTGTGGTATGTGTTCACGCTTGGATGAACAGGAGGCATTGTTTGCGAGAGTGCAAAACTCGACAGATTCATTACTTTGGCAAGAACTGGGATCTCTTGTATATACCTACCGTAAAAGGCCGTGGCGTAGCCAAGGAGAGCAAGGGTGTATTTGCCCCTAATCGAATGGGTTAAATTTGGGAGGGTGAGAGAAAAACAAGTTGGAAAAAAGGAGAGTGATAAAGGAACATAAGAAGAAGACGAGAGAACCCCCTCTTGCATCATCTCCCTGCTTGGTTGTTAGTTTTTACCTGACTGCTAGAAAGCATGTGTATGCTTGTAAGTAAGCAATATGTGACCGGCGGCTAAGTAATGAGTATTGCCTTATCAAAGGGCACTAGCGCATTGACTTGGTTTCGAACCCGGGACCTCCCGGCTACTAGACCAGTGCTCTACTAGCTTGACCAGTGAGCCAACGCGCCTCCTCGAGACATATTGTCGGCCTTACAATTCTCATTTTTTATAAACACCGCTGAAAATCGGTGCCCCCAATGACGCTCGTGCCCCTTCAATGTCTGGACCCATGCAGGCTGCGCCATTGGTAAGCGGAATGATGCATCCAACCGTCTTTTAAAGCCTGTCTGCACTAGTTTGGCCAGGAGGGATAAGACCTCACAGCGTGGTCAATGACAGGTGGTTATCTCATCAACTCAGTTCTCAATTAACATAAGAAAAAGGGGATCATGGGGGACCAACGGGTACCGATTAGGCATTGTTTGCTATATAGAGAGCGCAAGTAGCTACAAGTAGTGCAGTCCCGCTTTAAAACTGATATAATAGTCAATTTAAACTGCGTTTTGATGTAAGTCACATGACCATGTAATGAAATCGCACACGAGGGCGATGGAGCTTTGTCCTCAGCTCTCCGGGACATCGACACGTAGTACTAGTGAAGAACCCTCGAGCTCTGCCGTACTCGTACTCGGCCTCCTTGAGCACGGGGTCTCTTCAAAATATTCTTGAACTGTCAACTGTGTTTGGAATAACAGACGCCAAATATGCTAATGAACACATCAAGTACCGTCACAACATGTTTTCCTAAGTTCTGTCTCTGTCCGAAAGCAGGCAATTTCTCAGACAAGTCTGATTGGCATGTTTTTCAGCGCCGCCTTTTTTCCCTCTAAACTTTAAAGCCAGCTTTTGATGACTGGATGCACGGACGGTGGGTTACGTCGTTACGATTCAGTTTATAGAACAGCAATTGATTGCATAATCAACACTTCAAAACGTCAGTTAATTAGACATTTGAACTTGACAGTTCAGTTGTCTGATAGCTGAAAGCATCCGCCCTTTCAAAGATCATGCTGCCCGATTATGACGTGATGGGTTTTTTGAAAATTGGGATTTGCCAACGTTTAGGGCAGGTCGGGGGGATCCTTATCATTTACGTGTCTTTGATTAAAAAGTTTGTAAATGGCCGTGATGGATGACGAAATTTCACTTTTTTTTATTTCCACCCTACATTTCCACCATCATAATACGCTGAGGATGTATACAGATTTGGGGTACACAGCGGTAAATTCAAGCTCCCATTCGATACATTAATGGAATGAAAACTTTATTTTACTGAAACATCAGACGTTGTTTCCCGAACGTTTGTCGAGGCCTTTGATTTAATGGAGGATCGAAAAAGCTGAAGAGAAAACATCCTCACGATTGGATCGACGTGGACAAAAAAAATACAGAACGGAGAGAGAGATAGAGAGAGAGCGAGAGAGAGAGAGAGAGAGAGGGGGGAGGGGGAGGGATGAAAAGACGGAGAGGGATGGAATTCAGCTAAATTAGTGTAAATAAATCTGTTTACGAGCTCTCAAGAAAACTGACACTAATGGAGATTCGAATAGAGCCGGGTAGACAAAAGAAACTTTTGCTGATAACAAAGTCAGAAGATATTCTAAAATCGCCGTTAAACAAACCCAAAATAATATCTAAAAGAGAGGGGAGGGGAGGGAGTGAGAGCAGGCGCGTAGCCAGGGGGCAATGGGGGCGGCCCCCCCCCACCAAAAAAAAAACGCCGGCCAAAAAAAAAAAGAGATAGAGAGAATAGAAAAAAGTAAGAGAACGTAGGAAGAAAAAGGAGCAGACAAGAAAATTTTTTGAAAATTCAGACATAATAATTTAATTAAAATCGCGGAAAACTTAGACGAGGATTAAGAGTCGAGAACAGTACAACGAATAGCTTTCTTTCTCTAATAATTTAATGAAACGTCAAAGCTTCCAAACTCCCCCCCTCCCCGCACCCACCCCCTAGCGCTCTGTAAGTGATTCGCCCGCTTCGCTGGCTCACTACCGCAGTGGCGGATCCAGGGGGCCCTCCCTAGAAAAAACAGGTAAAAACACCATTTTTGGGAAAAAAGAAGTTGGGCCCTCCTGGCGCCCAAGGGGTGGCGGTGGAAAAATAACCCTTCCCGAGGAAAAAATTGTGCTCACTACCCTGGCGCCCAAGGTGGTGGTGGAAAAAATTACCCTTCCAAAAAATTTTCGTGCCAAAATTTTTTTGCTCACTACCCCACTGAGCGAAAAATCGACCGGCACGATTTTCAAATTTTCGCCCGAAGTGGGCCCCTTTTTAGGCCCCCTCCCTTGCCGCCGGCTGGATCCGCCCCTGCACTACCGCCCCCCTAAAATTAAATCCTGGCTACGCGCTTGAGTGAGAGAGAGGGAGAGAGAGAGAGAGAGAGAGAGAGAGAGAGAGGGAGATAGAGAGAGGAAAAAGGGGGAGAGATGGAATTCAGGGAATTAGTGAATACATCTGTTTACGATATTTGATATAACAATTCTAAGGAGAGAATGATACTACTAGTATATTATAAGGCCTAAAAAAAAAAAGATGTTGTATTGTCCTTTGCGACTGACCCAAAAATCTGAAAATCTACGGTCGGCTTTTTAAAAAAGTTTTTTTTTCACCGTCTTTTTTATTTCATTTTTTTAATGAATAAAAAAGTATGTATTTTGTTTTGTTTAAATGAGATATAAATGCATAAAACCATCAAATTATTCCCAAATTGTCACTCGTCTTCTGCCCTAGTTTCAAAATCCTGCTAGCGTAAACATGCAAGTAGACCCCGGCCCAGGGGCGCCGGAAGTAGGGGAGCGGGGGCGGTTGCCCCCCTCCCAATCGAAAGAGTGGGGGAACGCATTTTCGCCCCCCCCAAAAAAAAAACGCCCCCCCCGAAAAAACAGCAGTAATGGAGTAAAAATGGTTTGTATTTTTAACCAAAAATATAATAAAAAATGAACTGATCATAATTATATTCCATTCAAATAAAAGGAGAGTACACAGGAATTAAACTTCCTAAATGTTCCGCATGTCCCTATATTTATCAAGTAATGGAGGATTTTATAGTAGCGATACGCGCATATCGTGGAAATATTGTGAAAGGATGGGAAAGCGTGTGTGTTGTTTATTATAGGGGTGAGAAGACATGAGCCCTGAACACTGGCGTACTGATGGGGGAAGTTGCCCCCATAATAAAATTCAAACGTGGTTTATTTCTTATTCGATACCAGTGATTTACAAATGTTGCTGAAATGATATGATTTTCCCGGATTTTTCTCATTTTTTTTGTAAATTATACTTTTTTATGGGTTTGTTGGAAAATTACAAATTCTCAAATTTACAGTCAGGCCAAAAGTATGCTTATTTAGAAGCCTTCATGTCAGGATCTGCAGAACGGCGGGGGCTCGGGGCTCTAGCCTCCCTCACTTATTTGAAAAATTATGTTAAAGAGAAGGAAAAAAAAGAAAGAGAGACAGAAAGAATGAGTGACCTGCGAGTGTCACAAAATAATGTGGTATCAAAATACGCTCATCTGACCGTAATTAAATGCCTAAAACCTCTGAGCTTTCAGGGGCTCCGCCCCCTGGAACCCATCAAGGGCCCTAAGACGGCCCCTGAATGCTCATCTGACCATAATTAAAAGCCTAAAACCCCTGAGCTTCATTGGGCTCAGCCCCCTGGACACCCGCCAATTAGTGACCTGCCAGTGTCACAAATAAGGTATCAAAATCATGCTGATCTGACCGTAACTAAATGCTTAAAACCCCTGAGCTTCCGGGGGCTTCGCCCCTTGACCTTTTTGCTCATTTAGCCACTGCCCCTGAAAGGTGAGCCCCCTGGAATATTTGCCCCCCCCCAATCCAAAACTGCTTCCGGCGCGCCTGCCCCGGCCTCGTGTACGTGTATAGGCCTATACCATACACTGCACCAGCGAGAAACCAGGGAGATTTGGGCGACGTTCCCGGTTTTTAATTTTTGGGGGCGACGGTCGCTGTTTAGAGTTTTCTACGGAAAGGCTCACAACACTTTATTCATGCACTAAAAAAAAACAGTTAAAAAAAAGAAAGATTTCCGACCGACCGACCGACCCATGTTTTGGCGCCTAAAGGGCAATATACATCTTTTTAAAAAAGGCATAATGGAGATTCGAATAGAGCCGTGTACACAAGAAAAACTTTTGCTGATAACAATGTCAGAAGATATTCTAACATCGCCGTTAAAGAAACCCCAAATAATATCTAACATAGAGGGGAGGGGGAGGGAGTGAGAGGGCGACGGAAGAAAGGGATACACGAAAGAGAAAAGAAGGTAAAAGAGAAGGAGGTAGATAGAGAAAGAGTGAGAGAGGAAGAGAGACAGAGAGAGAGAGAGAGGACAAAAAAGAAGAAGAACATGAAACTGAAATGTTCACATACAGATAACAGAATGTAGAACAATAGGAAAGAACAGTTCGATGACATTGTCTTTTAAGGGGAAGTCAACCCTGACGTTAAAGATAAAGACCAGTTCTGGTCATGCGATTGCATTGTGAAATAAACGTTGTGGAATCGATCAGAAAAGGTTGATCATCTAGCATATAAGTATTGGTGTGTACTGCAAGGTTCTGGAATCATCAAAATGATAAGAAATTTGGCCCAGTCTTGGTAAAGTTACAAGCACTGTACACAGAAAGATGTATATGGGACTACGCGACCACGTGCGCGATATCTATTTGGTCCCAATAGATATAATAATTTACCAAATATATCAATTAGTAGGCGGTTTCCCGACAAAATTTGTATCATCACGTATTAGTCAAAAAAACATATTCTTTCACATGATTGGTAATGAGAGCTTCCATTTCTTTTTTTGAGACCTTTAAGTTGGTTTTGACAGCAGCAGAAAATGAGAGCAACATGTCAATGAAAGTTTGAGCAAATTTTGAATTTTTGAAGTTGCGATCAATCACATACAAATTGGCAACTCTGTTACATATTCCTCCATTTCGCTCTGTACTATTAGATTCAGAAATTTCCATTTTCTCTACGGAAAATTCTCAATCATTACATGCACCCTAAATAAAATTATTGCAAATGTGTTTCTATACATCCCCTGTTTGAAACGAATCTATTCCGCCATCAATAACTAAGAAAATGAACGTTTATGAAATGTTCTGTACCGAGCAAATTGGAGAGGACCTCACAAGATGATAACTTTTCATCAGGGGCGGCCGAGCGACTTCCAAAGTGGGTGGGGGGGGGGCACTAAGAAAAAAGGGCACTTTCTGGAAAAAAGGGCACCTACAAAGGGAAATCTCAAAGCGAAAATATACAATCTTTTAGACATTGGTATATACCCCTACATTGTGATTACATTATCAGGGATTATTTCAATATTTGTTTCATGTTATACACCATGATTAAGATATTGCTTAAGCATCATACTTTACAGTTTGGTGTGATGGTCTTAAAAATTATTTGCGAGCGAGCGAAGCGAGCGAGGAAAATTTTTAAGATTTGTGAGGTCGCAGAATTACATCTTATAAGGGATTACATTATCAGGGATTATTTCAATATTTGTTTCACTTTATACACCATGATACAAGATATTGCTTAAGCATCATACTTTACAGTTTGGTATGATGGTCTTAAAAATTATTTGCGAGCGGGCGAGGACAATTTTTAAGATTTGTGAGGTCGCAGAATTACATCTTATAAAGAGGAAAAAACCCAATCCTGATGGAGTTTTAAGCACATTCTCAAAATGGGAAGTAAAAGGGGCACGTGTCCAAATAAAAAGGGCACTTATCAGAGTTGAAAAGGGGAAGGGGCACTTTTACAAATTAATAAGGGCACTTGTGAAAGTAAAAGGGGCACTATTCCTATGTAAAAAGGGGCACTTCTTACAAAGTTAAAGAGGCACCTTTTCTATGTAAAAAGGGGCACTTTTGGGTGCTTGAAAAAGTGGGAGGGCACTGTGCCTCCTGCCCCGGGAGGGCCGCCTCTGCTTTTCATAATTTCCTACTTTTAATCAAATATTGCTCAAACTTTCACTAGTTTGTTTCTCTCGTTTTCTGCTTGTATCAATACCAGCTAATTGTCAGCGTGAACATCTCTTTTTTGAAAGAGAAAGAGATTAATTCCAATGACATGAAATGATAGGGGATGTGTGGATTTCAGGGACAATATATATTACAAAAAAATGTCTCGTGACGAGAGAGAGAGAGAGAGAGAGAATTGATTTCTAACGAAAAAAAACAAACAAACATTAATTGTAGGGGCATTGCAATGCAAATGTCAAGGGATAGAGCGTTTTCAAGGGCGTTCCTATCGCGGCTGCTAAAACTCGAGAGAATTCGGACCCGGGGCTCTGCCCTTGCACCAGATGTACCCTAAGGCGTGTCTCTGGACCCCACCCAGAAGGGCTCGCGCTTACGCACATGTTGGCTTCGCCCCCCCCCCCAGTGGCGGATCCAGGGGGGGCCCGGGCCCCCTCCCCTAGCAAAAAAAACAGGTAAAAACACCCTTTAAAAAAAAGAAGAAGATGGGCCCTCCTGGCGCCCAAGGGGGGGGTGGAAAAATAACCCTTCCCATAAAGAAAACTGTGCTCACTACCCCCTCCCCTGAGCGAAAAATCGACCGGCACGATTTTCAAATTTTCGCACGAAGTGGGCCCCTTTAGGCCCCTCCCTTGCCGCCGGCTGGATCCGCCCCTGCCCCCCACATTTGAAAAGCCTAGATCGCTGCTTTAGCTGGCATACTTCCTTCAGTCGGAATACCCCCCTACCCATTTAATTTGGATAGATTTGTGGATAGGCGAACATAATGGATAGACTTTCAAATGTGATACTTCTGCCATCTCCACTTCGAAGTTCGATCAGAGTTCGGTGTTGTCATGTGACCACAGTTTGCTGAGTCACATGACAAGTCATGTGACCCACGTTGCACAACACTGGTTGTTTACGTTTGGAGGTTTGGTGAATCTGACCCTCGCTCAAGCTCTGCTTATTTCGTCACTAGATCTAGACCACGTTGCCGGTAGTCATTTTACCAATAATATCCAGCTTAATACTGTAGAAAAAAAATGAAGAACCTAGTATTTGTTAGCATATTTTGCGCAATGATCGCCATCGGGACTGCACATCTGTGTTTGCTGAGTCCTCCACAGCGCGGCTCGATGATGAATATCAACAAACCAGGTTTGAATTATTCTTTATCATATAATAATTAATAGGCTAGCAATTAGCATAAACTAAGAAAGACATCGACATAAAGTTTATGTGCTGTTGTACCATGTGTATCGCATGCCAATGTACGGTTATGATTTATTATCTCGATACTTGATACCTGGTGGAGTTATATCAAGGAGATATCACAACATGTTGTGATATCTCCTTGGTTATATACAGTGAAGTGAAGTACGTGTACTGTGAAGTTAATTTCTTGGTTCAACAGAATGAAGAAGACATAAAGATGTTAGAAAAATATTTTCCATTCCATCAATTTTAGAAAATTGTTAAAGTAATAAATTCTAATTTAATTAATCATTGGATTTAGGGTAGTAATGATAATGAAAATGAAATTAATGAATTATTGCTGTACAGAATTTGAAAAACATGAAAGATGAACTAATCAGTATTGGTTTTTCTTTTTATGTGAAGCATCTCCGGACTGTGCATTGCTGCCAGAGCCATGTGGAGGTCGTAATGCTAGCATGGGAACTACTCTCGCTATCAAGTAAGTCTGGGATTAATCAAGTACAAATTGATTCAGTAAAACAACAGAAAAAATACAACAGAATGAAAAGTTATATCTAAATCTAGTAGACATATGACACAACTAAGTAACATCACTGGAAGTTGTGCTCACTCATAGGTACATGTATTGATGGCCGGAGCACCAAAGTGGTTCCCTCCCATTGTCTGGGAGGGAACTACTTGAAGCTCCATGAATTTTACCATTGAGCGTGCTCGCATGTGTGTGTCACAACTTTCTCTCTCAATATGCTATGAGAAGAGTGGTGTATGGAAGATGAAACCTAGGGCTTGACATTAACAGGGGTAGTATAGATATGGGCATGATAGGCCCCAAAATTACAATTCAATTCAATTCAATTCAATGTTGAATCCAGACCCCTAATATTTAGACATTTTGATTTGGCAGTGGGTGCATGCATATATAGAACCTACAAAATTTAAGCCTGGAACCCCCGATACAAAAAAAGCTGCTATTGAGAATGGAAAATAGGTAAAGCAGAAAGTGATATGAATTACTTTATCATCCTGTCACTGTTGGCCTGAAAGGGCTGATTAAAGCTGTCCCTTAAAGCCCCACTGTACTACTTGTAGCTACTTGCTCCCTCTATATAGAAAACAATGCCTAAGCGGTGCCCGTTGGTCCCCAATGATCCTCTTTTTCTTATGTTAATTGAGAGCTGAGTTGACAAGATAACCACCTGTCAGTGACCACGCTAATCCCTCTAATCTCTCCTGGCCAAACTAGTGCAGACGTGCTTTAATCTCTTTGTTTCTCTGTTTCTATTATCAATTTATTTGTCCTGCTTAAGCATTATGTAAATGTCATCAATGCACTATACAATTTACATGTAGGCCAACTGTCAAAATAATGATAATTGATGATGATGGTGCTATTTCTTTTCTCATTCTAACCATATATTTTTATTCCTTTTATGTACATGTAGGGAGGGAAGCAGGTTTGTTGTAGCCTTCCAGAAAAACTTGGATCATTTTTACCCAAGTAACCCTGTAAGTATCCAATTTGAAATATGATTTACCTTTAATTGTTATTCTTCACAATTGTAAAGTTTTGACTACTGGACTGGTATTCTGAAATTGATTCTTGCTCATGTCAATTTGAAAATTAGCATCCCTACATCTGTTAAAAAGTTATATGTTTTATATTGAAGAAACATGGCTTTGATAATTTGATTGTTATGTTTTAATTTCAAACAACTTTCATCATACACTATTGAGCCAATGGCATTTAATTTTCATATTATTCCTTTAAAACACACTTATTTATGTTTGTTAACAAACTTTTGAAGTTATATTGATCTACTGACCTTTGTTTTAGTAACAATGTAAATAAGCAGGTGAAGTGCATGTCATTCTAGATGACCTTTATCTGATTAATTGATTTATTATCAGGTAGTTAACTTCAATAACACGATTCTGTCCAAAGCATTGTGAGTGCTGCAAGAAAAAAATAAATAGGAATGGTGTATGTATCTCTACAAAACAACCTACTCTCCAAATTTTGAAATAGAATTATACTTGTACGGTAGTTCTTTTTTGATGAATACAGAATTAACATGTCATATTCTTCTAATTCAGACCATTTGTTAACTCCATATTTAACTCCACATTTAAATCCATATGGGACTGAAAGACCCCATTTGATGAAAATAAAACTTTATATCATTGAATTAACATAGAATACAAATATAAGGGAATAAAATATATATATTTTCCCATTTAGTATTGTACAAAAGCAACCAGGCGCCATTTTTACAAGCACTCACATGCTAATCCAACCACATAAACAGTTGCCTCTTACCAGGACTTTTAACACCTGGTTGGAGAGTAGCAAATGTAGATTAATGTCTTACCAAAGAATTAGTGCCGCGGCGGGACTGGGACTGGAACCATGTCATCCACAGTCTGGTGACCTATCCACTAGACTGTGACACGTCACCTCTATATGGACAAAGGTTGATTGTGGCAGTCCTGTGAATCTTCCATTAGTCGACCAAAGAGTTAAACTGATCCACTTAATTGGCAGATTTGTTGATATTTATTTTTTAAATATTTAACCAACAGGGAAGCTTCAAGATTTCTTTGAGTTTTGATGAAGAGAAGACTTTCCAACTCTTGCAGTATCTTCCCGACACCTCCGACCCATCCCTCACTCTCTACTACATGAATGTCACTATGCCTCAAACGTGAGTATATATGGATGCAAAATAGACCGGTTTACTATCCTATTCAAATTCATGGATGTTTCTTTCCTGAGGACCTAGTGATGAGTTATTCCATTACCGGTAACTGTTTTAAATGAATGAACTTCAATAACTGAAATCCAGTCTTCATACATTATTTCTTGCTATGTCGGGCAAGATTGGAGAAAGCCTTCAGGTTGTCAAGAACAACCTTTGTTAAAAAAGTATGCATGAAATTTGAATATTTTAGTAAACAGGTCTATTCAGTGCCACTCATTATCTGTAAATTCTGTTTTCAATCCAATTTTTTTCATGTTTGTGTTATACTACTGTTATGCTTTAAGAAATGTTCCTGGCTAGGAGATGAAGTGCCAGTTCTCTCATTATATAGGATTTTGTTTATGTTATGGTATTCTTGATAAAAAAAAGGGCGAGAAAGGGTGACAAAACAGCATACTTTGTGCATCTTAGGGCTATTGGCCTATACACTCCACAGTGTACCGTATTACAGATTTGATTACATTTTTATTACAAGTTTAAATGTGCATGCTCGACATAAGACAATAATTTTTTTTAGGCTTCACATAGTGAGAAAAACATCTTACATGTCTTTAAAGCATTTATTGTGTTGTATTTTATCTTACCTTTCAGGCCACTGAATAAACCAGGGACATTGAGGGTAAGTAAACAGGTTTGGTACACAGAAAAAGTGATTTTAAATTTTACAGTGTGTTGCCAGGATTAGTTACATCTAATTCAAGAAAATTCGCACAACAACCTGCATGGGGAATAGACTCAAAACTTTCTGTGATTTTTTGCTCCCTCTGCTCATGTATAATGTGCAGTTCCTAATTCCTAGCATTCTTGATCAAAAGATAATGTGAAAACATCATTAAAAGGAAACACTGTACGGCTATGGGTTAAAAGATGTCCAGCCTTTGATTCCCTTTCATCTTGTTTCTTTGAATTCCAGGTTGCTTATGTAACACAGAACCCACAAGCTCCAGCCGTATTCTACCAGTGCAGTGATATCATGCTCTACTAATGGACGGGGGTCTTATACCCAATCAAATTGGCAACTCCATTTGTTGAACACCTCTTTGTTGCATATTTGTATCCCATATATTTACATGTCAAAACCTGTGTGGTCAACTTGTATAATTTTCTGAAATATGTTATCTCCAGATGTTCCAATCGACATGTATATTTCAATAGGTATTGTTCAACCAATTGTATGTCGTACATTCCAAGTGTATTCTATAACCCTACATACATGTATATTGTATGTTCCATCAAGTGTATTATCTAGTAACCATATACACCCATATATACCGACACCAGTATGATGTACAGGTACATTGTGGCGTATGTCACATATGCAAATGTTTCAACACATAATGTTTTAATTGTTTCAGGCGAGAATGGTAGCAATATGATATGAAGTTTGCAATCAAGCATGGCTTAAGTGTTTGTCTCTCAATTAAGAAAAAATAAGATAATTACACAATGTATTATGAATTTCTTACAGGGTTATAGAAGTAAATATCATTCTTATCATCATTTGTATCCTACTTGTGCACAAACTTTAAAATGCAGGGATTTTGTATGAGAAATAAGTTTTACAGAAGTGATATATCTCATTTGTTTAGATTAAATAATATGTTATTGTTATGTCTTCCAAGCACAAAGTTACAGTATGTCTTCAATTTCGGGTACAGCATTTGCAATAGTTCAAAATTGTACTTTTCTACACGTAGTCAAT
Organism: Mesocentrotus franciscanus; assembly: GCA_037976565.1. Taxonomy (NCBI): domain Eukaryota; kingdom Metazoa; phylum Echinodermata; class Echinoidea; order Camarodonta; family Strongylocentrotidae; genus Mesocentrotus; species Mesocentrotus franciscanus. The sequence continues at coordinate 24,445,183 of CP137668.1, forward strand.
GTGTTGGGTCTTTATATGTAGATTTTAATAGACATGTAGGACATTGCAGTATTTTAAGAGTGTAAAGAACAACTTTGTTAATGTGTCATGATAGCAATATATGATTGAAATAAGAAGTAGACTTACTAGACTATTAAATTCAAATTTAATTGTTTATCTTAAAGGGCGGGGTGTTTAACTGACAACGCTACCACTGTTGTAATGTATTTCAATTGTGCCATCTTTCGGTGAAGGAGTACATCGAGCAATTTCCGGTCCCTGTACCCAAGCATCATCGATCACACGCGTCATCAGTTGGTGATGCATTGTGGGACATGGCCTTTGACACATTGAGACATTGTGAGCAGCAGATGGCAGTAAATCTGAAGTAGTGTCGGTAGAATACCCCGTTTTTTGAAGAAATGATACATGAGGTGAACAAGCTACATGTATTTCATGCAATAATCACTGTGAATATATCTCTATCGTACAAAATATGGATTTGAAAATATTGAAGTGATTTATTGAAGGAGTTTTGATATAAAATTGAAAGTGATGCTAATCTGTCTGCACTCTATGGTATAGAGACAGGTCCTCCTTAATGAATTAAAGAAACTGTAAATTTGTTATACATTGTCGGGTAAAGTAATACATAATTATTTGAATGTTTTTATCTGACTTTTAAATTCTATTTCTATTTTGTGTAAATGTTATACAGAACAGCATGGTTTGAGTACTTAACGTGAAGCAGACTACCTCTGGATTTGGATTTCTTATTGTTGTATGATCTTCCTATGTCAGTCCTTTGCACAACTTTGCTGAAGTTTTATTCAAGATCTTGACAGACACAGATTATTATTCAGAACGTGTGATTATGTGAGATAAAATGTCTGAGCCTCACATTTGTAGTAAATAAATGAAGATATCATTTCTTCAACACTGGCGTTATTTACTAAAATGAATCAATGTTTATAAAAGAAATGTGGAAACGGATGCAAATGGATGCAACTCAAAATCTTAACATGTATATGAATAAAGCAATCAACTTTTAGTTATACAGAAAGTTATGTTTACATTCTGACATTGTTTGTTCGTGATCATACTTTTTTATGATATTTTTTTTTAACTTTAGAGAATAATATCCTGTATTTTTGATAGCGGACTCAGGTGGGCGCTGTCTGTATTCTACTGATGTATGGAACACCAAATGTCAAACTCACCATTATACAAATTTCTGTCATTCTGTCACAAAATTGATATCATACCATGATTTGTATGTTGTGTTTATAGTAACAGAATGGCGGGAATATGTGGTAAAGAGTTTGATGCTTGGTGCTTCATAAATCTAGTCGAGCAACTCAACCCACAATTTGTTTCATGCAAATTGACGGCTGTCCGCAAGAAGGTCATAAGACATATGTATTGTCAATGGGAGTATGAGCCTTCTTGCAGGCAACTGACAAAAAGGGAAAATGTACTTCCAATTTTTACATGTTTTTTTTCTTTTGGTTTTAATCTTTATGCTCACAAAGAAAATTTCTCAATGACTTATATCTCAAATGAACAAAAAGACTGAAAGACAAAAATTATTTTCTTGGTATTGTGCATAGTAAGTGCTTTTATTAGCAACACCAATCAATGTATACACAATCTGTGTAATATTCTCTGTAAGTGCATCTATCACCTACTCACAAAAAATATTCTCTCATCTCTTATCAAAATAAGTGAAAAAGTGGAAAATATATGCAATCTATGCACACATTTGACACAAATATATAGACTTTTGATATAGTTCTTACAATATATATTTTATAATGAACAATACATCATTATAGTTATAAATACATTATGATACATAACTAAGCTTGAAAGAATATTACCTATCAATGAGTCGATGCATGATTTGATAATATTGTTCAAAAATCAAACAGAACTTTACAGCTGAATAGATGCCTTAACCATGCTGAGATCATCATATTTAAATTTTGGGTCCGTGAAGTGTGGAACTGTTATATTATATCACTGCAATTGATCCCATCATTTAGCAAAAATCAGTAATGGCCTAAGCAGAATAAAACCAGTTTGATCAACTTAACTAGAAAATAAGAAAATAAGAAAGAAGTGGGCTTGGCACCCAGTACTAGATAGAAAGACCGACAACAACAAAAAAGACGGAAAAACTGACCGGAGCGAGACTAAAAAAGAAACACAAAATTACTTTGTAGGAGAGACAAGCAAAGGAAAGTGAGAATTAGAAAGATATAAGAAGAGCCAGACATAATTTAAGAGACGTGAATAGAGAAGGTCCGATCACACAAGAGAATAAAGAAATAGAGAGGAGGAAGAGATTTCGTTTTAAAAATATGGAACAGAAAGAAAATAACAAATAAGAGAGAGAGGGGGTAATGAAAAAAATGTGCATATTCATATTTTCAATTAATCAAACTTGTGAGCGACATATACATGTACATGTACACATCCACTTGACTAAATCATAAAGCAGTTAAGACCTAAAATATAATCTTCCTCTTTTTCACCCTATTGCGAGTCGTTTGAACCATTCCTATTATCCCACAAGGCAACAACCATCCCTAATTTGGTCAAGATGAGTAAAAGAAGGTAAAAATGTAATGATTATGAATTATTTGTGCTAGTACAGCTGTGCTTAAGAGCTTTTGAAAGAGCATCATATGGAAATGAGACGTTGCGGCCACCTGTTTCCAATGAAAGATAGTTCCAATCTATTCAATACAAATGTTGACCAATCAAAATATAAATTTCAAGTGCAAATTATATCACAGTAGATTGGCAAATAATAGAACATAGTTTGGTAGCAAGATAAAACTGGAGAGATGTAATCGACAAAAATATAAAGACTTGAATATAGGAGGAAAATGAGATAGAAACAGTAGCATCTTAAAATAAAGATGAATTGTAACTTTCTTCTGAACATTTTCAACATACATGGTAACTTTTCTTGATACATGTATCTCATCATACATGTACATATAGGTGCATTAATTACACGACTGCCTATAGCCTCACCCTCCTCACAAGCCAATTTAATGAATATCTTTGAAACTGGTAAACGCTTATCTCAACTGGGTAGAATGTGTTCATTACATACCACATGGGTATCTACATGTTACAAATAATGGTTTACAACAAACATATCACACATTTTGATCATTTATAAACATACATTGACAATAAATGACTACTAGTCTGCATTGGTATTACATTACAAGTACAAACAAAAAAATGAATGGCAATGTCCATCAAAGCGCTCTGTATTCTGACATTCAAACTCGCATTTTCTCCCTGACTTATCACTTTAAACTGAATATAAACTACACGCTATCACATTCATCATTATTACTTCTCAATGAGTTGTTCAATCTTGGGCAGTTGGAATTTGTTCTGAGTGACATATACAATGTCATGTACATATATACAATGTAATCTACAAGGGCTGTTCACACTAACCTATTCAACTTGCACACATTTCACATAGTTAATATCATATCAAACATATCTACACACACGTTTACCACATTTATCTGTACAATGCATCCACTTTGCAAGTCAGCTCCACAGTTCAACTTCATAATAGGTATGTACACTATTCTACACCATCATCCAACGTCTCCTTTTAACATCATCCATATAAACTCTATAGTACTGAGTGCAAAACAGGATGTTGTTCTACCAGAATATTTACATATTTTTTTTGTAACAGGGTTGTGTAGCCTTCTTTGCACATGGTAAAAAACACTTACATATTGCTGAAAGCTGTACACAATTTTAGTGTTGAAAATGAAAAGATTTGTTTTCTTCATCCTTTTGAGAAATGTTAATTCACAAGTCAAAATTCTGCAATCTACATAATCTGTTTACTAAAAATAGCAAAAAAGAGCACCTTTTTATTTTCACTACACCTAACCACCAAAGTGGGAGCAATACAGACATTATTACCATTAAAGTGCATCTTATATCCCTCTATTTTGAGAAACACGCAATGTCATTTGTTTGCATAGCTATATGATTCTGGTATCTAAATAAGAGCAATGTCATTATCAATCTAATTCGTTAGCACCTGATTCTAAAATCAACTCTGGTTTTTTGGTACAGTTTAATCCATTTATTAAAGCAGCCACTCATCACAAACTTATTTAACATATATAGTCATAGAATTTCAATTAGAAGAACGTTATACCTGCTGACCTTTTCCCATCCAGACCTGGAGATGTATTATCAAAACAAGTATTTTTTCAAAAGCTTTTTTTTCCTTTCTTGAAAGTGTAAAAGGGTTATATAAGATAACAAGTGAAAAATAAACGGACCTGATAATTATAATATGTATGTTATACAAGTATGCCTGCTACAAACTATATACCGTACATAAGAGATTTTACTTTTGAATCATGTTTTCCTTATAACCCTTGAAAGAAAAAAGAAAAAAAGTAACAAAGAGGAGAAAATGTAAAACAAACAAAATAAGGACCCCCAAAAAATGTTTATACCGATCTGGATGGACTGATTTTTGCACACTTCATTCAGCATCTGACGATGAATGCCCTTAAGAAAAACCTAAGCACAATTCTACAGCTGGCCTTACTGAAAGCATATGAGAAATTGCACTCCTCCTTTGCACGAGAATCACTCATCAAACGATAAACAAAAGCCGTACAAAATTGTCATTGCGTATCTTGAGGATAGAAACACATGTAGAAACAAAAAAGTATGTATATAATCACATACACAAAACTGGGGAGAAAATCATTACAAATCAAAGACTAAAAAATGATTTTTAAGCAGCACAATTGAAAATAAATTAGTTTTAACACAATGATCATGACATGGTATTAGAGTTGCAGTACACTTACACGCAGCAGGTTTGAAAGGGCAAGAAAATACAATGAGAATTTGAAATAAAATGAAGCAGCTAACAATCTTGTAAACATTCAGGTAAAGAAAATACAAAATTCTGCAGATTTTTGTCCTTTACTGTTTTCACACAGCAGGATCTTAGTGAGTTTAGAGATGCAAAGACGTACATTAATCAAATAAAAGCTGAAAATATCATCACCACTTTGGCAGATGATTTTTTTTTTAATGACAACACATACCCAACTTTCTGGGCTATTAAACGCTGAACAAAAGTTTGCTGCAATGAAGAATGTACTTGGCTATGATACTACGTGTGCATGCAGTATCTGTTTGGTCTTACGCACGTTAAATCCAGATTTGGTCTCTACCGATTCATTTGGTCTAAATCAAACATTGTTGTTGAAGAAAGATAAAAATGAAACATCACATACCTCCAACATGCTCGTAAACACAAACAAACCTCAAAAAATAAATTCAATCAATATCAAATTGAATTACATGTAAAAGTCCATAGTACTTATAGACATGCTGAGATCGTGTAAGATAATGCCATACTGTTTGCACATTTCGAATGTGCAATACGCTGGACTTTTGTATCTCACCATCGCTTGATTTCTAGAAATGCTAGCGACTTTCACTGGATAATTTAACTGAATTGCTTTTTAATGATTTAGAAGCAGCAAAGAATAGCCTTTAAGAGTGACATCAAACCGAGGTAAAATAGACTCCATCTGCCACCAAAAAGACTAGACCTGCTCAATCATACTGCTTCATTTTGGCAAAATCAATTTAATTCTTCAACAAAATGCATACAGCATTACAAAAACATGTTGGACTCTTGCTACATTGTCCCTGATATATTTTTGTGCAGGAATGTTGCATAAGATGCTTACTCTTCTTATTTCTCACACAAGTTTGGATCAAAGTAGCACTTTAAACCATTGCACTAATCTTGCATATGAACTCAAAATATGTGTACAGAGTCGTAGCAAATGAAGAATTTAACCATTTTCACTATCTTTTGCACACCAATACACATCATAAAAACACTATGTGTTGACAAAATTAGCTAGAGCAATGACTAATTTGCACAATCATGACTGAATCTTGCATACCAAGATAAGTCTATGCATACTTTTTCAAAAAGTGAGCGGGACCCTTATTTTTTTAACTAATGAAGGATCCAGTATACAAACACACTATTTGCACAATATATCCTTGCAAAATTGCTTTTATATTAAGCACATGTCCAGTCATCTTTCATTGAATTGAAATTGTCAATTAAGGTACTGCAAAATTTGGCTGAAGCTAACAACTAATTTCACCATCCTGCAAAATCTTGTACATGGAGACATATCGCAAGGTAAAGTGCTTCCTCGCAATGTTGATTCAAGCATGTGAACATGAACAGTCCTTTGTCCTTTGTCATAGGTAAGAAGAATTGACCCTTGCCAATCGAGATACATTTAGGTGAAATTCAGCTGGCTCTATCAAATGATTTTCATCATCGCAGAGGATTCTGCAAACATGGACACCAATTGCTTTGTATTTCCATGCAACACTTGCAACTCGACCACATCACCATTCCTCTTTCATAGAGGAGGAATGATTGCTTTTGCCCATGGAGACACTCAACGCATAATATCTCCACAATGTTAGGCTAAATCAGTTGATGACTACTCTTTCACAGAGTTTGTTTATCAAGATTTGGCAAGTATGATTGGAGTTCTGTGTAGCGTGCATGGCCTCATGTTGGTCTACATCTAATGATCCATTCAGCTGTTGGGTTGACCCTAACGAGCGCCATCATGTTAGTCTCAGGATCTAGACATCTCTCTCCTGTAAGCAAAGGAGAGAACAATATAATCAGACTCAGAGTTGTTCAGCATACAATCATTCAAAGGTACACTGTAGTTCAGTTGAACTTCATACTGTAAAAGCAGAATTTTTGGCAGACTGTTGCTGACAGCCAATTGCAAAAAACTTTTATACGGACTGCCAATGTTGGCAACTTTTTTATTTCATGCACGTAATTTCATCATTTCATGAAAATACTGTAGCCTCATGATGGTGTTTGTGTATATCCATTTTATGTGTGAGGTGTTCAATTGCTCCATTTATTTCATCAAAGAAACCGGTTTTGGGATGAGATTATAATTACACGTAGGTTTAGGTTAGGCTTGGGGATAGTGATAGGATTACATGTAGGTATAGTATTTGGTCTAGGGCTGAAGTTTACAATTCAGTTTATGTCCACGGAGCAATCGTCATTGTGTATGTGGCGTAAAACCAATTGTTCAACTCACCTATGCATCCCCCAATTTCGTAGAGATAGAACTTTGGTGCTTTGCTAGAGGTGATGTTACTGACCAAATCAAAGCTTGAATTCCTAAAAGAAATAAAGAAATAAGACAAGGAGCAATGAAGATATCACTTTGAAGACTTTGAACATTGCTTGCTGAAAATTATGAAATGGAAATCCGTATATACAGTGAAACCTGTATATAAAGACAGCTCAAGGGAAACATGAAAAGTGGACTTTATGTACAGGTTCCTTTAATACAGCTTTCAATGAGAAACCCTATTCAAGGGAAACAAAAAATGTGGTCTGTATAGAAAGGTGGTATTATAGACAGGTAGTCTTTCTATACAGGTGGTCGCTAAAGCAGGTTTGACTGCAAAACTATAGCTTCTCAATCCAATCCAATTCTGTTTTAATAGCATGAAATAAGTGAGAGAACATATTGTCCACCGAAAGCCAGAAGGGCAGTAACTTGTATGCTTTTACACAGAGTGAACATCTTTCCTGCTCTCAACAGATGAAAAATCAAGGAAAATGTTGTCAATCCAATAATATTTTATACTTTACATCTAAAATATGGCTTATACAGTCAAACCTGCTTTAGCAACCCCCTGTATAGAAAGACCACGTTTTATGTTTCCCTTGAATAGAATTTCTCATTGCAAACTTAAACTAAAGGAACCTGTAAATAAAGACCACCTGCCTAAAAAGACTGCTTTTCTTGTCTCCCTTGAATGGTCTTTATAAAAAACAGGTTTGACTGTACAATGATGTACCGGGAGTATAAAAAGAAAAAAATTGCAATCAATTGATTGATCGAGTTGCCCATCAATACACAAAATTGTGATAAAACAAGCCGTCTATTAAACCCTAACCCTAACCTACTAACCTTTGAATGGATTTCTTACGGCTCCGCCTCCTGAGGCTGTTCCTCTTGAGGGGCGCAGGTTCAATACTCATGAAAGGTGTGTCCTCTGTGAACTTGGCTACGATGTCTCCTGCCGTTGTCCTCTCACTGAGCTGTATCGTCGTGAGGACCTTCTCGACTGAACCCGGCGTCTGGATTCGGATGATCCCTTCTGCAACCTCCTGTAAGAGAGTCGAAAGGAAAGCACGCAAGTTAGGAAACAATTTCCTGAAATGACTCTGCTTGCTTGTTTTCAAATTAGAACGGTTAAACCGGTTCACATTTAGTGACCACCTGTATGTACAGTCCGACTGACAATAGCAGTAACATTTACCATATCTCCTGCTACAAATTATGTGATGTGAAATCTGTCTATAATTGCTACTTGTCTATAGTGGTCACTCTAATTCTATTGATGGTGTTATAGATAGGTCTGACTATGGTATTCATTTAGTGCTGTGCTTCATAGATGATTGTCTGTTGTAAAAACTTTATAATTTTGAAATTCAGTGCATGATAAAATTCCATTTGACAGTAAAATGCATTTGTATTGTACCATCAATACTTCAAATTATAAATTATTAGCATCATCGGTCCCGACTGTGAATTAAACAGTTGTATTTCATTTTAAAAAACACAAACAAAGATTAAGAGCGAATCAGTTCCAGGAGTAATTGCATGTTTCTCTCCTACTGATATTCTAGGATTACTGATGACCACTCATTTCATCATTAGTTCTCTTTCCATTTTTTTTTTAAAGATAAAAAAATTATGATTGTTAGCTTCCCTTATTATAATCCCTTGGTACAAGCACATGCATTTTTAGACCAATGTTAGTAAAAGATTAGTCTGAATTATACAAATAAGGTTACTTATACAGTGTATATCAATAAAGACTTTAAAAAAAATGTGCAAATAGGATATCTATTTACTTCAGACAGCATATTTGTGAGATGAAGAAAACATATGACAAAACAATTGGTTCTTCAAAACTATCATGATGGTGTCATTTATGTGTATCTTTTCAAAATGGTGACTGCTATCTTCAAAGATCTTTTGTCGTGCATCTTTTATCAACCATGATTGTCTTATGCAATGTAGCTCAGTAATTAGATTAATGATCTTATACTCTTTGCACCCATATGGTTGTAATTTGTAATTAATAAATATATATATTTTTTAATTCACAAGCCCACATTAGTCAGTGGGTCTCAGGTGCTTAGATCTATATTTAATGTTCACTTTAATAATCAAGTGGTGTCTTTAATCCGTTGCTTTGTTGCTTCATGATACCAGACAAATCCTATCCCACCATTGAAAAAGAAGTTCCATCTAAACACAAAGACTTAATAAACAGAGTTGATCTGAATCCATTAAAGTGCTGGCTATGAACTGGGCAGATTGCTGTATGGGTAATTTAGTGTTTGGTACTGTAAGTTAATCTAAGAATTATACATGCATTACCCGGTAGTACAAGATGCAAATTAGTTGAATCAAAAGATACCCAATTTGACATAAACTTGCGATTCATTAGTAGAAAAACAAACAAAATAGAAACAAAGGGTACAGATAGGAGTCTAAGTATGGTGAAATAGGTAGTAAATATTACGGCAGAGAAGTTACGGTTAAAAGCTACATGAATATTGTACAGTTAACAACTAAATTATTCATACCCTTACCAAGTTTTGTAATTTTTTAAGTATGTGAAAAATGGATTTGTCCCAATTTGTGTTTCTTGAAAATGGTTCATATTAAAGGTAAAGACCAGTTTTGGAAACGCCCCTCTCTCAAAAAAATGAAATGTAAGCTCTCATTACCAATCATGTGAACTAATGTTTTGACTAATACGTGATGATACAAATTTTGCCGGGAAAATCGGGAAACCGCCTACTAATTGATATATTTGGTAAATTATTATATCTATTGGGACCAAATAGATATCGCGCACGTGGTCGCATAGTCCCATATATATCTTTCTGTGTACAGTACTTGTAACTTTACCAAGACTGGACCAAATTTCTTATAATTTTGATGATTCCAGAACCTTGCAGTACACACCAATACTTATATGCTAGACGATCAACCTTTTCTGATCGATTCCACAACGTTTCTTTCACAATGCAATCGCATGACCAGAACTGGTCTTTCTCTTTAAAGCTTACATCTAAAAGTATTCAACAAAGGCCCTAATTCAACCAGTTCACCTTTCATTCTTGGGTGACGAAAAAAAAACACAACATCAAATTGACAAGGGGTATGAATATTTTAGTTTCACTGTACATGTATACGATTTTCTTGTATTGATTATTAGTCATTAAGATACATACATTGTATTAGTTCAAATATTAAAGTCATTCAGGTACATGTCATGTATAAAATGTTACAGATTGATGAATTCAAATATGCACATACTGTAGAATCACATAGATCCATATAGAACAAGACATATTACAAGATAGAGGATTAGGAAATGGTGAAGTAGTAGTTTAGTATTGCACAAGTATATGATGTAGCAATCATATACCAAATAAATTATAAATAATTGAATCTTAGAAAAATGTATATTCTTCAGAAGATATTGAGACAAGTACAACGTTTATGAAATTAAGTTAAAGAAAGATGAAAAAAGTTAAAAAGGAGTTGAAGAAATCCTTCAAATTGTTTTCAGTAATAACAAAAACATTGCAAAAGATAAATAGCAGTTAAAATAATAACAACAAAAACAAATTAAAGTTCATGCATTGACATATCAAATGAAAACAGAAACATGCTGCAACAAAAGCAAATGTGGGATAAAACATCTAAAGCTGTTCAATTTCATGTCAACATGCAAAAGCACTGTGCAGTTGGGGTAGACACACAGTCATTGCAGCTTTATAATAGCAGATGCATTCAAAAAGCACGATGCATAAATGTTGCTTTTGTTTGTTTTAACCTCAAATATGCCACTTCTCTTGTCTTTGCTTCTCTTGAATAGCGTCATGACCTAGAGGAAAGACACGATGGAAAGATAGTACAAGGTAGATTCTTTGTGGTGAGACTGATGGAAGAGTAAGGAAAGGAGATGGGCACAGACTACGTTTCCACCATCAATGAACAGTGAAAATCAAGCATTCTCTGTGACAAAGCTCTTGAACCTTACTTTAGAAGGGGAGAGGAGAATTCTATGAAAATAAGTTTATATGTAGACCATGTTCCTTTAAAATTCTAGGGCAATTTCAAGGTATTTGTTTATTTTGTTGTACATTACCAAATATTTCCAGGGCTCCTGCACTTCTTCGAGTAACGATTTCCATGAATTTTCAATAAAAATATAAATGCATGACCTACATTTTCTTGGCAATGTCACATAAATTTGGAAACTTACAATACCTCCAACCCTGTGACTGTTTCCTAATTGTGATATCCAAAAATATTTTCTTGACTAATGTTCATAATCCAGGATTTTCCATGAATTTTCATTTGGTAATTTCTCTTTTTTCATGGCTTAACCAGGACTGGAAATATTTTTTCCTTCCCCCCACCCAAATTCTTTTTTTTTTTTTAAATCCATAATTTTTCCAGGTTTTCCATGACTGTGGGCCACCCATTTATTGTAATAAGGTACTACATATTATCAAAATGATAAATTCCCTTGATATTTTGTCTGATCTAAAATCTGTAGGGCTATCAACTTGATAAAATCACCAGGTGGAGTAAAATCTTTGGTTACATACAGGATAAAATACCATGGACTTGCCCACCATACCTATATAGCATTGTTACCAAACAGGGCCTCATAGAAAACCACCATAATTGGTGAAATGTGCCACACTGTATAAACATCAGAAATAAATAAATAAATAAATAACACATGAGCTGTATTTTGATGGAAGCTCAGTCGGGTTTAGAATATAAAACCTGCACCACAAGTTCTCGACAATGTTTCTGTGAAGGGAGGGGGAGCGTGAGGCGTGTTAAATCAAGCCAGTGAAGAAGAAGAAAGAAACAGAAGGGGCGGGGAGGGGGGCGGGCACGGGGGATACGTGCTGTTGTGTTTATACGCTCACTGCGGAAAGAGGTGTTTGCTAGCCTACAGACACACACACAGCAGTGGAACACAACATTCATGATTAAAGGCTCACACAAAATGTACACTGCTGGAAAAGTGGTAATACATAAATCAAGAGTAATAAGAATGAAAGACAGATAGTATTCTATTCATAATGTTGGTCAAGTTTAGTGATATTTGGAGATGTATCTAATCAAGTCAAATATCATCTTATCTATCAGTGAATTATTAAATCAGAAAAATAAAATGTAAATAATTCCTGAGGTATTCATGCTTCAGTGAATTAACATTTAAGAAAGATTGTAGTAATGCCACCCTGCCCCCCATTTTAAGATTATATGTTACAATCACAAAGCAAATAGTTAACATAATCTATCTATTAAAGTACCGATACGGTTCAAAATTCTTAATTCCTCACAAGTATATACAAAAAAATACTATATACATCTTAACTCTACATGACTATAGAATATATAAAGCTCTAATGAATTTTCACTTTATCAAACCCAAACAGCCCATTAGTGTAGCATGTATAGATGTATTGGTGTATATGGATGGATGTATAGACCCATGTATACATATTGGTGTATATGGATAGATGTACTGTATAGACCCATGTATAGACCCAGGTGTAGATATTGGGGTAAGTGGATGACTTCTTACCGATTTGGAGTCTCTTGATCTCTTCATGTCCACCTCATACATCTTACGGACCTGCTCTAACATCCTGAAAGGTACCTGTTGTACGAGAGAGAGAGAGAGAGAGAGAGAGAGAGAGAGAGAGAGAGAGAGAGAGAGAGAGAGAGAGAGAGAGAGAGAGAGAGAGAAAGAGAGAGAGAGAGAGAAAGAGAGAAAACAGTCAGCCAAAGACAGAGACATATTGACATGCAATTATTCATGAAAAGAACTGTGATATTAATGTATTGCTTCAACTCAGCTCTAATCAAACTAATACTGATTATTCAAATTTTACGTGCCTGAAGGCAATTACCTTAGACTGTGAACTGAACGTGTTCCCTTCTGAAGTTGGCAGATACAGTCAAACCATCTCGTAATGCCAAAAAAATATGGGTCTCTTAATAAAGAGCTTCACTGAAATGGGTGGTTTTATCATCTACAGTTTGATTACAATGCATCTCTTTTTGTATTTCTGCGCAAGATAGGGATTATTTTAAACTTGGTCATGGTCACAATTTACACCTTCATAAAGGCCCCTTTCAGAGACGACATCATGGTAAACCACCTCAAGAAACTGCCATGGCAACATTCCTTTATTCATTCATTAAATTTTCTTTTTTGGGGGGTGGAGGGGGCAGGGGGCAGAGGGGGTTACAAACAGCTCTAACCATAGCAATGGCCGCCATATGTTCTTACTGAACTCTGGGTTATAGGATACAGAATCATTAAGCACACTAGGAGGTGATATGTTGTTGTTGTTGTTGTTAATGCCATGCTTTACTGTTACATATCTGAGTGGGCCCTGTGGAAACATTTTGTTTCATGCATTTACGTAAATTAAAAAAAAATAAAAAAGAGACTACATACCACCCACAGGATATTGTGGTATTTGACAAGCATGCGCATGATGTTTGACGTCCCTGCCGCTATGTGTAGCTCTGAGTAATCAGGTGACTTCTTCCTTGAGATGGCTCTTCCGGAGAACAGGTTGGGTGCCATGATCATGGCCACGTTGTTCAAAGACATCTTGTTCTGGGACTCGTGGCTCACGATTCGACCCAAGTACGTAAGTAAGAGCTGAAAATAGATAATGGAGATGACACAGGTTGAAGCCACAAGATAAATTGTGATAAAGTTGTAATTTTAGTCTATCTTTGGATAGAACAAGTTTATGCATGGGTAGACTGGTCACAGTGATGATGTTCGGTGATGTTCTGTTTTGAGATTCTAGACTGATGGTATGAGACTAAGAGCTGAAAATATATAATAGGGAGAGTGAGAGTTAAAAATAGGTAATAGGAATTAATAGTTTTCACCACCTGACAAAAAGTCAAACATGAAAGTGGTATGATACACATGTACTATCTTTGGATACGAAATACTTTTCTTAAAAATGAAACAACAATAATATAGAAAAGTCATTGCACTGTTGTTCAGGGACAATATGATCCACAATTCTGGGCTGATGATGCCACTCAAGTATGGTTTGCAGGCACAAATCCATGTGTCTAAAATTAAGTCTGAACAACTTGTATTAAAGAGACTATGCAGATTGCAAAGTTTAGTGTGCATCATACAGGTTCTGTACTTAAGTTTGCTTATTTGACAAAGCCAGAGACTGACAAAAATTACCCTTTCAAAAAAATCTGTGAACATCAGGAAAATAACCCCTTTTTTGCAACAAAAAACTATTATGTGTACACCTGGTGTATGACACCAATGGGAATACGGTAAACTATTACCCTGTGACTGAAAAAAATCATCAATCCTTGTTGAAAAGCTGGATACATTTTTTTTAAAGTGCAAGCAAATGAAAAGATCTAGGCCCGTCTTATAAAGAGTTGATATTAATTGCAACTTATTTGCAATCGATATCAATCGCAACTATGTAAATAATAGATAGGAGACTGCAAACTTGCAATTGATTGGAGGACTTGTGTGATTGATTTGGATCAATCGCAACTCTTTATAAGATGGGACCCTGGCGTGTCATTGGACTTTGCCTTCTTTTGTTACACACTGTTCCTAATGACCTTTCCTTGCGAGCAGACCGTAACTAATTTTGGGACTCCCATGCCATTATATATGGCCCACAGGCCCAGGTATGAGAGACTGTGAGCTGAAAATAGACGGTGGGTGGCAGAAGATAGGTCAACCACCAGACAAGATGATACATGAATGTGTGAGGGTGCAATTTTCTTTAGGTACAAAATACTAAAAATAAACTAGTACATGTTAATTAATGCACGAATAGAAAGAGCAAGACCCTGAGAAAAGTGCTTTCCTAGGACTTCTCCTTTGGTGTGATTCTAAGGGTATCCCTATTCTGGATATTTTATCAAAAATATCATCAAATATTCATGATTACTTTGCAATGTTTTATCATTCTAGATTTCCCTCACTCTTGTCTGGATGTTGCATGAATTTCAACATTTATGACAAGGTGACAACAAACCAGAAATAAAATTCATGAGACAAGGGTTTTAATTATTTGTCACAATTCACAATGGTGAAAAGTAGTAAATTTCAAGAAAAAAAATGAGCTTTGGTCAGTCAAAAATATATTTAAAAAAAAAAGTAATATCCAGATTTGGATGGGTAGAACTACTTTAAGGCTAATGAAAAGACTTGCCCTATGACCACATACATCACATGTATAGACAACTACAAAATGACAGGTCACTGACAATCTCTTCACTCCAGCATAGACAGTGTCTTCTCAAAATAATTTTCCTTGGGTCTAATCTGTCGCATCCATCTTTTCCCCTTCCCCCTCTGGCCAGGTAAACCCATGACAGACCCGGGACAGACCTAATGCTAGAGCCTCAGGGGGGTAGTGGCAGGTTTAATTGACCAATGACAGAAACTGACCATTGTCGGGTTCCAGTCCAACAGAAAACTGGAACAAGGGGAAGTCCTGGTCTACTTTATCTGGGCCATATCAAGCATCATCTAATAACAGCTATGCCCTGTTCTTCCTCTTTAATCAACTCTTTGCCCGCCACGTACACAATCCCCCCTGTGCCACATTGTTTTTAGGGTGCCACCTAGCTCATCAGAATATTTGCAAAAGCAGTTTCAAAAACTCAATTTTTCTCGGAAAATGTCAATGTAAACAATGTCTGCAGCGGTGCAATGAAGTGTGATGTGTATACAATGCGAAGCACAGCGTTACTATTGTGTGTGTGTGCGTACAATATAATTAAATGCGTTCCGTGTGTATTGTGAATGAAATGTGACTTGAGTCGAAGTTGGCAGCCCGCTGTATGTTCCGCTAGCCGAACGTAGCGGGCAAAGAGTTAAGGGAGAACTGGTTATAATAAGAAGGACAAATGTTGCTCATTATTAGCTTTAACCCGTTGAATGCTAGGCTTGAGGTAAATTAACTGCATGGTTGATAATGTTGAAGTTCTTTTGTTTTATCCTTGTCAGTGCATCACCTAAAACATGTGAAGTTTCTCTGAAAAGCTTCACAGCCCATTTAAAAGTACATGACCTAATCTTTTAGCAAGTTAATAAAGAAACTGAAAAATGGACAAGAAATTATATCCAATTCAATTATTTTGTGTGAAAATAAAATTGTCTTCTACTTTCCTCCTTCCTTGATAAAGTTGTATAAAAATGTTAAAGATCATACCATAGAAAATGATTTGATACATGTATCACATTTTTAAAGATTCTATATTCCAATTCAAATTATTGGTAGACAAAGGTTTTGGCAAGATATCCCTATAATATGATTAAAATATAAACAAGAGAATATACTTTTATGTATTCCAATATTTCAAGATACAGTCTTTTGAAAGTTCTCTTTTACTTTTTATATGCACCAAAAAGTAGAAAGAGAACTTTCAAAAGACTGATGAAACAGCACCTTTAATGAATTGAGTAAAGAATGACTAAACTAATTATGTTGGAAGGATACATGGGAGTATGTGTGAAAAGAACGGGTAATTATCAAGTTTCTTATCTTGCTATTGTCCGAGACGTGGTACTTCCTCTTATGAAGATAAACTTTAACCGTCTGCATTAATAATTCTGTCTCCCATCATATTACATCTACAGTGTAGATTATGTTCATGCAAGTAAATGTCTTGCATTAGTGAGGCCTAATTAAATTGATTCCTGGTTTCTTGCCCCTTCCGGCCTTCCTTTATTGACCCCCCCCCTTCCCCTTCCCCCTCAGGAGACAGCTAGACAATGAGGTAACAAAAATTATGAACATAATGCAATTTTGCCTTGCTTTGAGTCTCTGTAGTGCCTGTACACATGAAATTCAATTAAGAAAATGTGTGTTAATACAGGCACTGACCCACTTGCATATGATATACAGAAAAACATGAAATGTCAAGTAACATGGAACCCCCCCCCCCTCCCCCTTCTTCCCTTTCTTGAAAAATCCACACAAGAAAGTACATATAGAAATCAATTATATAAGGCCTTATCTACAATCTTTCAAATCTAGATCAATGTTCTCATTAATGTTTCGATGTCAGTTACAAGTTTCCAAAGAATAATTATCTTCCACAGTTTCAGGACATTGGAAAGAACTGATTGGAAGGAAAAAAAAGAGAAAAAAAATTGTATGGCTTTGTAGTTTATACTTTGTATCACATACAGTTTTTTAATTAAATTCCCAGAAACTGAAATCTAAATCAATCACAGATATATACGTGCATGAAAAACCCTTCAACTTCCAAAAATACTACCGATACTTAAATGTTTAAAAGCTCTCACATCACAAGTATAGAAACAAAATAAGTGACCTAATCTAAATGCAGATTTCTTGAATACTATCAATGTTTCAATCACCTGACTTAAATACTTTCATAACACGTCATGTATCACTATTAAAGCCAAGCCTCTACGTGAAGTTGAAATCTAGGCCAAGCATTATCTTCCTTTCATTCTACCATCACGGGAAGCCTTCTCTGATAATCACTATGACATCAAGAATAGTTTCACTAGATTATTGCAAACTGACCCCCATTATACAGCGAGGCCAAATGTGCAAAGAAATCCCTCTATATATAGTAGTACAAAATAGGTCAATCACGTCTACATGTCCACACCACTGCGTCTGAATTACATGCAGATATGTGACAACTACACTATAATTGTCATCACATGCTTGTACTTAACCTTACCTTATAATTAATAAGTATTACAAGGTCCTGGGTAATGGAAACAGGATTTTATAAAAGGGACTCTGGATCGCTTATTAAGGTCAAGTGCCCAATTAAAAAAGGAAAAAAAGTAATTAGTATATGTATCATGTTTCAAAGCATGAAGCCTCTTACAATCACAGGAAAGCTCTGTTATTTATTAACTTTGAGGGAAATCAGAAATATTTCAGAGTGGCCCATTTCTTTACTGTGGAGTAAGCAAGAGCATTGTGTCCTAATGTTGCCACCAGCTTCTCATGGATATCCTTGAGCTCCTTCTACTGGAGCACCTTGAAATGGATGACTGAACGTTGCTGAACAACATCTACTGACATAGACCCCGTTCTCACTCACTTTGAAAGTGGTCTTAGTTAGACCGCTCCAGAGGAACGGGTCTTGAGGAACGGTTTGTGAGGGTTCACACTCCGAGCAGTTTTTTATGGCTCAAACCGCTCCACGAGTCAAAGTGGTCTTGTTGCTATGGCAGCTCAGGTCAGCGAGTAAATTTTTCGCGGAATACTAAGCGTATGTACCGTACTACATGTTTCGCGTGCAACGTCACTAGACCACTTCCGTTCAAAGTACGCTTCCGTTCTCACTCGCACGTTAGAGCGCTCCAAACCGCTCTTAATAAGACCCGTTCCTCAAGACCACCTCCCGAGGTGGTCTTCTGAGCGTCCAGAAGTCCACTTCCTGGACCACTTTGACCGTTCTCACTCACCTAAGAACCGCTCCTGAGGAACGGGTCTTAGTTAGACCGCTCCAACGAAGTGAATGAGAACGGGGTCATAGTCATTTTTTTAAAAGTCCCAGGTACTCCAATTTTAACGACTCCTCTAATACCTAAGTGGGGGTGCTACTGAACTTAAATCTTGTCACCTTTAATGGGAAAGATGAACTACCGGTATTCATAATTACGTCACCAAATACCTGCTCCTTCACAGTTCGACTACAAACTTATTGAACGCCCCTCGTATATCTAAATAACTGGAGAATTGGTTGGATAAGGATTTGAATTGAATTCAATTGAATTGGTCTATACATGTATATTCTGCCTCTTTTTCAAAGATACATGTACAAGTCCGTGAAAATGTAGTTTTATCAGATAAGAGATAAATGGAATGGCGACACAGGGTAAATTGGCAACAGAGGGTAAGTTGGCAACTCTTAGGAAATATTTGTCTCATCTTAGTATCACCATGGCATGAAACTTCAAAATGTTTCATATTAGTGACCATTTTGGCAATCTTTTATTCTCCAATAATTGAAGGAATAGTGATTAAATCTGTAGCCACAATAACAGGTGTAGTGTATTATCCCACTTCCTACCCATCGTGCAGCTCAAGTATTAATCGCTTTGATGGAAGCATCCACAAAGCCAAATATTTGTCCTAGGGTTCGTGACAACATCCACTGACGTAACGAGGAAATCACAGACTTATTAATTTGTATCCAAACCACAACGTGATCTCATTTTTTTGTGGGAAAAAGAGAGAGAATGATAGCTTGGCACGAATGAAAGAAACAAGCACAGGCACGTACATGTATCAAATGCATTGCACTGTGTGTGATGTGTGGTGTGTGTCACTGTTTAGAAATATGAACAGTTCTCTGAAAGGTTGAATGACAAGAGGATGAGGGCTGAATTATGACACCTTGAGAGAAAAAATAAAGGTTAACCATTCTTGCACTTGCTAACAATAGTATCACAGATTCTTCAAAAATACCATTAAAAAACCCCTTCTTTCTTGGAAATGTTGAAGCCAAACAAACAACCAATCATCGACATTATGACTATATTTATGGAAGGTTATTGAGTGTTGTTGATTGAAAACCTATGTTACTGTGAGAGCGATCAGAGTATACAAATATAGTTATCTCAACATGTTCAAGGCACATTTCTGAGGTCTGGTTCCTCTAGGGTATGAAGACAGTTTAAAACATCAAGGTTCCAAGGACAGTTCATCAAGATTTGCTTATCTATCATGGAAAGTGAGGACTTTAATAGCTAAGGTCTAAAGTTGTTCAGATCTTGAAATCTTCAAGATCTTCAGAAAAGTTTGACAAGAGTTCCCTAATTATCCTAGAAAAGGTGAAAACTAAGTTTTGGTCCAATTCTAGAAGGACATTACACTTTGAAGCATCACGGCTTTATTAGGAATCCTCAATATGATCATCAAGATCACTAAAAGTTCACCAAAGATGTCAACGTTGTCAACACCATGTGAGGACATGCCAAAGATTTGACCCTCATAGGATACATTCTTTAATATCCCATGTTCAACAAGGGTGCCATCAATGTCAAGATAAGTTGAGAAGCAAGATGAAGTCTCCTTCTTCTACTATATAGGGCATTTTCAAACAGGTATGCAAATAGTCAGTGTAAAAGGAAGCCTTTACTGTCAAGATTAGGTGAGAGTTGAGGTAAGGTCTAGTTTGGTGTAAGGACAAGACATTTCAAAACATCTAAGAGGTAAGAGCCTCATAAAGGTCCTCACAAGAGTTCACTGAGGAAGTCCTCAATGTCAGTGAGACCTTGCTTGTGGTTTACACTGTTAGGCTCACATCTAGGCTTATCAAATGTCACATCATCATGTCCTGATACCGATCTGGGCCAGGGATGACGCTCATCTCAGAGTCATGTACGGGTATGTGTAAACGGAGGAGCTCCTGAAAAAAAGGACGTCAAACACCCAGCGAAAGTAAACCTTGCAAAACCTTAACGTGGGAAGCGGAAGAAATGAAAAGCTTCCCCTCATCTTGATATGATCTGACTCACTCTCCTCCTCTCTGAGTCAAGTCTAAACAGGATGCTCTCCTCTCTCGCTCTCTATCATTCCCTCTCTCTCGGCTCTCTGTCTTCTGGTGATAGTCTTCTCCAGACCCCAGCTTCCCAGGGGGGTGGGCAGGGCTGGCCAACTGGGGTGAATGTCTCCCTACCCTTCACAGAAGCTAGTGTCCTTTAATGCATAAATAACCAAAGGTCTCTACAGAGAGAGGAGGGAAGGGGGTAGGGGGCTTGAAAGTTTGCCATTTTGGTCGCTTCATCTGCCTCTCTTCACTCAGTCGTCCCAAAGGAGTGGGCGGGGCAGGCCAACTGGGGTGAATGTCTCCTTACCCTTCACAAGAGCTACTGTCCTACTTTGTTATGATCTGTATTCAGGGAAAGGAGGGGGCAGGAATTTCAAATTCTGTCATTTTGCTTTCATTTTCACGCATGTGTTCTTTCAGCACTCTATCATCTCTTGTGGGCGGTTGGAGCTGATTAACCAGGTTCTTTACCTGTCACAAGAGCTACTGTCCTCTGTAAGATCATTAAAGCTATTCTCTTTTGTGTGTATATATTGATCTAAAAAAAAATATATTCCATGCAATTTATTATATCTACTTTTTTGTAGTTTAATTTTTTACAGGGTAGCATTGTCAGTTACAAAACTACTTTATACATTGGCCCTGTTTGCCTAGACAATAATATGATTAAAGATTGAAATTATAGACAAATTAATTGCCAAGTTCTATATAAATGTACCAAATAACGATTCAAGGCAAACTAAGAATTATATATCAATAATGAAGGCAAACTGAAAGACTTTTGTTGAAAATTACACCCCCCCAAAAAAAAACAAAGACAAACAAATAAACAAAAACAACAGAAAAAACAAAATGTTTAAACAAAACCTAACCATACTATTTAAAACTAACATCATTAAGGAACAAATAGTGATGTGGAGGGGAAAATGAATTAACCTCACTCTTTACTTTACCCTGTATCAATAGAGAGTAAAAAACATTCATGATGTTTGTTGAGGCCACACACATTCTGCGGGAAATCAATTCATTCCAAGTAGACAGTCTCACACAGGAAACACACGATTACATCATTTACCAGAACCACATACAAAACACATGTATAATAAAAAACAGAATCTGAGGCTCGTTTTTTTTACAATTGTGCTATACCCCAAGGAGGTAATACTGTCAGATATAAACAATCAAGTACACATCTGAAGGACCTACATGACAGACAAAGTAAGAAGGGAAGCTACATGTAATGTACTATTATATGTCCTATCCAAGGGACTCTGCAGCCTGCACATAATGATTAAACAGTCATGCTGAATGTAGCGGCAGTGGCTCCCAGGCCATTTTGTTCTCCAGGAACCCCGTTGCACCATCTAGCTATCATGTGGACTTACAAAATTGCATTTTTGTTTTCCTCTAGTACAAGGCAATCAGATGAAAATCAGTGAACTCTTTATTCATGATGGATCCAAACTCTGGACTGTTGCACGTTTTGGAGTATGTAAGATTCATATACACTGTATGTGTGACCAGAGTCAACCATGGCAATCCAGTTTGTGGGGAGGGAGAGAGAAAGAGAAAGAAAAAAGAGAAAGAGAAAGAGAAAGAGAAAGAGAAAGAGAAAGAGAGAGAGAGAGAGAGAGAGAGAGAGAGAGCATTGAAATACAATTGATTGCATGACAGAGACTGCTGCTCTCACTTCCTGTCTTCCCATCATGCTTAGCAACCAGGATGATAACAACGGGCCATCATAACAGCCCAGAGAGAAAAACACCCATTTGTGTGCTTCAACAAGGTGTGTTCATACATGGGCATTGTCAATGTTTCTCAACAGATGACTCCCAATACAGAGGATACACAGGGATTACAGCTTATAATACCAAAGAAAACGTGAGGCTGATTTGTTCATGTCCAAATGTTCTTCCATAGATCTTGGTCCTACTGTAAAATGAACTTGTCTATGTTTCTCCAAATACTCTCATCAACTTATTCAGCATCTTCCACATCTTGATTAGATATTGAGGAAATCTGTCATCTTGCAAAGGTGTGCTTATATTATAGTACATAAATGACTCACAAAACCTGTTCTAACTGAAAAACCCCAACAGGCAAGCGAAAAACAATCCACAGTTTTACCCATCTGGGTTGTGGTAAATTATCTATGGCGATGTGCTACATGTATACCATATCAACTTCTGAAGTTTATATATATGATATTTAAGTTGTTGATGTACTTGGAATTAGTGATGTACGTTGGACTTGATGCACTATACAGCACTTTTAGTTCATCTCTTGAAGTGACGGTCTAGGATGGTTTAATGATGTTATCATTATTACAACTTCCAGGGGGGTGTTTCACAAAGATCCTAAGTTGAACTTATCTCTAAGTTGGACTTAACAATTATGGAAAGCCGTTAGCATCTATGAAAATATTTTGTAAAAGTTAGTTTAAAAGGCATAAAATGTCGATTCAAATGATTAATATTTTCTATTATCAAGGAGATTTCATGTTCTTGATGTGGAATTTATGAAAAGTCTAAAATACTTGAATTTCGCTTTTGAATATATATTATTTTAAGGCTTCAAATGGCTCTCCATAATTTTTAAGTCCAACTTAGAGTTAAGTTCGACTTAGGATCTTTGTGAAACACCCCCCAGGACTATGAATTTGAGAAGGATGAACCCTGAAGCTCACAGAGAGAAAAGTGAAGTGTGAATGCTAAAGCATAAAGACCGTCACAGAACGACATGACAGATCTTGGCAGCAAGCTAAGATAACAAATAGATATTTCCTCGGAAACCTATTAATCTCACTGCTGGCAGCCGTTCACAGCCTATTTGGGGATATTCCATAAATTGTCACGAACAGGGTCACAGGCACGAAGGAACAAATTTGACTAGGACTTACTGGGGCATGTAATTGAAAGTCCTTTGTTTGGCCAGAGTCCTTCGTTCGTTCGACCGTGAGCAATCGAAGCAAAGGAAAGGGAGGTGCACCTTCTAAGTCTTGCCACATTGCAAGGTACGACTGACATCTGTCACTACCGTTTGAATAATAGACAGACTCTGATGATCGATAAGAGATCCATGCTTTCTGCAAATCTTTCTCTGCGAACAATGTAGGAAAGGGTGGTTCTAACTGTCAAGCCTTTCCACATGGGAATCGATCAGCATCATTCAAAACATAGACATACTTTGATAATTAAACATCTCTTCTTTCTGCAATATCTATAAGTGAACAACTTGGGATGGTTATTATCAGGTACACCTGCTAAGCTTTCCCACATGGGAATCTGTCAGTACTCTTTTGAGTAGGAAGGGAGGTGCATCTGCTCACTATAAGCTTTGCAACAAGGGAATATACAGGTCCCTTTCGATAAATGAAGAGAATGTTCATGATGTTCCCTGAAATATCTTTTAGGAGGTACACCTGTTAATTATAAGCGCTTCCTCACAGGAATCTATAAAGATAGACAGACTATAAGGATGAATTGAAGACCTCTTTCATACTGCAATGATTTCTGAGATAACTGAAGGACAGCAAGGTATTTCGACATGGAAAATCATTGAATACCATTGTCAATGGACAAGCTTGGATAATTGATGGATGATTGTATCTCTGGAGTCTGAACATAACGTAGACCCATTTGATGTCCTGGGTGGTTGATCCAAGCACTTGTAACTTTTCATCACAGTGCTCTGACGTATGCTCCAGCAACAATTCTCGCTACCGCAACTATGGTATTTTGCCATAGAGGGCAGCATTGGCCGTGGGTATATTTGGCAAAGGCACTTCCGATTCCCATACAAATACAGTCAAACCTGTGTTAACGACCACCTGTCTGTAACGACCACCTGTCCATAACGACCACTTAAATTCCCCCCGTGAGATTTCATGTAGTTAAGGACCTGTCCACAACGACCACCTGTCTAACGCGACCAGCGGCCACTCATTTTGCTTCCGCTGGCCACCGAAAATGCCCACACAACGACCGCCAGGGCCAGCTGTAAGCGACCAACAGCAGCCGTGTAGCGGCGGGTAGCAACCAGCCACAGCAGCGCAATTTCGCTCACCCAGTCAAGCGGTCGTCGGCACAGCGGCTCACTATAATGCTACATGTAGATCTAATGGTCATTTACACACAATAAAACTATTCAACCCTAAGCTCTTCAATCAAAACATTTAATTACCGACAGGATATTGTTTCTTGCACATTTCATGAAAACATAACAATGCAGAGTCATTGTCATGAACTATCGATGACTCGATTGTTCGTCGCGCCGCACCGGCCAGGCCAGGCCTGGCGAGTGATGACGTAAGCGGAGCCTGTCTGTCAATCAAATTTGTCAGGCTCGGTCATCTTGATTTCTTTTAAATAATTTCTGACATGCGTTAAAAAAAATGCCGGACAATTTAAAAAAAAGGAAAATTATGTTTAATCATTTCGTTTTTTTTTTTTGATGGAAACCGTACCACTTTTTGTTTATTATTTTTTTTACCACCGATAAAAAACCTTACGTTGTTAGATTTATCTATTGGCTCTCTGCCTCGTTTTTGCCCGACTGAGCCCTTATAAAGCCATGGAGAATCCTTATAAAGCCACAAGAAAATGAAACATAGGAATCGCTGTGTGGAAATTCAACTTATTTATCAAAATCCAAAAGGATTCTCCGTTGAATTTCCACACAGCGATTACATGTTTCATTTTCCTGAGGCTTTATAAGGATTCTCCGTGGCTTTATAAGGGCTCAGTCGGGCGAAAACGAGGCAGACAGCCAATAGATAAATCTAACAACGCAAGGTTTTTTATCGGTGTTAAAAAAATTAATAAACAAAGAGTGGTACGGTTTTTTGTCAAAATAAAAATACGAAATGATTAAATATAATTTTCCTTTTTTTTTAATTGTCCGGCATTTTCTTTAAACGCATGTCAGAAATTATTTAAAAGAAATCAAGATGACCGAGCCTGACAAATTTGATTGACAGACAGGCTCCGCTTACGTCATCACTCGCCAGGCCTTGCCTAGCCTGTGCGGCGCGACGAATCGAGTCATCGATTGAAGTTCATGACAATGACTCTGCATTGTTATGTTTTCATGAAATGTGCAAGAAACAATATCCTGTCGGTAATTAAATGTTTTGATTGAAGAGCTAGGGGTTGAATAGTTTTATTGTGTGTAAATGACCATTAGATCTACATGTAGCTTTATAGTGAGCCGCTGTGCCGACCGCTTGACTGTGTGAGCGAAATTGCGCTGCTGTGGCTGGTTAAGGTTGCTACCCGCCGCTACACGGCTGCTGTTGGTCGCATTGGCGGGTCGCGGCGGGTCTGCGAGAGGCCTTGCGAGTGCTGTCAATCAATTATTCAAAATCAAAATGACCGCAAACGGCCACCTGTCCACAACGGCCACCTGTCTACAACGGCCACTATTTGTGTTTCCCTTGGGTGGTCGCTATAGACAGGTTTGACTGTACAATAGGTCAAGAACTGGAAAGTCCAATAGAAATTATAGTTTCGGAACCCTACAAACTATAAGTAACAGATTATGATGGTGCCCACATAAATCTAATCAAATCATTGAGGGAGTTCATGAAACCTGAACAACAGTTAAGTAAAATAAGGAATTAGTAGACACTGCTGTATACATTCTCTATGGACGCCGGAAGAAACCTTGTCTTATCGTCTTCCCCTGTATCATATCTGCGCGTGTGCTGACCTGCACAGTGTGGGAGGAAGGTCGCCATCTACTGTCAAACAGTGTATTTGTGGTAAGGTCAATCGCTCCAGGATATATTTCATCAAAGATATACAGATAGGACTAGGGTTGCAATAGGGTTTGAGGTTAAGATTAGGGTTAAAGGTACAGTTAGGTATTGAGTTAGGGTTAAAGTTCAGAGTAAGGTCAAGACTTTGGTTAGTTTAAGATATTGACTGCAGAGCAATGTACAAATGTGTTATAAAAAACCTTCATCACTGAACACATTGACTACTGATTTCTCCTATTCCCATAGGTTTAACACAGAAACCAAACTGTTCCAGTAGTCAATGGGTTAAATCAATTAAAATGCACCTTGTTTACATGTAGCAGATTCTTACCTTCAGTGTTGCCCTATGCGTATCTGGTAGCACCAAGACTAGGAGGTTAAGGCACTGGAGCTGCTTTTTCCGGTCCTTGATTTCTTTTAGAAAGGAAACACAAGGAAAGATTATACGTTTATCAAGCAATTACGCTTATCTAATATCAATAAAGGATGTCGCACGTCAAGGGTTGTTTACTCCTATTGAGTCAGTTAAATAAGAAATCAAATTTGCTTGTAACTCTTTATCTGCTGCGGATTGAAATCCTATACCGCCAAATTCTCTTGTATATTTGTATTCATAATGATAATAATAATAACATTACATTTATAAAGTGCCCATTCATTAATAGGTACAAAGCGCATAACAAGAAATACTTAAAAACAAACAAATAAAGAGAAAGAACATTATCATACAAAGCTTACATTAATTACAAACAGAGAGGAATATTACAACAAATTAGAAAAGATGTGTTTTCAGGCACCTCTTGAAAGCTGTGAGAGTATGGCAATTCTTTAGTATAGGGGGTAAGGAGTTCCAGGTTTTGAGGGCAATAACTGAAAAAGCCCTATCAGGACCATATATACATATTCTTGTGTTAAAAGTTGGCCATGGCAGTCTGCTGCTTGTGCAATTAGTTGACGAAAGCAGGAAAAGGGTTAAGTCATGCTTGATTAGTTACAGTTATAGTTCTTGATATGCCTTTGCAAAAATAATAACTAAATGAAAACTCCATTCTGAAGAAAATTGATCTACTGGTAAATTACAGAAGTACAGGTATGAAACCTGATACAGTCAAACCTGCTTTAGTGACCACCTGTCTACAAAGACCACATTTTTTGTTTCCCTTGGAAATGGTTTCTCATTGAAACATGTACCAAAATGAACCTGTACATAAAGACCACCTGCCTGTAAAGACCCCTTTTCTTGTCTCCCTTGGGTGGTCTTTATAGAGAGGTTTCACTGAACATGTATGTGATAGGTACATGTACTTTGATAATATGGACCTAATATAATTAGTGTAAATCCAGATTATTGTATATCCAGATTATTGTATATCCAGAAACTGTTGTTTAGGTTCCATGCCCTGATATAACTGAATCATAACAGACGCAACACCAAATTTCTGCAGTTCATTAAAGTGTATTGTCCTGAACATGGCTGTCATTTATACTTAACAAAAGTTTCAGGTTTGACAGCATCATATATATGTACATGTGGGGTACTCACTCTCAACCATTGCAAAGGCATTCACATATTCAAATGTGAGGATGGGTGTGGGCATTTCTCTCAGGAACTGCTTCAAGAGCCCGACCGCATCATTGATCCGTAGATCGTCAAAGCTGAACTTGCCATCGTAGAAATCACGCTCGATCTCTTCTCTTAGTTGCTGTAAAAACAATTATGAAACAATATTTTAATTGTTAGCACCATATAAGGCTATTTAGCAGAAGTGGGCAAAATAAATCAACATTTTGTTGACAGATACACCGGACATAAGTGGGTTCATTTTCGGGCAGAACGTCAAAGACTAATGTACATCCATGTTGGAGGATGCTCTACGAAATTAAAAGCTCCTTTTGCATTTTCAACTTAATAGTCCCATCACCCGGTACTATAAAACAAATTACATAAAGAGCAAAGAATCTACGTAATGAATACACAATAACTTATATCTATTAAATCTAATAAGTGAAATTTATGCATTTACATTTGATTTTCTTCTAAAAGTACATGTAATGACAAAATTATAGTAATGCTAATATTTTGTGCTGTTTTTAGCTGGAACATTTACTTGTCCACAATAAATTGTATGAAAAAAAAAAAAAAAAAAAAAAATTGTAAGACTGTATATAATGTGTACATGACCTCCAATACCCCAAAACATCACTCATATATATACCAATACATACAAATGCAGAACACTACAGGGTTTTATAAATTTCTTTTTATTTATATCAGCTTTCTCAACCACACAGGATCCCCCTCCCCTCCCAAGGGTAAAGAGCATCAAATACAGATTAATGCCTTCCTCAATGGCATTGCTATGGCCAGGGTCCAATTGTTACACATGTATGAAACTTTCCAAAACTGTAACTCCCTGTTCACTTAGCAACACGCATCAAAATGATTGAGTTTGACGTCTCTAAAGCTCTGCCCGAATGTAACCTTCTATTAAAGTGCAGTAATAAACAGAAACAAGGTTATACTTCCTGTGGAAAATAGAACTTTTCCTATTTTCTTTGGCATCAGAGAGAGGCAACAATCCACTCTTTCTATAGTTTTCAATGCAACAATTTGTTTTTCGGGTAGTAATTCCATTTTTTATCACTGCCGTAAGACTTGGACTACAGTACATGTAACAAATGTCATAAGTAAATGTATATTAGCTTTGACATTTGCTGTCACCTGTGAAATCACTGTTAAACAGCAGTGGACTATGTTTGCCAATACTGATACATATGATATGATTTCTCAGTAAATGGGTAATATTGATTAAAATGGAAAGGTTAGTTAAAAGAATGTACAATAGTTCAGTTCATGGGATTGAGTCAAATTGTGCTTTTAAAAGAGAAAGTGGGGAATGGTTATTTGAATAGTTGGCGTATT
The DNA here is from genome assembly GCA_037976565.1 of Mesocentrotus franciscanus. Lineage (NCBI taxonomy): Eukaryota > Metazoa > Echinodermata > Echinoidea > Camarodonta > Strongylocentrotidae > Mesocentrotus > Mesocentrotus franciscanus. Next base: position 24,474,647 of record CP137668.1, read on the forward strand.
GGAATAAAATATAAAACTCATCTAATGTGGGGGGTTTTAACCAGAAAAATTAAGGAAATTGATCAAATCTATTCTGACAAAAATAACATACACAGATCGGCAAGGCATACAGTATGGGATTAGTAATGTAAAAAAACTTAGTACATTACTAGATTTAATAATTTGGGGTTCATATATCAACTAAACAAATAGAATAACAAATCCATATTAATTATATTTATGGTTTGCAAGAGAGAGATTCATGGATGCATAATTTCTGATCAAACTCACAGCTAGGTACATCTAGTCTGGCTTTCTAGAATCAGACTTTTACTTTAACCTATAGAAGACAGTGTCCGTCTTTATAAGTAACAATTATCAATGTCATAAGTATGTTACAATCATCAACAAATCCTAAATGACAATTACTTTAACCAGAGAGATTATCACAATTTTTAATGAATTATTGCCAAGTTTACTGTTTTTTTTCCCTCTCCAAACTTTCACAACAATCATACACCCAAGGTTATAACTATCCACCATATCCTCAAAACAATGTTATTATGTCATTCACATTTTCTTTTAATAAATATTTGGATGATTAACTCACGGTCATCTTACCACCGCTCCTATCCTATTTCCCCCTCACATCACATGACTCATTTCCCAATATCAAACTCATTTCAAACTCAATCTGCTTCTTTTTAAAATTCCTGTGAACTCATCACAGAAAATGTTTTCCGAAGTATTATACGAACCAGATTTTCCTCTCAAAATTGGCAACATTAAATTTTGGTTGGATAGTTTCATTCTTCTACGAGAACAATGTCATGTATTTAAAAATGAAAAACATTGCTACCTTATGCAGCATAACAAGAACAAATGTTGAAACATAATTTTTTTTTTTGTATTTGGCTAAATGTTGCCAATTTGAAGATTATTTAAAACTTATCCTTTAGGCCTTTAATATCAACCCTTACATATTGCAACAAATAATTTAATCAATTACAGCACATATTGTGTAGTTAATACAAATGTTGAGTCGACAGATACATAATATTTGAAAAAATCACAATTGTCTGGAGCATATCATTATTACACAAAACAAGCTGTTTTTCCACTGTCACATCCTGTATCACAAAATTTCATATAGGCAAACATTTAAAGATTTTTTTTGCCACTTCAATGACCTGTCACTGCCTATCATTTCTAAGCTCAAAATCTGATTTTGTTTTCAACTTCCTCTCCGTCAAGGCGAGAAATCTGCGTAATAAACTCTTTAGACCGGACTGTTATTACCCACCCATGTCAACAGGAAACGTTGCTTTCTCTTGCTCACTGCACAATAGGCTACTAATCAATGCAAGGCAAACACTGTTCACACTGCTCCAATGGTGATTACTACCCTTAGGTTTGTTCTCACTACCCCATTTCAAAACTTTGCATGTAATTCACGTTGCATGGAAAATGTCATCACATTCTTTGCGCTCAGTAGCCTACAGTGAACTTGTAGAAAGGGTGTTCTTTAAAGGAGCTTAAACTGCTCCACCAGCTCATTCTGTTTCTATATCTCAGTTTGTTAGATAACCCCCAAATAAAAAGCAACAATAACAGCAACAAAAAATCATATTTTATAGACTGAATTGTACAATTATCTAAATATGATGTAGGGAAATTTCATGGGAGAAAAATCAATAAATTCATTGCACTGGAACAAAATTCAGTAGAAAGATATAAAATCTTATCAAGTAAACCAAAAATCACAGAAAGGTGAAATGGCCAAATTTTTTGCATTTCATATTTCGAGTAAGATTTGCGCCCCCAAATCATTCTGGAGCCCCTTCATGGGGTGGACTCAAGCTAAGCCACTGGAAGTGACTGAAAATAGAATAATCGCACAATAGTGAGAACATAGTTTTTCCATCAGTTATTTAATGAAAGTAAAAGAAGGGCTCTGTGATTATTCTAAGGTCAGTTTGGCTGTTTTCACAATTGTAATAGCATTCAAGGGAAACAATTACAGGCAAAAATATTCCAGCTTGAAACAACAAATTCCCATCACACAGTAACACTTGATGATACTTGTAGCATGTATTTTCTTATATAGAGATATAGGTCATTCCATTGTTTGACAAAGTCAGATTAGATTTCATTCTGTTTCTCATGCATGAACTTCAACAACCTATGGACAAGGCTTTAACACACCATGAGGAAAAATATGCAATTTGTTATATTCTTAGTTGAGAGCATTGATAGTTTTCTTTCGAATCCATCCATTAATCTGTCTTGAATTCATTGACCAATCGGTCAATCATGCAATACATAATTCCATCCCTACAGGCCATCAATCAATCACGTTATCGCTGGCTTGTTATCACATTATGCTAGAGTCTAGACAATGAGGCAATATACACATAATTAATCAATCATTTCATCTTATACATGTCATTGGTCCATGAAACATTGGGTTCATCCACCATGAATGAAATTTTACATTCATTGATTTAAATGTTACCAAACATACAATGAATACAACAGTTAATAAATCCCTTTACATGTATCCACCCATCAAGATACCAACCATTATTAAACAATACTGTCACTTCAGCCATCACGATTATGCAATCATAAATCAACTTATGCATGAATGAATGAATGAATGAATGAATCAACTTATCAATCAACCAATCAATTAACTAATGAGTCAATGATCAATCAATCAATGAACACATCAATCAATCAATCAATCAATCAATGAATCAATCAATGATCAATCAATCAATGAATCAATCAATCCAATCAATAACAATTCAATAAATCAATCAATCAATGAACACATCAATCAATTAACCAATCAATTAACTAATGAATCAATGATCAATCAATCAATGAACACATCAATCAATCAATCAACTAATTAATCAATGATCACTCAATCAATGAACCCCTTAAATAAATAAATCAATCAATTTATCACGCAATAAATTATAAAGATAAATTACCTTAATTCTTGCTGATGAGCCTGGTACCCTTAACACGCCTTCTTCGTGTAGACCATGTACTTCCAGGTAGCCTATTAACTGAGAGAAGAAAATAAACAAACTAAAATAACAACAACAATATAACATAAACATCAACTACATGACAGTTGAAGCAGGGGAAAATGTAATTAACCTCTACAATTCTTAAATACTACATACCCACTAAATTCTTTTATAAGTGAATGAATGCATTGCCCTTTAAAATTATCAGAGTGTTTTATAAAACAATTTGTTATTGTAAGCTATTAGTTCAGGTCTTCAACAGCTCAGATGGGGCTGCTTGAATGGAATAAGCACTGAATGGAATGTGGTATTTGTGTAAAAAAGCTTATGCAGTTTTTATTTGTGTAATGAAAGGTGGACCATACCGGTACATTAACTTCTGAAAGTAACATATCATTGAATAACCCTTCAGCACATTCAATATCTTTAACCTGTATCTGCCCTCATTCGATTTAAAAAAAATTCTCAATATGTTAGAGTACTATTAAATTTTGAAAAAGAAAGTCAATAACAGGAAATGTCCGCAGCGCACAATAGACACTTTTGATCTTGTGTATTTCACATCATAACGGAACACTTGCACACTGTGTTGCCCTAATTCCCTTGATACTGTATATTGTACACCGTGTGATATGTATCATCAAAGGACAAATGGGAATCTTCCCATTACACACCCTCTCTCTCACATCCATTCTCCCATAGCCTTGACTACACCTCACACTTTCATGACCATGGCAGTGTTGTACAAGCTGGTTTCAAAACAACCTTGTTTCATTTCAAACAACTGCTAGGGGCAACATTGTAAACAAGGACAAATACACATCGAGATCTTCTCTGACAGTTTTGTTTAGTTAAGCTACATTAACACCTGTAAATGCAATTAATACAGAGGAATATATTGAAAATACAAACTTACACATATATCAATAGAAAACTAAGCTTCTATGAACTACAACCGTCTTTCAAAGCCTTTTGCTCTCTCTCTTTACATAACGACATAAGCTCTGATCAAACTGGTGAATACGGCTGGCCAATATCAATATCACATGTTAGCCCCAGGTCAAGTCAATTAATGTCACCCTCTTTTGGTATGTAAAATGAACCCAATATTTCCTTCTATAACCAAAGAGCTAGAACCACACCGCAAGATTATTTCAGCAACAGAGTTCTGCTCCATTGAACAATATTATGCTGGAAGGAAAACACTCTGTCAAAATATACGTCAGATGTCACTGTAACTACAAATGTCATGTCATGTGTAAAACAGTCACGTTCCAGCTCGTAATAGATCATTACTAAAGATTCATGACAGGTGTATATAATCTTACCCATATGCCCATCCCACTTCAAGGCCCTACACTCTCAATTCCGTTGTCAAGGTTCTTCAAATGGAAAAATTGCTAAAAATCTAATGCATCCGCACTATCTATAGAATTGAAAAAAACATATACAGTGAAACCTGTATATAATGACCGCTCAAGGGAAACATGAAGAGTAGTCTTTACAGACAGGTGGTCTTTATGTACAGGTTCCTTTAGTACAGCTTTCAATGAGAAGCCATATTCACAGGAAACAAAAGATGTGGTCTGTATAGAAAAGTGGTCTTTCTATACAGGTGGTCACTAGAGCAGGTTTAACAGACTGTGTATTTCTATGAAACTTTCATAGGAGGAGTTTTTAGATGTATCCCATATGTGAAGAAGCATCTAAGGATTGGGTTGAATCATTTATCCCTTCTTCAAGAATACTTCCAAAATGTAATTTCATAAATGTTCAAAAACTGTAGTAATGCAAGTCTGTGTCACAGCACTGCATGTACCAAATGCCACCAAATTTTCACTTGACAAATGGGACAAGGGCGGCATCTTTCATCAGCTTGCCCTAAAACAAATGGTTTCCCTAGGCAAGCTGGATAAAGTGGGAGCATATATAATCCTCTTCATTCTTAATTGAATTCTTACCTTTTGAAGAAAAAGAGGTGTAGTCGTTTCTGGACTCCACATTCTATCATGGGCAATGAGGTTTCTTAGAGGAACACCAAATACACCATTCTCTGGAATGAGATCAAATTAAAGAAAAAAGTAGTAATATACAGAAAAAATACTGAATTATATTAAATGATAACCATGTTAATGATTACGAATGACTCTCATATGATTTTCTTAAATAACCTTTCTAATTGTTCATGTAACTCATTTCCATAATATCACAAACATATAAACGAGGTAGTTAGTGATTTCAATATAGAACAAATATTGATTCCGAACAGGTCTATTACCGTGAACAAAAAGGATATCCTAAAAGGTTGTTTCAATCAAATACATCATTAAGTTAGTTAGGTCATGGTGAAGGTTACATTCATTTCCAGTATGTACATGTAGTTTGTGCCAGTATCAGGAGAGTACTGCAGAACATCTGATAGATGTCAATTGCACCAAGAGAAGGGCCAACAAATATATACATGTTTTCCAGTGAAACCTGTGTATTAAGACTTCTAAGGGGAGATAAGAAATATGGTATTTCAAAGCAAGTGGTCTTCATGTATATTTTATTGAAATGTAAGTGCAGATTAAGTGTGGGTTTTACTTGAAAGCTGGTTCGATGGAGACAAACAATATAGTCTTTATAGATTGTGGTCTTTCTATACAGGTACTTGCTGATGTAATTTCACTGTATAAATGTATTTCTACGTTATGTGGTTGTGTCTCCTTACAACTTGAATATTCTTAAGGAGCTCTAAAGACTTGACTTTAGTAGTAAAATAAAACACAGTCATTACCTTTGACTCTCCTCTTTGTTGACTTCCTGACAGGTTCAAACTCAATACCCATCCTATCAAACATGGCCGTCAGCTCTATGAGGGCAATCTTTCTGACTTTATCAACATCTTTTCCTGAGAGGAATTCCACCGGGGTCGTACCCTGTGCATCTTTGGCAATAGTGATATTCTGGAAAAAAGAAGGATGATTACATTGCGATTGCAAGATTGTATTACAATATAAAAAAAATCTCCCACTGAATGTTTGTGGAAGAGAAACTGAATTCGACAATATGTTTATTTGAAAAGAAAAAGATCAAATCACAACCAACTATATGATATGAAAATATCTTTCACTGAGAGAAATGGTTAATTTATACCCAAAAATGTGATGCAACATTGACAAACTTAGTAACTGAACAGAACAAATTCAGATGTCAATGGAATATTAAAATATATAGATGAAGATTGTTGATTTGTAGTTGATACAAGAGATAATAAATTTGCTACTTTACAAATCATTGAAATTTATATGTCAATATATGCCTACTACATTTCAAAATTCTAAATTATTCTACCATGTCAACCTCATGTTCAATATCTGAAAATTTACATTTAGCTATAAAATCTTGTACAGCAAAAGAACGACTTGACATGCAATTAGGCATGAAATGATTACATAAATGAATTCATGATTATGCAATCATTTGTTGATAACACTTGTTACATGCATCTTCCATTAACAGTCTATAGCTGACATCTGATATTCTTTTGGTCAAATTGAGGTCAATGAAACCTAATTAAAGTACTTACTGGTAGAGTTGTGGCGAGGTTCTTGAATAAATCTTCTTGTCTTAAAAACACTTCATCACCACCATGTAGGTCCTAGTTATCAAAGAAATAAAAGAGTAACAGAAATTATTGTATCATTCAGATTCACTTTGAAACAAAATTATGAAATTCCTATTAAATAATTTAAAAATATCATTTCATAGAGCAGGGATATACAAGTATTACTCAGAATGTTGAAATAAATAAGAGATATGAGAAAGATACATAAAGCAACAGAGATATGGCAATAATGAAAACCCCAAATATTCAATCCAGACTCACACTCTCTGTAACATGAGAACAGGGTACATACATGTACCAATACATATACCACTAATACCAACACACACACATATTAAATTACCAAACATATATCATTTTAAAAACATACACATAGAAAAGATTAAAACAAATATATATATATATATATATAATTTTGCCTGATCTCCACAAAGTAATACTAATCAACAAGCTTTAATTAATGAAAGTCCTAATGAAGTGGGTAGAAAACTCAATATCATTTTAAAAAACACTGTTACAAAACATATGATGAAAGAATGTTTACCTGGACTCTCGATTTTGATCTCTTTCTAGAGAGAAAACTGCACAACCCAAGCATCATTTTGGCAATCATGAAGAAACAACAAATCACAAGAAATGGGACAGGAGACACAATTAGAAACAAAATGATTTCATGGACATCATTCCTGGTGTATAATCCTTATAATCCCAAGGCGAGCGAGGCATCAATCTGGGACAGCAGGGTAACCCAAAACCGTTGATTGTTTAACAGCACATAAATATGATGGTGGTGGGACTATAAATATACACACAGGTACATATAGATGTCGTAAACAGGAGAAAATTTGTAGAATCTTAACCTGCGGTAGAAAAACAAATCTTGGTGAGCAACAAATCTTAAAAGCCTAGTTAGAAGTGATTTCCTCTAAAATTTCCACTGTGGAAAAGGGCAAAAGTCATGAAGAACAACAAATTTTTCCAAAGCTGGTTCCAGATGTTACGAAATAAATCCAGATATTCTTCAAGAGGAGTACAACCTGATAAACAGCAAATCTTCATAAAACTACTTCAATCTAATCCACCAGAATGTTGTAAATCTCGAAGAAGACATATGTCAAAGTGAGCAACAAATATTGTTCAAATATTGTCCTCTAGATTGTGAAGATATTTCCTATGAAGATGATTCAAACTTCAGGTTACTGCTGCTAATCTTCTTCCTCTGGGTGGGTCACTTCAACGTGGCACTCTCCAATACTACACCACAATGAAGTAAGATCAGGCTGTTCTGAGTAATGCCAATGGATTATTAGATTGATCCAGTCGCATCCAAACCAAGCCGTTCATGTGATATCGGTTCTTCAAACTACCAGTTGACTAACAATCAATGGCAATTAATAAACCTTCAGCTTCTTGGCGAAGCCCCTCTCAAGTATAACTCTTTGGCAATGTCGTGTCAGAATTTCCTCACTGGTTTGACAAGGTTGACAGAGTGCAGTATTTCACCAACCTCTGTGCTGAATGGTTTATGAGTGCTTCAACCACAATGCATATATTCCAACAAACATGAGAGTTTTATATCCGATGTGTTCCTGTACTGACAATATTGTATTTATAATTTTATTACACTTATTTGGGGTGCTCCTTTATTACAGATCTTTGTTATCTATGGTGGATATTTTCTGAAAATGTTTGGATTTCAACCCTTTCCTTGACGGTTGCTCAACTCTTAAGAAGCAACCACAGTTGAACTGTGGAGTCTATGAAGAAAGCTCCAGTTTCGTGGAAAGAAAATCCAAAGAAAGTCAACATGTTACAACATGCTAAACAGACAGGAAAATCCTACCCGATAAACACTGTAAAACCCTACAAGGAAGAAGACATCTCACCAAAAGTCAAAAGACAGAAATCGGGTAATCAACTAGTATCGATGAGCCAAGCTTGTTCCAAATAAAGGCAGGTATTGAACAATATGTTGATGAAATAGGAAATTAAAATCGGTGCAGGAGAGAGGCCGATGTACGTGCAGGGCGAGAGACAATGCTATGGAAGTGTGAAAGGAAATGGGTGAGGGTTGGTAGGTAGCCCAGAGGTACTAAGCTGATAGCATGAAATGTCACAGAGAGGCTTCCTCTACGCCAGGATATACACTACATAAAGGGCCAAGCCAACTTGACAGAAATGCTGAGTAAAATTTGTCAACTTATATTTTACATATGAAAGGGAAATCACTGTGATTATTGCCCTACAATCATGATCATAATCACCATACTTCATGGGGGTTTCATATTTTTGTGACACAAAAGTATTCACTATATACTACTCTCCAAAGAATACTTGGAAATATGAAAGTACAGTCAAAGATTATAAGAACAAAACAACAAAAATGGTCTTTATGTGTGGTTGGTTGCTATGGCCCAGTCAGAATAGAATATCCTTTTTAAAGGAAAATCAAGCGATGTCCCTGATTGTCAGAATAACCGCTGAGGCCCATCATACAAGTGTCTCATTTCCTCTTCCTGCTGATACAGTCTTTCCACTGGTTCAATACTGACTGACCAGTACAAATTATGATTCTGCAAAAAAAAAAGCTTCCTGCATCCCATGACAGTTGGGGGGAAATGATGGCATTAAAGCTACTATTTATATTAACATTGAAAATAATGACGGATGTAAGAATTTTGGTAATGTTCTGTTCTGAGCAGATTACAAAGAAAGTGAATAAGACTACAGAGTAAAATTTATACAGTGTTAAAGTGTTAATAAGCTTTTGCCACAAGGGCTACAACCAAATGAAAAAAAAACACAAGACAACAATTATGTCACAAAAATAATGTTGTAATTGCTTAAAAGATGTGACAGAGGCCTGTTGAAGATGATCCTCCATGGTTAATGTTCAAGCTTTACATTTCTTGTTGAGGTGGGGGGAGGGGGGGGGGTGCATGTTACCCCTCCCTATTTTGACCAACTTATTTCATACTTCAAAAGACAGACAGCAATGACTGCTTTTCTATTTTAGTTGTATTCCACGGGCGGGCCGAGGTGGGGTGGGACGGGGTGGGGTAGGGCGGGGGAAGGGGTTCTTGGATGAAAACTTTATTTCTCCAAACCTTGGTATTTCCCATTTTCAAATCGAATTCATGAATGGTTTACAAAATATACAAACTAATAAGCAGGATAGATTACTCAATTGAATTAGAATGAAGGATGGTGATTCAACTTGGCTGAGGAAGCAGGCATTGTCACATTAAAATAGTTATGGAAAGAAATTGATCAGATAGATATCAGCTGTTTCTTTATTTGAATATCATTCATTACATGTACATTAGGCAAATCAATGGAACAGATTGCATAACCAATTGCCTACCGGAACCGGGTGCGCCTTGTATTAAACCTATGGGGCATATTAACATTCCATAGTCAGTGGGTTAATTGTGGAAAGAAAAGTATTTTACAACTCTAATGTCAAATATGAAATTGCAGTCATGCCATGATCAGCTGTATTGAGTAAATATCGTCATCTCTACAATTGCTCTATTCAGATCGAATGAAGAAATCATTCAAAATGTTTTGGTTTTGGAATGTTCATTTTTGATCAAGAAAACATGTGGAATTTTTTCAGAACCAAAGATTTAACCTTTGAATCTTGGAAAATTATTTGTTTGCAATTCTCTGAATTTCTATAAAAAGTGTCCACAATAGGAAGAATGTTAAGAGAAAAAACAGGAAGAGCTTGTTTTTCTCTCGTTGTAGTGTAGCCAAGAACAACTGACAATGACATGTATTAATATGCCATCAAACAAAAGGAACAGACTGGGATCCCTTAAGAGAAGAGGGATTAAGCCCAGGACTACCACTGAACAAGGCCTGAATAAGTTTCGGAGAGGGAAGGGACTCTCAGAATGAGCTCATATCTTCAGCTGATCTCCTCCAGGCTAATCCTTTAATCCAGTGTGAATCCCTCCTTTTAAGATGAGGACATCTTAAAGGAAAGCACTTATTTGCTGCAGACTAAAGCCATGCAGACCAAAGTCCCGTTCACACTCGTCATTTTAGATCCTGATTCATGTTTTACATCATGTTACATCAATTGCAGTGCTGCTATCGACTCAAGCATTCATGCTTATTATAGTTGGCCTCTGCATTTATCTTGATTCTTTGATTTATAATTTTTTTTTTAGTTGTCACATTTTATGTAAATCAATAGTATTATATACTATTATTGTTAACTGAATATTTTGTATTTGATTTTTCAATAAATGTAGAAACATCTGCTAAAAAAAAAAAAATCAAATCAGAGGTGAATGTTCATAGACTCTTGCATGACTAAAATTTAGAGCATAAGGTGGGACTTAAAACTACTTCTTACTGGCAGACCAGTCTTCTACCAATTCTACAAATATAGATGACTTCAGATCTTTTAACATCCCATCAACACTACAGAGCCTTGGGGATCAACCCTAGAGTGGGTCGAAAAAAATTACCATAGTGGAAAAAGGCTTCAGATCTTTCCAAAACCCAATGAATGATGGACTCACTGAGGAAACACATTGGAAAGTAGGCAAGAAGATAACCATACACCATAACAAAGGAATCATTAAAACAACAAAAACATCTGAACATGACTTTCTCAAAAATCCTTTGTAATCTTTCTCCACCCTATTTACAATTCAACAACTAAAACAATCCTACAGGACAACCATTGTGGGGACGTGACCAGGCTGAAAAGAAATTTGGATCTTAGATGTAATCCCTATCCATGACACATCCATGAAAAGGGCATTGTAGGATAGATACTTGTCGAGGAAACCAGAAGCCTTCATGGATGATGGTTGGGATTTGTCGCAAGGTTTCGGACTTAGCTTGACTCACCCTTGTATAGAGGATCATCACATAGGCTTAAATCTTGGATTATATTCTTGAACTTTTTGCAATTGCAGATTTCCATTATCTTGAAATGAGATCTGGAGGGAAATATATTTATATCATTTGGGAGACTGCTAAGGAAACTCTTTCTGTTGTTGCAAGGAGAAGCAAAAAAAAAGGGTCTTGAGAAACTGTCAGATATCATATTTCAACTTGTCAACATAAGAGAGTCAATAGAGACTGATGTCTTGCTAGGGAATGAAAATTGGACATGAATATGAATGCATTGATTAATACAAAGTACCTAACACATATTCAACACTTTGGACAAAGTACTCACTCTAATATACCAGGTCATCTCCTATGTTTACTCTTTTTAGTGCAAATCAACTATTGAGAAAGAGGGAGGGGGAGGGAGAGAGAGAGAGAGAGACTACATAGTACATGTATATGTATTATAAACAAGTGCAAAAAACCAGCCTGTTCCACAATCCGTAAAAATGTGCAAGACTTTTCTAGCGCAATTTTTCTTGTTCTGTAAAGAGAGCTAGAACTCCAACTAATGCCCAAACAAGTAGGAAACAAGTCCTATTACATGAGCAATCAACCAAATAACCAGAAATGAACATATCACTCACTAAAGAGCTTAGAGTTGCAGAGAAGAAAAGGCACAAACTCCCCCCTCCCTATACAACACCAAACACTCCCTTGTTCTATCTAATTGAGTGGAGCAATTTCAACAGGGGGTGATAACTTGTGTTATTTCCCGCCCACTGTACCACCTTAAAAAAAACTGATTGTGAAAGAGCAAGTTTGAAAACAAGCTGTATGAGCCCTTCCCTTGCTGTAATGCCCTGCACAGTAAGACCCATGAAGATGTTTTGAGAGGGTATTATGAGTTAATAACCTGTTGTCAGTCAAGCCATTCCAAGAGTTACGGCTCATAATAATAACTTCCATCCCCCTTGTAATTGACTGCAAATCAAATCAAGCTATAGGCAACCCACTCACAAAATAGAAGCCTAATAAGGAGTTTGCTGTTAGAGTGGTTAAATTTTTTTTAAGATTGTGAATTCAGCAACGGACAAAGCTGATGTTGCAATACGTATTCAAAGATGTATTGCAAAAAGCCTGACTTTATCATTAGAAAGACAACACTTTGCAAAAGTCCCTGCTATTCCTGAAAATATCTGTCTGTTTAAATATTGCAACATTTTCATGTATGATGTCATTCATGTACGTACACTGAACATTCTTAAGTGATCTCCCTGTACACATGTAGATTTGGGTCGTTGACTGGGAGCACACCCTCAAAAACCTATTACAGACCTCAAGAAACAAAATATCATTTGAATTTAATTATTAGTCTAGCCTTCTTTTCTCCCTTCCCCCTACTCCATCCCCATGCTTAATCCCTCTTAATCCTATCCCATTTCCACTAATATCCCTGCTCCTTAGCAACCAAGATCCCTTCGTCTCCTAGACAAATTTTTGTCATCACAATTGACAATATCTCACTTTTTTTTAGCTAATGCTTTATTAGAAAAACACCTGCTAAGATTTGTGAAGTTAAGCAGCGTAATTATAAATAGCAATTTACAATATCCCACTTTTTTTTGCTAATGCTTTATTAGAGAAACACCTGCTAAGATTTGTGAAGTTAAGCAGCGTAATTATAAATAGCTTCCATTATTTTTGCACGTGGGATGCTCCAATCAGTATATAAGTTACTTAGCAAGAGTGACAATACTTATTACTTATATAATGTAGATAAAAATATCATATTTTCTGCTGAGAGCCGGAATGACATTGACTATGAGTGTGTATGCTCTGTGTAATACAGTGAAACCTGTCTATAAAGACCACTCAAGGGAGACTAAGAAAAAATGTCCTTATAAACAGGTGGTCTTTATGTTCAGGTTGCTTGGTTACATGTTTCAATTAGAAAGAATTTCAAGGAAACAAAAAAATGTGGTCTTTATAGACAGGTGGTCTTTCTATACAGGTGGTGACTAAAGCAGGTTTGACTGTAGTAAATAAGTTAATACCTTTCTAGCCATCATCACACTTCATACATGCACATGTATGAAAGTCATTAACAGAGCTCTTTTTGTCAAGAGCTTTACATTAAGAGGAATATATATTTTGCTTTCTTATTATTGATTTGTTGACTGAATAAGTATAACCAAATATCAATATGGTCCATTTCACTAGACAAGACATGCCCCTGTTTTTTTTCTTCTTTGGATCTTGAAAAAGATGGAGGGTTTGATTGGAATAAATAAGTACCATGCATTTTGACAATTTTAGGCAGACAGCGCTCTGCAGTCAAACCATACATTAGATATTACAGCAAACCTGCTTTAGTGACCACCTGTAAAGGCAGACCACCTTTCTAAAAGACCACATTTGTTTGTTTCCCTTGAATATGGTTCCTCATGAACCCTGTACTAAAGGAACCTGTACATAAAGACCACCTGCCTATAAAGACCACATTTGTTTGTTTCCCTTGAATATGGTTCCTCATGAATCCTGTACTAAAGGAACCTGTACATAAAGACCACCTGCCTATAAAGACCACATTTGTTTGTTTCCCTTGTATATGGTTTCTCATGAATCCTGTACTAAAGGAACCTGTACATAAAGACCACCTGCCTATAAAGACGACTTTTCATGTTTCCCTTGAGCAGTCTATATATTCATGTTTCACTGTATTACAAGAAAACTTCCATTTGGGTGTCAGATTTAAGCATTACTTGTATCTTATCAAATGTAATGTATTGATATTTGAGCAGGAAGAAAAGTGATGAATTCAATGAAGGAATGAGAAATTGAAATTAGCCTAAAAAACCCCCTACCTCCTTCATTTTCTCAGGCAAATGAGAAAATATGAGAAATCATGACTAACCAGGATCTAAATTGGCAACAGCCTGATACGGCCGACCTACCGCAGACAGATCTAAATCAGGCACAGAAAATTCGGAAGCGCTTTCTTTCCGATACCTCCCAAATTCCTCACGTGGCCGATCAACATGTCCTTTTCCCTGTCTGCCAAACGTAAAGAAACAAAGAAGACGTTTTCCTGTCTAACAAATCCAGCAAGTTTGGGAGGTGTGAATGGAAATAAATGTTTCCGCTAGACATTGTTTCCTCTGAGTAACGGCTGAGAAGCACACAAAGGAGTAAAAAAATACAGAATGGAAATATGCGAAAATGCTCCTGTCATTCAAACATGGATGACATTTCAGGGGACTTAATGTTAAACCCTATTCCTACCACAACATTAATCCAAAGCATGTCGTGCCACAAGATACATCGCAACACTTGGTTTCTCTGTGTACAGTCTATGTGTGTCATGGCTATGTTTGTTCTACAGTGTGTACAGCCTAAACATGAAATCTGGGCCCTGTTTCATAAAACTTGTTATCACTAACAAGTTATAATAACTGTTATAAGCTACTGAAATCGTGGCATTTGATTTGCTGAGAGCAAATTTGTCATAGAAATTATGAAACAGGGCCCTGGTACTATAACAAGATTACACAGAGGTGGCATGGCTTAGTGGTAAAGGTAGTGGTGTTGTAATTGGAAGGTCCCAGATTCAAAGTCAAATTGATATGCCCTTTGGTAAGGCAGTATCCTCGTTACCAAGTCCCTTGGATAGGACTTCAAGTCAAACATGTAGGTCCCCTGATAGCTATCCTATATAAGCATATACTATGAACCTGCTTTAATACAGTTCTAATGTAAAAATAAATCAACATCAATAAAAACAAGTTTAAGGATCTGTATGAAATCAATCTGGAAGGACAACGTTCACCTGTTTTTACTGACACGGTTCTTCTATGGGCAGAACTTTCATTGAATTTCTGTCACAAATTAAGTCTGAATCCAAAGACATAAATCTAACATTTGTAAAGTACACTATATTGAGTCAAAACCAGCTCCCAAATGATGATATGCCATATTACAAGAAAAGCTATAGTAGGCTACATGGCCTACATATCTATAAACTGAATGGGACTATAGTTCATTTCCCACTGAAACAGTGTTTCAACATCTAACTAAGATTATGCAGGTATTTTATTGTTCTTTGATAGGGGCAAGTCCACGGTATTTGACCATTCTGTGTCCCATATGTTACAGAGTATCATGCACTTCAAAAAATAATAAATAATAAAATGTTTAATTTTCCTAGATACTTGCAGGTGTTACCAAAAGTCACCAGGTGTCCTGGAACCTTTGATGTGGTCGGTAATGTAAAGGACACAATACCATGGACTTTCCCACATTACAAACTGCATGAATCTTAATCAAGTCAGTTCAGTTGAATTTGACAGATCTGGGCCCTGTCTTATAAAGAGTTGTGATTGATCCGAATCAATCGAAAGTCCTCCAATCAATCGCAAGTTTGCAATTTGCAGTCTCCTATCTCTTATGTACATAGTTGTGATTAATGGCAACTGTTTATAGGACGAGGCCCTGTTTAATAC